>CM076569.1:126303276-126689957 GCA_034641835.2 Pinus albicaulis
TAACCATGAGTGTTCTTCTGGACTGGAAATAAAGTTTTGTGCGAAATGTTTGTTTAGAACACATAATAAGTAGCATAATATGTATATTTAAGCTTGACAAAAAGTGGCAGGTTAGCACAGGTCTGGATGTACAATTCTAAGTGTAGGAAGCAAAGGCGTCAGGAAGAACCCAACGAGGAGATGTGAACTGATTGCGGTGGAAAGACATGCAAGCCCAGTTGTATTTCCATTGGTGAAGGGAGGACCCACGACCATGTCATCTTGCAATTTATAGTCCGAAGAAGTAGGTGGAGGAATGTAGGGATAAATGAGTCCCGGTGACATGGTATGGGTCGCAGTGTGAGTCGATGGTGGAGAAACATACCAATAGAAGGAGATTGTGTGACCCCACTTCGCATGTATGTCCAGAAGTGACACCTCGACAGTTAACAATGTGCACTCTGGAAATCGTCGGGAAGGTCAAAGCGGGATGATGTAAGGTGAGGGCGAGCCTTATAGCGTAGTCTATCGGCCATAAATGTATCGAGAGACGAAATGGTCACCGTGAGAGTAAAGCAATAAATGATCTTACGGTGGCTATTTCGTCTCTCGGTGTATTTATGGGCCGATAGACTAGGATATAAGGCTCGCCTAAGGTGAAGGCGAGCCTTATTTCAGCTGCCATAGGCCCATTAATGCGCCCAGGCAGCTGATGCCCGCCGTCGGATGTCAGAGAGCATTTTTTGTTGGGTGTCACGGCTACCTCAGTGCTTTGCAGTGTTTTTTGTTAATAATGGTGTTTTAGTTGCTAATATGTTTCGTATTAAGGGGTGGCCTCCTCCCCCATGCGGATGTCATGGTTCAGGACAATAGGTGAGAAGGTAAGATGTAGAAACCCTAGCAAGCTTCGTATTGCAGAGCGTTGAAAATCCAATGGTTATGGAATCATTAATTTAATTTATATGGTAAAATGGATATGTGTGTGCGGTTTTCTTTTATCTAAAAAATTCTTCATAATTTTATTAATAAAAACAAAATTACAATATAACAAATTGAATTTTATTATTTTTATTACTTTTATCTTTTCAGTATTAACTGAACCAATATTTAAATTTTTACGCTAATTTATAGATACTACAACATCTCTCCCATACTAAGCTTTTTATTACTTTCAACCTTTTATTTTTTTGGGCCAAAGACACTCTACAACCCAGTGTGCAAGTGATGTTATATTATATGTTATGTTCATTAATTCAAATCGAAATAAAAATAAAAATTAATTCAATTTAATTACTGACATTATACTAGTCCACATATTATACTTTATATGTGTTCAATATGTTAAGGGATTTTGGGTAAACTTGGAAAGATCAAGTTACCAATAATTTTGGAGATCTAAGTTTATGAGAATCTATGTCTTTTCCAATAATATTTATCGGGAATATAACCTATTTGAAGGCGAAAAGATTTACAATTAGACAAAATTCCATTATCTTATGTTGGAAGTATATAATATCATAGGGTCAAAACTAACGATAGCCTTTGAAAAAAATATAAAAGAGAATGGATTTAAAGTAGTTACTTATTTTAGTATTGAATTATAGTGTTTGATTGTTTTAGATTTATATAAATTATAAATCTAAGTTGTGATTAGATTGTGTACTTTCTAATGGAAGAGCATAAATGGTTTTTAATTGTCACGACAATCAAAGCTCTTAATAACTCCACCACGATTGGGAGGATGAAATACAGGTAATGTAAAACCTCTAAATAATTCTATATGAAATTTGAGTAGGGTAATTAAGTTGTTAGTGAAGCGGTTATTGGTTTTAGTCCTGAATATATCTTAACCTCTAGAAACATCTTTAAAGTTGGATACATTTCTTTAATGAAGTCTTGTAGCATTATTATATGTTGACTAGTCTTGTAGCATTATGATATGTTGATTGATTGAGAAATAATGTAATGTTTTTAGAAATATTTTCTCTTTTACGTTATATTGTCTTTCTGTTTGTATTGTAAGATAAAATATAAATAGAATTTTAATAATTCAAATTTTAATAAAAAATATTAAAATGAAATATTTTTAATAACAAAATTGGTTAATAGAATGAGTGGTAAGTTTTTAAACTGTTCTTTCCCATCACAATGGTGTCTGCCTAATTTCAACATGAAGATCACTAGCATAATTTTTTATCAAAATTATTGAATATATGTGCCGTTGGTACAGTGGTTTAGATGTGCAAACAATTTACATTTCATTTTTCATTAATAATTGTGACATACAATTTGAATAATTCAAATTTTAATTAAAATAAAATAAAATGAAACATTTGTATTAATAAATTTTCCTAATAAAATGCATTGTAATTTCTTATAACCAGTCTAGAGGAGTGATTCAAATTTTAATAAAAAAAATGTTAAAATGAAACATTTGTAATAATAAATTTGATTAGTAAAATGTGTGGTAAGTTTTTCTAACTTTTCCCTACAATCACAACGGTGTCCACTTAGTTTCAATATGAGCACCCCTAGCACAATTGTTTATGGAAATTATTGAATTTGTATGACTTTGGTGTAGTAGTTTGGATGGGAAAACAATTTACATTTAACTTTTAATTAATGAGTTGAATTTGAAAACTTTAAATTTTAATAAAAATTATTAAAATGAAACATTTGTAATAATAAATTTGGTTAATAGAGTATGGTATTTTTTTAACTTTTCTCTCCAATCACCACGAGTGTCAACATGAGCATCCCTAGCACAATTTTTTATCAAAATTATTGAATTTGGATGGGAAAGTAATTTACATTTAAATTTGTATTAATGATTGTGATGTAGAATTTGAATAAATTCAAATTTTAATTTAAAAATATTTTAAAATGAAATATTTGTAATAATAAATTTGGCTAATAAAATGTGTGGTAAGTTTTTTTAACTTTTCTCACCAATCACCACTGTGCCAACCTAGTTTCAACTTGAGCATCTCCTAACACAAGTTTTATCAAAATTATTGAATTTGTATGGATTTGGTGCAGTATAATGGATGGGAAAACAATTTACATTTAAAATTTCATTAATGATTGTGAAGTAGAATTTAAAAAATAAAAAATTTGGGGCGAGAAACGCTCTACAGTCCAATATGCAAGCGACATTGTAATATGAGTCCACATATTATACTTATTTGTGGCCAAGATGTTAGGGTGGTTCAGGTAAACTAGGCTCGATCAAATTACTTGTGGTTTTCTAGATCCAAGTATACGAGAACTCATGATTTTGCCCATATTATTCATGTGAAATATAACATATTTAAAAAAAATAATAATAATAATAAATAGATAAATAAATTACCATCACACAAAATTCTTTGATCTTATTGTAAGTAGGTACATAGGGCCAAAACTCGTTAAAAAAAATTGTAAAAAATAGAAGAGAGTGGATTAAAAGTAACACATTTCCAATTTGATGGTTGAAGTTCCAAGTTGTGATTTAATTGTGTACTTCTCTTAAAGGAACGGTGTCAATGATTTTTAATTGTGAGGTCAATGAGAGATCTTAATAACTACGAGATTGGAAGGATGAATTTAAATAAGTTGTTGATGAAGAGATTCCTGGTTTTAACACCTAAAACATTTTTTAAGGGTTGGATACATTTCTTTATTAAAATTTTATGTTGATTGATTGTGAAATAAATTAGTTTTTTTTTTTATATTTTCATTTTTAGGTTATATTGTATTTATATTTGTTTTGTAAGATGAAATATAAATATAATTTGAATCATTTAAATTTTAATTAAAAAAATATGAAAATGAAAAATTTGTAATAATAAGTTTGGTTAATAGAATGAGTGGTAAGTTTTTTTAATTTTTCTTTTCTATTATAATAGTTTCAACATAAGCATTTTTAGCATATATTTTTATCAAAATTATTGAATTTGTATGGCTTTAGTGCATTGGTTTGGATGTGTGAACAATTTACATTTAAAATTCTATTGATGATTGTGACATAGAATTTGAATAATTCAAATTTTAATTAAAAAATATTGTAATGAAACATTTGTAATAATAAATTGAAATTTTGATTAAAAAATATTAAACCAATGTAGATCTATCTAAACTAGATCTATCAAGTGCAAAGAAGGGACCAAATCTCTCTAGGTGCAAACATATTTTTTTAAAACAAAACTTGAGAAAGGTTTCCACCTCTAGGGTTTTTATCCCTCTCCGCACTTAATAGATCGAGAGTTAACATGGATCTATGTTGATAATAAAAAAATATTGAAATGAAACATTTGTAATAATAAATTCAAAATTTAATTAAAAAATATTAAAACTGACATAGTTCCATCTTAGCTCTGGGTCTATCAAATGCAAAGAAGGATAAAATCCCTTAAAGTGCAAACCTCTTTTTTTAGAGTAAAACTTGAGAAAAATTTAGCATCTCTAGATTTTTTATCCCTCTAGACTAATTTAGTTTAATTGACATGACATGTATCAAAATTAAATTAAAACAAAATATTTCTAAAACAATTTGATATAAAATTTAATTAACCATTTATAAATTGAGTATTTTGTCAGCCAAATTTATTATTACAAATTATTCATTTTAATATTGAGAATTGACTAAATATTCCATGTTCAATATTAAAATAAATAATTTGTCATAATAAATTTGGCTAGTTAAAATGAGACAATTCCTAGATTCACAATTTGCCTCAAACCTTTGGTATAAGGCATAGGCTTTAGCAACATTTTTGGAAGTGTGACCTAAGCCCAAAGATACATATATTCTTATTGATTCTCAAGCCAAAAATAATTAAGCAGGTACCCCATGAAACAAACAAAAAAAATCGCTTTCTAGTTAAAAAATTTCCGGAATACTCCCAAGATCCAAATACATTTACGTTCCACTTTTCACTATTTTTTTTTTTTACTCTTCCGAACATGGATCCAACCATTTTTTATGTTTAATACGATGGGTCACCCTTAGATGGGAGAGAATTGTTGTCTTTAGATTCTTCCTCATCTTCCATCTACACAAGAAGTTGTTTTTCCAGCTTTACTCCTTGAGAATTCGGAAGGGGATCTAGCTTTCACAAGGGTTTGTTGGGGCTTCTCTTTTCATTGAATCCAGAGTGTATTCATTGATATGCTCTTCTTCTTAACTCATTTTTTTTCCCTTCAATGAATCTTCTTTGACAAGAACTTCTAGGTTGTATTTTTCTTATTTCTTACCCTGAGTTTCTTCTTCTTTGTGTATCGTATAAAGTTTACTCTAAGCTCCCTCCCACTATTTGGGCCTCTGGTTATTTTTCTGGGCTCTATCTGCAAACGCTTGGGGCGGTTTTTAATTACATGCCTTGTTTCATAACACACTCAACATCGAAATGAAACATTTTCATAATCAAGCTTTTGAACCTATACATAGTTTGGTTACGTTAGATTTATCTTGATGGGAAAAACCTTTATAAAATCCATCTCCACACATATTCAAGCATAAGTGATCTTATAAAAAAAATGAATTTTTGGGTTGTGACAATAAAACTTCCTAATTCCATTTCCAGTAGTAGTGAGCAATGGAAGATCCCAAATATGCAAGGGAAGGTTTGAGAGCCTTAGCCAAACTAGATCCATGGAGATTGACATCATAACCATATCAAAGGTAGGAGACTAGAGTTGCATGAAGAGACCAACACTACTCTAGAATCAGGGCCTAAATTCACAAATAAGCTTCTTATCCTCAATATTATCAAAGGAAACAATAAAAAAACCTTGAACCAAAGGGTAAATATTCAGTTCATCGGTCAAGAGTGGTTTCCACGAATCAAAAATCCCTTGTGGAGATCACTCAACCGCAGCCAAAGCTCACTAAATATGTACACCAAACTTTGATTTTTAAAAAAATCACAACTAAAGGCTTCCTCCTCCAAAGGAACATTAAAGGTGGGAGCTTCTCAAATTATCAGAAGAACAAATCTAGATTTCAGCATGGCACTGTACGAAACCATGGCTTGAGTTGCATAAGAAGAAGAATTTACAGAACCAATTGCCATTCCTTCAAAAGAAACTGATTTCCTTGCTGAATCTCAAGAATTCATCATTGATTAGTGAGTTGCGGAGACCACATAATAGAGATCTGTGAGAAGAATCGCACCATGAGAATGAGCAGCCAACTAAGGCATTGTGAAAGGAAATTATTTGTATTAGCACATATCTTTTTTGAAATTGTTATAATAATTTGTTATCCATCCATTCTAGGTGTGCCTATAATGTTTGAGTAATTTTTATTAGAAATATAATATATGAAATTTATAATTAATGAATTTATTAGCTAAAAAAATCAATATTGAAAAATATGTAAAATTAATAATACTATTATTTATAATTATACAAATTAATTTTAAGAAAATTTCTTATTTATATAGATGTAATGTAAGAGTTAATTGGGATTACTGGGAGAAGAAATGGAATCCTCCCCACCCATGTTCATTTCTCTCAATTCATATTGTGAATTGAGTTTAGCTTTAGTGGTTGGGCGAAATAGTTATTATTCTCTTCATCTTAAGAAGTTGACATATTGATGTTTTACAATAAAGTAATTTTGTTTCTCTCTTAAATAAGTCTATATTGAAGGTTAGCCAAATAAAAAAGATAGATGCAATATAACATATGTATTATATTTTGTAAAAAAAGTAATATACCTCTAAAATTTAATTGACCATGCTAAGGACTAGCAACCTCTCTTGAATTTGGAAAAAAAGATAGATGCAATATAACATATATATTATATTTTATAAGAGAAATAATATACCTCTAAAATTTAATTTCATTACTTACATATCAACTTCGTATATTATATTTTAATAAGTTACATTTCATCTTTTTATATCATATTTTAATAAATTGTACATGTTTTTAAAATAATTCTTTGGAAGACCTATATTTTAGGAAATCATAGTTGTCTTTATTGAAGAGTACCAAGTGTCTAAAAATTTATTTTGGTAAAAAAAAAAAAGATATATCCAATATAACATATGTCCCATAGTTTATAGTTAAAGTAATATACCATTTTTAAAACATATGAATTTTATAAATTATTCAAATTTTTATAAATAAAAATTATATTTTCTAAAATTACTTTCATGTCTTATATTATGTCTTAGAAAAATTATGTCGTTTATATCATATTTTAATAAGTTGTACATATATTTTAAATAATTCTTCTAAAAACATATAAATCATTAACTTATACTAACTCAAATAACTCTTCTAAAAACCTATAAATCATTAACTTATACTAACCCAAGTGCTTTAAATTGTAAAAATAATGCCTACACTTATTATTTATTTTCATGCTATCAAATACGTGTATTAGAAATTCAACATCTGAAATTTACCATTAATTAGATAAGTCTTTGTAAATGAAGTCTTAAATACAAAGTTTGATGGTGTTCATAGAGCAATTTCAAATATCGTTTAATGTTAATATTGCTCTTTGCCGATGTTGAAAGTCAACTATTATGTATTATAAATTTATGTATTATGAATTATAAATTTATATGGAGTTTTATTTGTCAAATTATCATAGCTATTTTTTATTAATTCAAATTCTCACAATATTATATATGTGAAAAATTTTTATTAATTCAAATTCTCACAATATTATATATGTGAATCTTTTATATATTTTTTAATCTAGATTTTTATCGGGAAATTATCATAACTATTTTTAACAAACTCAAATTCTAATTATAAATTTTCTGGGAAATCACATAAGGAATTTTTGGAACTAACCCGTTTCGAACTACCAACTGTAATTCATCATCAAGATAATGAGGATTAGCTAATCTGACATACACATTTATACCAGGAGGAGAGAAGCAACGGTCACACCCCAAAGAGTTAAACAACGGTCAAAAATAAGAAAAAATTATAAAATAATAAAAATATAACTAACCATCCTAAAAAAAATTATTTTAATAACCGTCAAAAATAAAAATAACATTAAAAATTATAAAATCAACCCTAAAAACTAAATTACCTACCCCAAAACAAAATAAATAGGTAAAAAATAAATAAATAAAAATAAAAATCAAGTCAAAGTCATACTTTATAAATAAAACTAATAAAATACAATAAAATAAATTAATAAACAAATGAATGAATAAAATTAGACACAAGAATTAAAATATAACAAAAAGTAAAAATAAATTATTTGTATTTTATTCTAATAAATAAATAAATTAACATACATACACTAATAAATAAAATAACAAAATAACATTAAAAAGACCGAATCATAAAAATAAAACTAAAGACTAAAATGTCCCAGTAAAATAAAATAAAAACCAAAGAATTCAAGTCAAATAAATAAATCAAAATAATAAAATAAAATCAAAAAATAAAATAAATTAATACATGAAAAATGAAATAAAAATAAAAATAAAAATAAATTTGTATTTTATTTTAATAAATAATTAATTAAATACTAAAATAAAATAAAATAATAGAATAACAACCAAAGAATAAAATGGCCCAGTAAAAAGTAAAATAAAACCAAAGAATTCAAGCCAAAGTCATAAACTAAAAATAAATAATTTAAAAATAATAAAATAAAATCGAAAAATAAAATAAAATAATACATGAATGAAAATAAATAATAATAATAATAATAAATAAATTTGTATTTTATTTTAATAAATAATTAATTAAATACTAGAATAAAATAAAATAATAGAATAACAACCAAAGAATAAAAGGAACCTTACAGGGAGTGAAGAGATGGAGTCCAACAACTACTAACTTTCCATCCATCATCCTTGTTCAACGTGCGGGACCTCTTCTCAATCTCAATCGCCTCCCTAAATTTCCGGTGATGGAAATGGTCAACCCTAGCAATGATTCTAGCGTCCTCCATACAAATATGATGCTTCGTCTTTTCTGCATGCTCAGCTAACGCAGAGGACTTTGTTCTACCATGCCTAATATCCACAGCATGTTCCTGGAACCTTTTATTAATCAATCGACCAGTTTCACCAATGTAGGGAGTCGTGCAAGAGCGCAGAATCAGATAAACCCCTTTCACGCTTTTAGGGTCCAACTGGTCCTTAACCGATTTAAGGGACCCCGAATGGTGTTTAAAGGTTTAAAAGAAGAAGAGATCTTATGCTTCCTTAAAATCCGAGCGATCTTGTCAGTAGTACCTTGAATAAAAGGTAAATGAACTTTGCCAACAGCATCACCACTATTCTTATTCAGTCTAGGACCTTTGCTCACATTCATGAAAGCCTTCAAACCCTGACTTCTACTATAACCGTTTTCTCTTAAGACTTTAAGGAGATATGCTTTCTCTTCATCTAAATGATCATTATCAGAAATTCTAAGAGCTCTTGTAGCTAAAGTATTCAAAACTCCAAGCTTCTGAGCAGGAAAATGATGAGAATCGGAATGCAGATATTGCTCCGTGTGCGTCTTTTTCTGAAAAACACGGTGCGAGAACGAGCCATTATTATTTCTAGAGACTAGAACATCCAGGAAAGGAAGGTTCCCATCAGTTTCAAATTCCATCGTGAACTTGATGGAGTCAGATTGACTATTCAAATGCTGATGGAAAGCCTCTAATTCAAGACGACCATGAGACCAATTGATGAACATGTCATCAACAAATCGCTTCCAAACCTTGGGTTTTACAGGAGCAGTTGCCAAAGCTCTAGATTCAAAATCTTCCATAAAAAGGTTGGCCACCATCGGCGAGAGTGGGGAACCCATGGCTACACCACAAGTTTGCTCATAAAATTCCCCTTCAAAACTAAAAAAGGTAGACGTGAGGCAAATTTCCACCAAATTAGCAGTATCAGAATCAGTGATACGCCTGATAACCCCTACTGCCTCCATGATAGGAATGTTCGTGTAGAGAGAAACAACATCAAAACTAACCATAGAGTCATTAGGTTCGCAAACCCAGCTTTTTAACTCTTGAACAAAAGAAGCAGAATCTGTCTGACCAACAAAAGGTTTTAACTTACAGGCCAAATACTTAGCTAGAAACCTTTCTCACAATATTATATATGTGAAACCCTTTTATATATATATCATACAATATAAGGAATATTTGATTCTCTCACATTTAAAATGAAAAAAAAAAAACTTTCAAAAACATTAAACTTATTTGATGTTATAAGCTCCCATATGATTGGTAGAATGAGATTTCATGTTCGTATATAAGTATTTATGACAAGATGGATTGACTGTGGAACATGTTAAAATGAGAACACAATTGATAATTGGAGATTGCTGACGGTGATTATCATGATACTTTTTTTACGTTTCATCCTTTGTGACAAAATGGAGGTATTTTGAATATTAAGATATTATTATCTATAATGAAATGAATTAATTATAGTATATGGTGTGAATTTAAAGTGATATGAAAATTAAATAAAAATATCACTATGCAAAACTATATTCTATTAATTAAATAGAGTAACATATATACATGAGGAATTGTTTCAAGATAAAGAAGCTATCTTGGACGCACAATAAGTTGGTTGAGAGAATATCTCAACCTCACACTAAACTAGGAACTTAGTTTTAGCTAACCTATGGAATAGGAATAGACTCTATACATAGATAGTCACAACTGAAGACAAGTAGGAAATACACATTCCAACACACCCCCTTAATGACTACTTGTCTCGATATCACTTCGCAAAATCTAGTTGTGGTCAAACATAACAAAAAGGATATGTCGACGTCCATATAAAGGAGCAACCATCCACCAAAATGCATGGGTACCAACTACTACAACTATTGATCTCGTAGGATGTCCTTCACATACATGGTTCTATCAACCATTATCACTGCATACATGTACCTGTATCTACAGATCCCCCTCCAACATGGGTTTTATCGGATGACCTGTAACCATGCTCTTCCTTCATCGGTGAACTTTCACCGGATTTCTTCATCGGCGACCTTGCACCGAATCTCTTCATCAGTGGGTGAACACTGGCACGAACCTGTTTCTAGTCCACTTCATTGTTACACATGGTTTCTAGCTGACCACAAACCGACACTGCAAAATGGTTTATGGCTGACCATGAACCTGTAGTTACAAAGTGGTTTTGAGATTACCACGAACTTTACGGGGATACACATGCCTTACAAGGCTTACAACACAACTCCAACTCTTGGAGTTATCAAGTACATACTTTACAAAGACCAATATAAAAAACATCCTAGACTTGCTTACAATTTAAAATGTGTGACTCATAATACAACATGCTATTGAATATATTCCAAGAAACTCATAAAAAACTCACACAAACTCGATTGATGTTCATCATAATAATTGTTGCTTCTCCTTTTCTTCATCTTTTGAAATTGTCTTCCATTGCTTCAATCGATTTTTTCTAAAATCATATCCAAGCTTGGCATCTTCATCTTGAATCAACAAATTAAATAAAACAAATGCAACACACACAATCCTGAGACAAAGCTCACACAAATCTTGTTTTCATGTGCAGCAGAGGCTATTAATGGATTTTCAGTTTCCACCACAGGCTCAGGAACCCTCGAGTACCATGCAGGATCTTCCTGCTCCAACATTTTGACAAATAGCCTCATTGCCTCTGTAGAAGCCAGATTACCAAGGCCATTCCAGCAGGAACACTTGCTCTGCGCCGTAAGTTTATAAGCTCGAGGCTTCGAGCCATTGCAAGGTCCAACTATCACTTGCTGATAAAGGGCGTAGGGAAGCAAAGCTATTTCAAGATTAGCGGATTCACCAAATCCGACATAAGCGACCGCTGCGTAGAATAAATCTGGATATGAAAGGTCGGATGCTGCCCTCGCCATCTCTAGAGACGAAACAAATGGTAATGTATTTTCTGACTCGAGCATGGCTTTTGTGCATGCTTCAAAGACACAGAGTAAATGACACAGATTCCACCACCGTTTTAATTTGTAGTGCCAAATTGAAACAACAAAGAACACGTTGAGTTTAAACAATGACAACACGTCTTGCACACAGGTCTAAGACGCAGCGCAACTGATCACAACTCGATTTCTCTTGAATTAACTCCACAGACATTTGAACAATCTAATGGACTGAGAACACATTCACCAAACTCTTTATTTTCCTCAGCCCAAAAGGCGCCAAGGCCAGACCCAAACTGGCTCTGATACCAAATTAAATAAATTATCACTATGCAAAACTATATTCTATTAATCAAATAGAATTACATATATACATGAGAAATTGTCTCAAGATAGAGAAGCTATCTTGGACGCACAATAAGTTGGTTGAGATGGATTTTCAATTTTAATAGGGCGAATTTTTTACATAAAACCCATTTTCTATAGTTTAATAAAGTTAGCCCAATAAATATTTTAAAAATAATTAATTATTAAGTAGTATCCCACCAAAAAAAGGGCGCATAACATGGAAAAATGAAATTCGCCCCGATTTTTTTCTTATGGAGCAAATTTCCATGGCATTCGCCTGGATTTACAGGGTCCAAATGAGGAGTTACAGTGATTCGCCCCAATTTTTTCAATGGTTAGGAGAGGTGGCTGGCCGTTGGACACAGATCTTCTTGCTGGCTGAGCAAGGCCGACCCTCTCTGGTCCGTTCTTTGTTAGGGCCTTCCCATAGTTGGTATATAGCAGAGATATACAGTTCGAAAAATATGGTATTGGTGTTCACTGTTGTGGGAGATAACACTTGCCACAGTGGACACGCTCGACCTCAAGCGCACGCCGCATGTACAAGCTCGCTTGACGCTCTCAGAGTCCAGACTCCAACGCCGATTAATAACACAGAGGGGAGAGTAACTCTTTAACTGGCATTGCATTGGGCTTAATACCAGGGGTCCTAGTCTTGCAACTAGTTTCAGACATCAATCCAACTTGACGAGGAGTTTGAACATGAGTTCCCACCTGTTAAACTCTAGTGCCTTGTTGTGGATAAAAACAAAAAGGGTTTATGGGTTTGATGCTATAACCTGACCTAAAAGGCTACAGGGACCTTTTCAGAGACAGTAACTCTTTCACTGCCATTCCATTCATGGGCGGCATACCAGAGGTCGAAGACTTTTATCTGGTTTCTCACCTCGATCAAAGTTTACCATGAGTTTGAACTTGATATCCCTCCTGTTAAACTCTCGTGCCTTTGTTGTGGATAAAAGCAAAAGGGTTAACAGGTTTGATGTTGTGATTAGCCCTCATATATTAGGTATTAGAAGATTGACTTAGTATTGCAGCAGAAATATTGTTTACAGCTTATAAGCCCAAAGTGAAAAGTCTATCTTCTTCTCAATTTGCAGTGAAAATGCTAATTTATTTGAAGTTTGATATTGGCTTCCTCTGAAGGAAATTTTTAGCCTTTCCTAATATGATTAGCAAAGCTGGTTCAAATGCTCTGTAGTTGGTTCTGTGAGTTCTAAAGGTGATAAAGGAAGGATGCATATTGTCTAGTCTCTTACTAAATTGTAGTCTTAGCATGGTAATGATTGGACCCGTAGATATCTAATGGCATTTTATCCTCTAATGTAAATTTTTGGTCATTTTAACTTCTTGGTGCCAAGCATTTTTCTGGCACTGGCCAGTTGTTTCAATTTGCCATCCATCTTTTGCAACAACAAATTGAAGATCTTGTTGTGTAAAATTCTAAACTTGAGTTTTCCAAGCCTTAGAAAAAAAGTATGTGTATGTTTTGTTTAATTGCATTGGATAGTTGTTCCGGTTATTACTTGTACACTTTCTATCATATAAGAAGTTATATGTTGGGTCTATGTGATTACAGGCTATGGGAGCTGCACATACGCTTCAGGTACGAGGTATGTATTGGATAAACAGTAAACTTGAAAAGCTTGTTTACAACCCTTTATTTCTTCTTTTTCTTTTTCTCATGTATTGGGTTGCACAGCCCTCAGTTTAAAGTTTTGATCTTTACTGATACCTTGGGTGTGAATGATTTGTAGCACTATCAGTACTCCTCCTCCTGCGACAATTAGTATTGCACCACCTCCTCCTGCCATGGTTGGTATTGGTACTGCTCCACCTCCTCCCTCATTTAGCACCACTCCAACCACTCCAACTACTACCACTCCAGTGTACAATGTCAGCTCTCCAACCGGGGGTATTACTAATCCTACTGGTGGTATTACTACTCCCACAGTGGGGAGCATTACTGGAGGCCTGGGACCAAGTTCATCTACATACAATACCACGCCACCATATGGCAGCGCACCATCATTCTTCCAGGATCTTCCTTCATCATTTATATTATTCCTCTTGTCTCTAGTTGTGGCTGTAATACTAGGCTAAGTACTTCAAATGCTAGCTCTGTCTGTTTACTAGTGCCATAGCTAGCATGCCAAGCGATGAGGATGATGTTATAGAAATGCTCATCTTTAGTAGCTCCTACAAGCTATTTGCTTTTGTTAAGAGGCCGCAGGTAAAAATTTGGTTGGGAGATTTTTGGAGATGGGCATAGAAGTGCAGGTCAACCCTTTATTCTTTGCAAGAGATGCATGAGTAAGGGGGGCATATTGTTCCCAAATTTTCATATGTACATTGAGTGCTTTGCAAGAGCTGGTACATTCCTTGCCCACTCACATTTGGTATCTCTTCAACAAATAAAACTATCTTCATCGATGCTGTGTGTTATTTCTACTGCATTTTAATATTGCTTGCTCAGTTGTGAATGTCTGATCAAGTGTGAAGTTCTCACAGCAGTTGGGCACAAAGTTTAACTATACTAGATCTTATAATGCTAATAGTAGTAGCTTCTGTATGATATGCCCTATTGAGATCCAAGAGATGGATGGATATGCCCACCTCAGATGCCAGACAAATGTTGGTCTTTTAAACTTAAGTAAAAATAAAAATAATTGAGACTAAGCAGTCAATGCTACAGATTCTCCTCTGTGGAGAATTGTCCTGCTTGGGTTTTCTCAGTTCGTATTTTTGTTTTACTTAAGTGAGAATCTAGAAGTTTCAAGTAGGTCTTGGATCTATCTATTCAGGGATTAAAAAACCTAGGCATAAAGAGGTTTTTGGATGTCTGTTACTTTAAATATACTTAGTAAAGGTTCCATAGATTGGGCTGATTCCTTATTTTAATGAGCATTAATCTAAAATCTATCTGAAAATTATCCTCTGTAAATTAAGTATTTAATTCATATGAAATCATGATGTAATGCTTCGCACATTTCTCTATCTTGAGCCCGCATTGATTCCTGTCAAGTAATTCGGATTCCGCATTCAAATGCAGATTCATTCTACCTGCATTTTTCTCTGTCTTCAGCCCACACTGATCCCTGTCAAGTAGTTTGGATTCTGCATTCAATCATAGATTCATTCTACTCACATTGGTTCCTGTAATCCGCATTTAAACCCAGAAAATTTTCTTTCAGTCTACTCCATCTTATATTCCAGACTTGACTGTTCTCACTTATATGAACATAACACCTCATATTCATTTATCCGCAGAATAGTCCACTCTTTGTCACGCATTTCAATTACTCTTCTTCAGGTTATCCGCACTTCTTACTTAGAGAGATCCGAAAAACTTGATATGTGATTGACTGCAGAGAGTGTATGTATATGGTGGCAGTGTTCTTGTTTTATGCCCACCATCCACTAGCTAGAAGGTCGATGGATTCCCCTTCAGGACTTAATGGATGATGCAATTCGAGCTTTTGATGCTTGAGGGTTTTAGCTCTTATGTTATGTGGGGTGTTGTTTCAGTTATACTGTTATATTCTATAGTATTATGTTTTGGGTAAGACTTGCTTTTCTGTGCTACTCTCTTAAAAAGTGCTAGACTGCCTTTATTAATAGAAATGTGTTACTTTTCTATGGTGCAGTGCTATACTTAAGTTCTCTCCAAGTTTTTGGTTTATATATATATATATATATATATATATATATATATATATATATTATACAATGTTATGCATTGCATTATGATCAGCAGGTGCTTTAAAAAATTATGATATTTAGGACTGTGATTGAGTTTGTTGTGCATGGTTATTTTGTTCTTTCTTTTAACAAGAGATTTGCATTATTTTGTATTGTTGTGCAGTAGTAGCTTTTAGTTGTCCTTACTGATATTCAGATGTGGATTAATAATTCTGATATGGATCTTGTCTTCAACATTGCAACATTACTATCTTGTGTATGGAAAAATGCTTATCAGTGGATTAGATTTGTTATGTGGTTATTTGGTTGATTTTTAATAGCAATAGTATTCAAGCGAAGGATGAGGTATGCTCAGATTCCCCTTCAGGACATTATGGATGATGCCATTCGAGTTTCTGACGCTTGAGGTATTAGCTGATTATTTGTAGTAATTCTGATATGGATTGTAGTCTTCAACATTGCACCAGACTAGCTTGTGTATAGAAAAATGGTTCAACATTGCACCGGACTAGCATGTGTATAGAAAAATGGTTATCAGTGGATTAGATAAACTTGTCATGTGGTTATTTGGTTGGTTTTTAATAGCAATAGTATTCATGCAAAGGATGAGATATACTCGGATTCCCCTTCAGGACATTATGGATGATGCCATTCGAGGTTCAGACGCATGAGGTTTTAGCTGATTATTTGTAGGTTGAATCTATTCTGTCTACTGCTTACATTGTACAATGTAATGTATGTTGGGAAACTATTAAGATGGCTGTTCAGCCTTACTTTTGTGTGGCATGATGTTTTAAGTATGCCTTTCTCTTGTATAATTCAATTTTATTCTGTACTTTTTTTAGTTTTGCTGGGTTGACTTTACTGATGAGGACTAAATTACTTTTGCATGGTGCAGTGCTGTACTTTAATTCTCCTCCTTTATGATCTTCGTGGTTATGTTTTAATCAAATGGTGATCTCTAAAGTAGTTTGTACCTGAGATGCATGTTTATGCTATTAATAGTTGCATATACGACCTTTCATATGAAGGTGCCCTATTTTTCATCAAATTGCAATTTTTTTAGACTAATTTGATCTCTTTAGGCTTTAAAGGATGTATTGCTGGGTTCTGTTACTGAATGCTTAGCAACAGATGCTAGACCCTTATATTTTTCTTGTTTGATGTTTTTTTTTACTCTACTCTTGTTTGGTGGGATACAGGCACGCATTGTGGCATTAAATGGCCATTATTTTATGAAAAATGGTGGCCATTTTGTATTATCTATCAAGGTACATATGTTAGACCTTTCTCATACTTCTAAAGAAAATCTGGAAATCATGTTTCTGTCCCTCATTTTTTGATTTTCACTCTTTAATGCAGGCAAATTGCATTGACTCTATTGTGCCAGCGGAGGCAGTGTTTGCTCAGGAAGTTAAGAAGTTGCAAAAGGAGCAATTTAAGCCATTTGAGCAGGTGACATTAGAACCTTTTGAAAGAGATCATGCTTGTGTTGTAGGTGGCTATAGAATGCCCAAGAAACAGAAAGCAGCAGATGCAGCTACGTGAAGGAGTTTCTGTGATCAATTAAAGAAACGAGCTCCTTGTCTCAGGAATGCAAAATGCAATCTTAGATCAAGTGATGCCTTCCCCTCTCTCTTTCCCCGAATCATTTGCTACCAAATACATAAAGCTGCTAACTATGCTCTTGTACAAACTAGGATCAAAATCCTTGCTGCTGTCATCTTTGCTGAGTTTCAATCCCATTATTGTGGGAGTAATTGGTGCCTTGCAATCCTGTATGTTAAATATTTCCAAAACTTCATTTACATATTTAGCTTGAGAAATAAAAATCTTATTTTCATTTTTCTCTACTTCTATTCATAAGAAGTATTTTAGCAATCCCATATCAGGCATTTCAAATTCATCCTTCATGATTGTAAATGTATTACTTTTAGTATATCTTTCAAGGTTGATTATATCTGATCTTCACATATAGTGATCTTGCCTCAAAGCATAAACAACCCGGATTGATAATAAATAATTGTGTTAGTTTAGTTACATAAATTAGCTCAACATCTTTCATGACTGTTTTAAAATTTTCAATGAGGTAATCATCATTACCCGTAAAGATCACATCATCAATATATAAAACAAAAATTAGCATCTTATCACCTTTCTCCTTGATGTATAATATGGGTTCTCCTTCACATTTTTCAAACCCATTTTCCAATAGACAGGAATCTATCCTACTGTACCATACGCTTGGTGCTTGTTTCAGCCCATAAAGATCTTTCTTCAATCTGCAAACATTGTGCTCTCGGCCCTTTTTCTCATAACGTAGAGGTTGTTCAACATAAACCTCTTCCATCAAAACTCCATTTAGGAATGTTGATTTCACTTCCATTTGGTAAACCTTCCATTCTTTTTGTGCTGTTATGGACAACACTGCTCTCACGGTTTCCATTCTTGCAACTGGTGCAAAAGTTTCTTCATAATCTCTTCCATGTTGTTGCTTGTATCCTATGAGAAAAAGTCTGGCCTTGTGCCTTTCAATCTTACCTTCAGAATTGCTCTTGGTTTTATAGACCCATTTCACTCCAATCACTTCTTTACCTTTTGGGAGATCAACCAGTTCTCATGTTTTATTTTTCTCTATTGCATTCATTTCTTCATCCATTGCATCTATCCATTTCTTATCTTTTATAGATTCTTCAAAATGAATAGGATCATCAACATGAGAATATAAAGAAAATAAATAATTTATACCTTCATTGCTGCCTCTTGCTCATAGATTTCATTTAGATTTCTGAATCTAGTTCCTCTTTCATTTGGTGTACATGTGCTTGAAGAAGCACCCAAATTTGCTCCTTGTGGTGTGCTTGGAGAAGCATTGCTTTCACTTCTCAAGGGTATTCTCATTCTTGCTTGAGGTGTCCCTTGGTGTCCTTGTGTTGGTGGAGATAGTGGTGCTAATGATGGATGTATTTTAGCCATCTCATCCTCATTATCATCATGAGAGAAATAACTCTTTACATTGACTGTTTTCTCAATGCTTCTTCTTCTATGAATTGCACATCTATGCTTATAACAAACTTCTTGGTAGATGGGTTATACAATCTATATCCCTTGGATTCTTCACAGTATCCAAGAAATATGCACTTCTCCCTCCTACTGTCCAACTTCTTCCTTAGCTGATCTGGAATGTATGCATACGCCACACAACCAAAAACTCTCATGTGAGTGACTCCTTGTTTTATGCCACTCCACGCTTCTTCTGGAACTCTATTCATTACTGCTTTGGTTGGGCATCTATTCAAGATATATGCCACACAATTTGTAGCTTCTGCCCAATCTTCATTTGGCGAATGTTTTGCCTTTAGCATACTTCTTCTCATATCCATGATGGTTCAATTTTTCCTTTCAGCAATACCATTTTGCTGCGGTGTGTAACTTGTTGTGAATTGTTTATGTATGTCGTTTTCTCTGCAAAAATGCAAAAATTATTTTGAGATGTAGTCACCTCCTCTGTCAATCCTTAAGACTTTGATATGCTACCCACTGTGTTTCTCTACAAGAGCTTTAAAATGGAAAAATTTCTCAAACACTTCATTTTTATATTTCAAGAAATAAACCCATGTTTTTCTTGTGAAATCATCAATGAAGGTCAACATATAATTACTTCCTGATATTGATGATGTTTTCATTGGCCCACACAAATCTGAATGGATAATTTCTAAGGGTGCCTTTACCCTTATGCTCTTTCTTGATAGAAAGTTTTCTCTATGTTGTTTTCCCAAGATGCAACCTTCACATAGGCTATCGGGTTTCTCTGCCAATGGTAGTCCTCTTATCATTATTTTCTTGTCCAACAAATTCAGACCTTTGAAATTTAGATGTCCAAATCTCAAATGCCATAACCAATTCTCATCCTTCACTTCCTTTTGAAAGACCTCTTCTGTTACAGCTACTACATTTCTTCTTCCCTTCAAATTTGCATTGAGCTTGAGAGGAAACATCCTATTGCAGGTCATTTGCACCTCTACAATGACTTTCTTGCTTGGAGGTATATCCATAATTGTGCACACATCATTTTTAAAGAATAAATTGTAAGCTTTGTTAATGAGCTGCCCAACGCTCAAAAGATTACATTTCAAGCGAGGAACATAGTATACATCTTGCACAAATTTCTTCTCACCATTTCTTGCATGGATACTTACTCTACCTTTTCCCTTGACAAATATCTTAGTATCAGTTCTAGTTGTTAATTTAGATTTAACATCTTCATCAAGATTGGAAAACATTTTTATGTTTCCATTCGTGTGATTACTGCAGCTTGAATCTAAGAACCATACATCATCTTGCCTATCTTGTGCTACATTACATGTTAATAGCACATTCTTTGGCTTCTTTTCTTCTCTTGTTACATTTTCATTCTTCCTATTATTCATGTCATATTGCTTTTTTCTACACTCATTGGCATAATGCCCATATTTTTTGCAATAATGACACTGGACATTGGATTTGTCATACCTTTGTCTATGAGCATGTTGTTTTCCACCTTGCTGGTTGCTTATTTGGCCTTGGATTTGATTCTGATTGCTGCTCCTTCCATGAGTATGTGAAGGGTTGTTTCTTCCTGCTTTGTTTTAGCTTCTTCCTCTTCCTCTTCCTCTGCCTTGACCTCTTCCTCTTCCAAAAGGCATCTGGGTGTTGAAGGCATGCTCCAAAGATGAGTTTACTGATCTTCCTAATATTTGTTCATGATTCATCAGTGATGCATGAAGTTCATCAACTGTGAACTTTGAGAGATCCTTTGTCTCTTCAATGGTGGTTACAATAACATCAAACCTTCAGAGTAGGCTCCTCAATACTTTCTCCACAATCCTTCATTCTTCAAGTGTTTCTCCATGAGATCTTATCTGTGTGACCATCCCAATCACATGTGTGAAGAATGAGTCTATGTTATGAGACTCTTTCATACAGAGAGTTTCAAAATCTTTCCTCAACAATTGTAGCTTTGTTGTCTTCACCTTCTCCATAGCTTGATAGGCAATCTGGAGGGTATCCCATGCATCCTTAGACCTCTTAGCTGCTACTATCCTTGGAAAAACACTCTCATGTACTACTTGATAGAGATAGAAGAGGGCTTTCAGTCCTTCATACTATTTCTCTTCAAAAAATCCTTCTCTGCCCGTGTTAAGGCATTAAAGGAATTTTCGTCTGCTGGTTCTTCAAAAGCATGTTCAACAAGCTCCCATAAGTCTTGAGAGGAAAACAAGGCTCTCATGGTGATTTCCCAATAATCATAGTTCTTCCCATTGAACTGTGGGAGCTAAGTATTTCCAATACTCATGCTTGTGCTGGCTCCTGTCATGACTTAGCACACTGAACTATGCAATAAAACTTGACTGTGTTTTTTTATTTAAAACAACTGTCTTTCGTTCTTTAAAAGACAAACTCTGTCTCTGAGGACTGCACTCTTTTAACCAAAACAAAACTCTATTTTTTGAGAAATACCTGAATTGTTGCTGAGCCTTCACTCTGCTAAGAGATTGCTGCAACAAATCCTTCCTTCAGCTTCTTTGACAATCCTTCAAAGAGCCTGGACTAGATTCGATACCATGTTGGAATTTTTGAATATTTCGAACACACAGGAAGAATAAAAAGTTGATGCATAGGCATTAGGCTAAAACAAATTCCATGTAGTTTTATAGACTTAGGAGTTTTAAGTCTTCAAAGGGGTTATATTTTATGTAATGAATTTAGTGGGTTTTAATTAATTTTAATTAAATGTGGAGAGAATTGTAACTGCTCTCGAATGATTAGAGAACAGGGAAATTCGATTAGTTAGGAATGTGAAGAGTCAACTTCAGAAAATCTGGGGATTTAGTCTAGATTTAGGAAATTTGGAATTTTAAGAGTTTTGTTGAGTTGTTAAGGCAGATGAATCAATTCATCATTAAATTGGTATAAATGTAAGCCTACGGGCAGATAGAAAGGGGATCTGGAGAGTGTTGTTGAAAAGCCTCGGGTAAATTTGTTAGAAGGGCCAGCGATTGAAGATCAGGCCAGATGTAACTATAAGTGATTTCATATATATATATATATATATATATATATATATATATATATATATAAGAGTTTACCCCTGCATCAAATGTATATCGTTGGAATTAGTTCTGTGTGAATATGCTTGGTTTCAATAAGTATATGATAAAACTCTGAATAGGGCTCTGAGATGATGCTATGAAATCGATGTTAACCATCATGATTTGAATCGAGGAACAATAAGGATTTGTATACTCGAGGTTTCATTTGTGTGAAGACATTTTTTCATTCTGGTTAATGGTTAATGACCGACTCTCTACCATTTGATTCACATCTGCATCATGATATTCGATTTGAATGTGAGAATGGAGAAATCGATGGTATTAAGATATTATTCTCTGTGTATGAATTAAATGCGCATTAATTTTGTGAGTAGTGGCTCAAATCGTATCAGAAATCCATTCTGATATCGATAAGAATCTATATAAGAAATTATTGGTTTTGATTTGCATAAATCGATACCCATTCTTGTGTTGAAGCCACAATACAGAAAATCGATGAATTTTGGCCCTTTTATGAAGGACGCAGGCAATCTTAACTCTATTTATTGAGCATATTTAAGTCTTTCATTGAAACTATTTGCTTGCCTTGATATCAGTTGAAGCCACAACGTTAACTTGGAGAGAGACAAGTTTGACTGAAGCAGAACCTTGTTCAATGAGGAATGGTGAATTAATTTGCAGCGCTATGTAAGTGATGCAGAATGGAGTGCTGCAATGGAGGTTTGAAGTGGTTCTTCAATGAAAAGCGATGGCTTGATCAATTGAATGAATGTTGATAGCACAATAGAGTCAACAGAGGAAAGGAATGTTGAAGTGTTTTTAGCATTTCACACCACCAATATCGCATAGCAAGCAAATAGTAATTTGTTTAAGAATTTGGAACGCGATATCATTACTTGGAGGATGCGTGGCATTTATTGGTGTTTAAATACCATTTTTATCACATGATTCTGAGAGGTTAAGGAATGTGTATTTGTGTTATGTGATAATCGTCAGATGCAGATGAGATGTAGATCTAAGGCTAGATGCAAGGTAAGTTGGTTGGATATTAATGATTGAAGAGGTACGTTAAAGAGCGAACAATTTTTTTGTGCGATGGCCGTGGATTTGGTAAGATGAAGTTGAGGCAGTGCCTCTTTTATTCAATGGGAAAATATGGTGGCATGTTACAAAAACATGGGACCAGAATTAAACCCTTAATATATAACTTGACGTTATGACCATGAGTAGGTTTACCCAAGGTTGAGACTTAAATAAATGAAACATTTGCATGGCTCTTATATATTGAAGATTGTTAACATTAAGGTCGAATATGAAGTTATGGGTCATAGGTAATACAGTTGATATTTGGGTTTCAAAAGAAATTTGAAATAGTGATTTCAAACTATATAATGGGTTTTTATTATAAGTTCAATTGTTGGTTGGAGATCCCATGAAGTGAGGGCGAAGAGGAATTAAATTGGGTTTGATAGAATTTGAATATTCAATACGAAGGATCATGAGATGCTTATAGAAGAATATGGTTCTGATCTTAAGGTTAAAACCAAAAGCAAAACTTCTGCATGAGAGATTATAGTTCTGGGTGAGATGTGTGGTTTGAAAACCATAAGAATTTTATTCTAATATCTCAAATCTCAGATTTGAGATATAGAAGCTTCTGCCTATATTATTTAAGATTGCCCAGATTTTGAAATTGAGGACCATTTTGGGTTTTAAATGGAAATGCATTTTTATATGCACAATATAATTGGAGACTGTGGGAGAGGCAGGGAGGCCTGCCATCAAGAGTTCTCCTCTACAGCACAAAGATTCAATATAAATTTTTCTTGCTGCTGATGGATAAAGATGGCACAAACTGTTTCTATTTTATTAACAAACAAAAACTATTACAAATTTTCTTCCACTGAAGTGGGATTACAAAATATGTGTCTGACTGTTGCTCACGCAGTGCTCACAAGATACAATTCTTTGTCTCAATACGCACATACAGTGCTCTGTTCTATATTTTCCTTCAGGCACACAAAAATAATACACAGTCTTCCGTTACAATAAGCCTACATGCTTTTGATTTTATACGGTGCGGCGTTTTAAAACATAAAACAAAAAGAAATATAAAAAGGTTTAAAAAAAAAATTTAATACTACGCTGCATAACTTTGACCCAAAGTTTTAAACTATTGATGAACCCCAGATTTCAAACAAAATTTGAACCATGTTGCGATATAACGATGGTGGTAGGGACCACCATGATGTGGCTCTAATTCAAAAACTTAGCGCGTTTGGTTGGTGAGGGCGTTTAAGCCCGATTTGACTATTCTTTAATAAAATCTATTTTTGTGTGGTCGAGCAACAAAAAACTTCAATACCTTCTGCAAAAGACGGTTGCGCCCATAAACAATAAAAATTTTCTTACAGCTTCATTTAAACTCCTGTTAAATGCACAATGGTGTGCACTTCAACATTCTACCCCTATTTGTACTTCTTATTCATTTTCCTGCACGGGGTTTGCAGGTGAATTTAATATTTTCAACACACTTTTGGTATTGAGAGCTGTTTGGTTTGCATGGTTTGAGGATCAAATAGCTAGAATAACACACATCTGAATGGGAAAGGGGGTAAGATGTGTTGGAAACTTAATCACCAACTACGCGGTTTAATTTTCTCACAACAACCATATATCACTGAATGTTTCGTAGGTTGGGGATTGAATTTTTGCATGTTGCTGATTGAGTTTGCAGAGAAGTACAAGTCTTGATCCTAGTACATTAATTCAAGATATTAAATAATTAAAAGTCAAATAGAAATTTAATGCATGATTAGTAAATGAGTGAGTTAAAACAACAGTTACAGTTTTCTTTGTTACTCCTCAACCATGGTGAATGTAAATTTAATTAAGAAGTCTTGTTTTACTAGTAAATGAGCAACAAACTCCATATGTGAATGTATTTAATGTTATGTTACAGGTTTCTGTGTTACTCAGCAACCAACCATGGTGGGTGAATGTAAATCTATCTAAGAAGTCTTGTTTTACTAGTAAATGATCAATAGCCTCCTTATGTGAATGTATTTAATGTTATGAAGTGATAATAATAAGTCTTGTTTTACTAGCTCGATATGTGAATGTATTTAATGTTATGATGTGATAATATAATTTTTAGATAGTTGGGATTTGGTTATGGAATTTTCAAGTATAGTTCTTATTACTACACACCATGATGAAAATTATGTGATTTATCTTATCCGTTATAATTGCGCAAGTCAACATGTTCTAATCTCTCCCACTCTGACTCAACATGTTTTAATCTTTGCCACTCTGTATAAAAATAAGAATCATATGATTTAATTTCCGCAACTGAATCCTCTAGTTTAACACAATTCTGCAACTCTGTGTAAATTCTCTATGTTGAGGAAAATCATTCCCTCTATTCTGAAAAATTCTAACAAGTTGGACTAGCCAGAGCCCAAGGTGTTGGACTTGCTCAATGTTTACGCATATATTCTCCATTTGTTTTAGCAGGAAGGATGGATCATTTTTTTCTACCATTTTTGTGACTATCATGACATGGTAAATCATTTTTTTGCACAAGGGTTCAATGGGAATTTTGTGGAGGTGTGACGTCTCTCTTTTAAAGTTAGTAAACCATTTCTTAGGCTACCACCTTACCATGTTCTAGCAAGGATTAATGCTCCCTTCTTCTTCAAATAAGATTTCACAGGGGAGAATTGGAGATCACGAGTTCAAAAGGAAGAGCTGTGGGATCAATGGTATGCCCCCCACACCTTTATCGACAATATTCTACATGTGAAGGTCGGTATAATCGAGTGAACCTTTACAATTTTTACTTTCTAGCTCATCTTGCTGAAAAATTTAGAATCAATTTGTGTTTTTATCCGTTAGAGAGCCTTAAACACATAGAAAATAGATATAGGGCCGTACTAATCCTTCCTCTCATTTTATATACCATAAAGATCTAATTAAATTACTAATAGAGAACCATCTATCCAAGCAAGGAAGGAGATAAAATCATATCATTCTCTCACGAGGTTTTCAGCCTCAAGTCACTAGGAGAAAAAGAGGTAGACCACAAACTATTAGAAAAGTGAAGAAAACAAAACCCCCTTCGAGCCAAGGAAACCTCAGAGCCCCATCTACCTCATATGTATCGAAGGTCCCTGAGGTTTACGAAAAGAAATTGGTCGCCTTCATAAAAGAGGACATGTATCCCATGTGAACCCATGAGTTGATATTGACTCTTCCTATACTTCAACTATAGCCTCACAAATCCTCCATGGCACAACTAAAATAGAGGATCCTAAAGGCAAAGAACCATAAGTGGAAAACAATGAAGAGGAGTCATTACCTAATGTATCCAAGAGTGGAAATAGAAATACTATGCCAAATAACAAGTAAAGATACAAGTTCAATATTTCAAATAACCCCGAGTTGGCTAAGGAGGTGATTCACATGACAACATGCCACTGAAAGACCTTATTATAAACAGGAAGAAGAAGGCTACAGGTTCTAGGAAGAGCCAAAGGAAAGAAACTGTGAAAAAGGGACTCATGGAAACAAGGCACAGTAAAAAAGAGAGTTTAGAGAAGGTAGCTGTGTCGCTCAAAGCTGCTAGTAACCTTAGCTAGCATGCTTGGGTATTCAACTCACATTTGCTGCCTATCTATCTTATGAAACATAGCTTTCGCTTAATAAGTCAGAGTCTCCCTTACAACTTCTATATGAAGCGTAACAATCGGGATCGTTGAAATTCCATTTATGATAAGGTTGACATAGCCACTATAAGCTATTTTTTAAATGAAATCTACGAATGTCGGTTGATAGGAAAACTATCCAGGCTATAGTCTGTTTGTGAGAAATTTTGGAGCAAGAGAATAACGCGAACATCTCTGTTGTCAGCAATATTCAGACACATGGAAATACTCACCTCCTAATTTTCAACGTAAATTATAAACAAAAGACTAGTAACACTAAAATCTACATTATCAACGTATTTTCCAGCATAATTAGATAAAATCACGATGAACAAAGGAGTAGTTTTGATAGAGTTATGAGCCTGGTTTGCAGAGGGACCTGTTTTGGGAGCACGGATGTTGAGCTACAATTTTGGGACAAGTTCTGTTATCACTCACGGAAAATGTTTGGTGCAGGGAAAAACCCGAAGGTAACCTCAAAACCTATTTTAGGTTGAAGCAGGCCCTTTAACTCTGAGAGGGGTCTCTCTGTAAAACAAAAATACCCTATGGTCACTATAGTAGAAGGTTTTCTACAATTAAGTTCAGGTGGTGAGATAAAGATCTAGAGATAAAATTGGTTGGGTGATCTTCAAAACATACCATTTGCTATGAAGGCGAGTTCTCAAACAAATGAAATCACAGATCCAATGAGCAAGTTGTACAATGCATTAAAGCAATAAGTGCTTTGACTGTTTGGGATATTTATAAGAAAAAAGGACTCGAAAGAAAACAAAGATTATAAATGATACTAATGGTTGATAATTCAAGAGAGGAGCATACACAAAATCCAATCTTAGAAACTAATATTCTCATACATGACAGAAAGTTTTGATAACAAGAAAAACACTCAGAGGGGAATGCAACACACTAGTTTCTTACAAACTGCTAATTAAAAATTGTAAATATATTCAAGATTTCTCAAATATATATAATTGCAGATATGTTTTTTCAATTAATTTCCAACCCTTTTTCATTCTCATGAAAATGACTTTATAGATAATATATCAACTCAATACAGAATAATAATCTTTAGATTAATTACAATGATCTAAAATTAAAAGAGATAAAGTGGATATCTCAAATACATACATAAGCATATGTGCATATAAATATAATGTTGTTACTAGATTCATTGCTAGAGATAAAAAATAGTAAGTCAAATTTGATGAGGTGGCATCCAAGCCACCAACAGTGTATGAGCTTTTCTCTCCATAATTCATGAAAAATGGAGTCTACTTACGTTTTCGAAACTAAAAAACCGTGATATATGTTAGAAAACTGCGAAAGATTTTCTTAACAGATATTTTTTCAACGAAAACCTCTTTGGATTTTCAAAAATTCAACTTCTATTGTGTGGAAACACATTGTTAAAACGCGAGAAAACTACATTTCCAAAATCCCAAAGACTAGGTCTCAAAGATTCTTTAGAATCTCTCAAACCATTGCACCTGTGTAAAAAAGGTGCAAAAATGGAAAGAGACTTTTTAAAATCATCTTGTTAAAATCAAAAACCTCCTTGGGTTTTTAAAATTTAATTTCCAAGTGTTCGGAATTCCCTCCTTAATAACTCGTGATTCCGTTGATAGACTAACTTTGAGCATTTCTTTTCTGCCTATTTCAAAATTAGGTGATAGTGGGACTGTCAGCATTTGTCTGGTCAAAAGTTACGGCGTGATTCAAAATTAGCTGATAGTGGGACTCTGAGCATTTATTTTGTCAAAAGTTACCAATTTAACAACCCATTTTCCAAACTTACAAAATGGAATGAGTTTAATAGTGGATAAGAGAAATCATTCCAATGCGCAAAAATGATTAAGATTTATAGGAAACAAGTTTAAACCAATGATTATTCAATTCTGAAAAAACATTTAAAATTTTATTCTTATAGCATGTTCTACTTTCAAGGGAAGAAGTAGACTAGATATTTTGTTTTCTTGTAGTTATTCTGGAAAGACTAAATATTTTTAAATTTATACCTTAAGAACATGAACTTGAAATCTATTTAGAATATATCAGTTTTTGTAATTAATATGGTGACTGCAAACAATTATGCAAGCCTTTTATAACATTTTATGAATAATGAAGAAGGGTTGGAAATAAATTATAAAAACATATTTTGGAGTGTGATATATTTGAGAAACTCATGTGTTACATTTTCCTTTTTGTATTTATTTGTTATAAGAACTTTCCGTCATGTTTAAGAATATTAGTTTCTAAGATAGGATTTCATTTATGCTCCTTTGCCATTAGTATTTGTTGCTTCATTCATTTATAAACTTTTTTTCTTCTAGTCCCTTTTTCTTCTAAATGTCTCAAACATTCAAAGGACTTTTTGCTTTCATGCTTTGTACAACTTGCTCATTGGATCTGTGAATTCATTTGTTCCTTAAGAAAGTGACTCCATGCCCAATGGTATGTTTTGAAAAACACTAAACCAATTTTATCCCTAGATCCAAATCTTGTCACTTGAAGTCAATTGCACAAAAACTTCTACTAAAGTGACCATAGCTTAGTTGAGTTTTACGAAAAGGTCCCTCTCCGAATTGAAGAGATGAATTCAACCTAAAAAAAGTTTTTGAGGTTACCTTAGGTTTTTTTACTTTAGCTAGAATTATATTTGAGTGATAACACAAAATAAAAATTATTTTTTTATAACCATAGCCCTCAATGAGATTATACCGCTAACATTTAGTGTGTAGGTTCATTCATATTTTTTTTTTTTTTAATTGAAAATACAACATAATTAACATAACCATATTATAAAATTTGGTATAAATATATGGTGTAAAATAAACCCTAATATTAAAACCTAGATGTAAAATAAACCTTAATATTGAATCTTAATCAAAATTATAAAACCTAAATATTTTATATTAATGCAACCATCGCTAACAATCAAAACACACATATATGATCATTATTAAATGTAAAATAAACCCCAATAGGAAAACTTAATAAAAATTATAAAACCTTAATATTTTATAATTTATCCTACCATCACACACAATCAAACATATCAAGACCATCGCTAACAATCAAAACACACACATATATGATAATTATTAAATGTAAAATAAACCCCAATAGGAAAACTTAATAAAAATTATAAAACCTAAATATTTTATAATTTATCCTACCATCACACACAATCAAACATATCAAGACAACCAAATAATGATTAATGCACAAGTATTAATAGAAATAGGAAAAATATTATTGTCAATTGATCAATTAACCAATTCTTTGGGACACCGCAATATCAAACACAATTTGAGCTAGATATTTCGACACCTGTGATGAGTCTTTCAAGTCCTACCATTCGCAGTTGCAACCTTGGATCATGGTACGTAGTGAACACGTTATCATAGAGTCTGCCAGTTCGACCAAATTTTCAAACAGAAGAACATTTAAAAGTATTTACGCCGATATAGCAGGACCATCCTCCAACATTCGGAACAACGCCCAACAACGCCATGATCAAATACATATTCTAACACTTCGGTAACGGGCATACAAATTAAAAATTATTTTTTTATAATTTTTACACTTGGTAACGGGCAAGACACAACCTGTGGACAATAATCCATGAAACCATAAGCGTCGATCACATTATACATTCCACTTCCAAAAAAATATTATATGATTATCATTGAAGACATTTAAAATTCTATTAAAATGATTCCATGTAATATAAATCTTTCTAGAAGTTAATTATATCATATTAAATAGGTGGTAAGAGGGGAGGGGTTTTCTATGGTCATTAAGAAGTTAATACTGTAGAGTGTATATGAATTTAGGATGCATGAAAAACAACTAAGTTGAAGGTTATGCTTTTTACGAGGAAATTTAATAAGCCAAAGAAAAATACGTAATTTCTCTATTTTTTTTGTGAGAGTTTGTCCTTCTTATTCAATATTTGTTGTAGAGCTTCTCTTCAAGGACACAACATTAGAGAGTCTTATGAAAAAGAATAGGAAAGTAACCAAAGTGTTCTTTTCAATGCCATATTTTCATGTTCTATACAATATAAATAAAGATGTGGACTTATGTACCAATGAATGTGTTAAACCCTTGGTTAAACTAAGAGGGGGCTGAATCACGGGGTGAATCAGTCTAATGCAGTCATGGTCTTGTAATATTTTCTTTTACACTTATTTACATCTTCATTTCATGATCAACTTAATATACAATAGAACAACAATCTTAATAAGTGACGAGCAGGTATTAAGCAGATTAAATACAGAATATCAACATATAATCATCACGCACATAGACAACAAATATAAGTGGAAACCTATAAGGGAGAAAACCACATCTTATTATTGTTGTGATGCAAAGGCAAGCTCCAACTCCCTCTCACCACTGATTTTCTGTAGGCTCCAACCTACAGAAGGCTACTACCTCAATTTTGCAAGCTACAACTTGCAAGGAAGCTCCAACTCCCATCTATTTTCTGCAGGCTACAATGTACATGAGACTCCTACCTCAGCTAGCTATGACTGGACATCTATCAAGCTACAACTTGATATGGAAGCACCAACTTCCTCACTGTACAATAAAATCATATTCTGATTTACCTCGATATCAACTCTGTTTTCCTCCTTCTTTACTGTTGTCCTTCCGGCCTTCAAATTTTCTTTTTATCATCTCTGGATCTTCACAACTCCTCTCTCTGCTCCTTCTTCTTCATACATTATCTCACCTCTTTCTCCATTCTCTCACTCTTATGCATATCCTGGTAACATTATTTATAGAGATCACCTCATAACTGTTTTCATTCCACAGGGAATTTGAAATGAACATGTATGACTATTTGCCTTCACCCTTCTCATTTTCTTGTTCAGCACATTCAGAATAATATAACAAAATGTATACATTTGTGTATTACAATGGAGTTTTTCTTTGCCTATGGAGACTTGCCTTTGCATCACATACAATAAAAATAATTAATTTATTTACATTTACAGTTAGAACAAATATATTTCACCCAACCCTTTCATCTCTTTGCTTGTTGTGCATTTGTCTTTTGTATTGCTGTCAGAGTCATTTCGGTTTCTACCATTACATTCAGCACAGTTCTGCATAACTTTCATTTTGGCCTAACTCGACCCAGTTGTTGTGTTTCCAGCAATGCCACTATATTCTCCTTTTTCCCGACTCTACCTCTTTTTCTCATGCCCACAGTGTTCAACCTTCATCGCTCTTCTAAACACTCGATTCTGCCCTTTTCTCTATGTCAGGTGCTTACCCGAGACTTTCTACCCGTGTTCATGCTTTCCCTTTTGTTTTGCGTTATAATCCTCCTTTACTCTCCGAAATGATTTAACAAAGGGAAAGCCCATACTCCTGAACTGGAAATGCTTTAGGCTTCAATGTTGACCTGCGTCGCGTCCGCTCTCTTTATCGCACTTTGGCGATTTAGTTATCCCATGTGCCTTTGTCCATTTGATCTCTCGATATGCGATATGCGAAGGGTCCCACCAGGTTGTATCTCGGCGTTTTGGCTATTTCTCTTTTTCTTCATTTCTCTGTTGCTCTTTCACCCTTCCTATGCGATTTCTCAAAGGGAAACCTCATACCTTCGGATTTGAAATCTTTTAGACTTTTGCTTTGAATTTGCATCGCATCCGGTACTCTTATTACATTTCGCATTTCGACGATTCAACCTTGCTCTTACGATATTCACCCCTTCGATCTTGTGATGTGTGATATGCAGGCCAGATCCACGTCATCTCCATGTCATTGTGCCATGTCACCTTGCCACGTCACTGCCACGTCATCTTGATTTATTTGGGATTTGTGGGGTCAGGTCCACGTTAGCTACCACGTCACTTGCAACGTCATCGCCACGTCATCATATCGCACTTCGCATTTTCTGTGACCACTGTGTTTGTGTGATTTTTCTCCTGCCCCGATTGCGATTTGTGATGGTAATATCGCATCGCTACTTCGCATCACATCGCATCGCCACTTCGTGGTATGCGATGAACTTCGCATCACCGATGTGAGATATTGCGTTGTACTGCCACGTGTCCCTTCGCATCGCCACATCACATCGCAACTTTGCATCACCACTTCACAATATGCGATGAACTTCGCATCGCCAATGTGCGATTTTGTGCTATGCCACCATGTGTCCCTTCGCATCACCACTTCGCATCGCATCGGATCGTAATATCGCATCGCATTTCTCTTGCTTCCAATTTATGATCTGACTTTTGCCGATGCGATCATCACATTTGATCTATCCAGATCTATGGTCCTCATTGTTGCTGGCACTTATAATTAATACTCAAGTGCTAGCATAATATCATCTCCACTTATGATTCTCAACTCTATGGTTTAAACCCCAAATAAACCATATAAATATTTACGGGCCCACAACTTTATTTCAATGTTCCTTTTACACCGTCGATCTAATCACTCATATATCCGATGACTATCACATAACAATGATACATGACCTTTAATTTTTCAATCTCATGTGAAATAGCCGGTTTTTTGTTACTACGTGTCAACTCCTTAATGCTATCGCATTCATTTCAACTTTTACCACTTACCACTCTAACGCTGCACGAAAACCCATTTGCTAGTTTTTGAAACCGTCTTCATTGTTCCATCTCTGCTATTGATTCATGGTTCCATACTCTGTTGACCAAGGTTTCTCTCGCTTTGTCTACACTGTCCCACTCTGTGTCACCGGTCCCTCCACGCTACTCCTCCTAAGCTTGTTCCTTATTCTAAGTGCGTTGATCTCTCCTGAGCTTGTTTTGCTGCCTTGGCTCCTTTTATTCCTTAGCTACTTCTCTGCTACCTATGCTTCTTTCTGCTGCCTCTCTACATTCATTGTTTCTCTACTTTTGTTGTTCTTTGCCTCTCTCTTTTGATTTCTTACTGCATTATTGCCTGATCTTCTCCTTTGCCTTATTGCTAGTTCTTCTCTACTCCTTTGCCTTAGTGATAGTTTAGGTGCTGCTCATTTGTGCTCCTTTGCCATCAGTGACAATATTTACAACAGCCCCCCCCTTTGGCATTGATGGCAACACATCCACCAATACTCCCATGCTTCCTGTAGGACTTCCTCCCACTTTCATTCTGAGAAGTATATTGTCTTTGTTCCTCTGCCTGCTTTATAAAAGAGCCTTTCTTATTTTGCTTGTGTTTCCTCCCCCTTTGACATCAATAGCAAAGGGTTGCACTTTTCCCAGTGTGGTTTCTATATTTTCATAATACTCTGATCTTGAGGACCTGTTCCATGCACTGCTCCATTGCTCTAGCTCTTTTGTGACAATTTTATTGACTGGTCTCCCCTTGAAATGATGCTTTCTTGACTGATATAGACTATCACTTGACTTCTGTTTTGATCCCATTCTTTGTATGTAGTCTTTATATATATATATATATATATATATATATATATATATATATATATATATATATATATATATATATATATATATTTCTAATAATATCAGAGAGTAACATCTGCAGACACTACCCCTAGTTTGTCTCTTAGATATTTGAATGGTTCTTTAGCAAAGGGTTTTGTGACTATGTCTATTGTTTGTTCCTTAGTTGGTACATATTACAAATTCACTTATTTCTGTGCTACTTGTTCTCTGAGGAAGTGGTACTTTATTGGGATGTGCTTTGTTTTTGAATGAAGTACAGGATTTTTTAATATACTTAGTGCACTTGTATTGTCGCATTTGATAGAAATGGGTTCATCAATGCTTATCTTCATGTCTTGGAGAGTTTGTTTCATCCACATTACTTGTGTGCAACATGTTGCTACTGCTATGTATTCTGCTTCTGTTGTAGATAGAGAGATAGAAGTTTGTTTCTTTCTTAGCCATGCCACCAAACTTTTTCGCAAATAAAATGCACCTCCACTTATGCTTTTCCTGTCATCCATAGAGCTGGCCCAATCTGCATCTATGTATGCTACCAATGTGAAGCGTTTTCCTTTTGGATACCATAGGCCATAATGTGAAGTTCCTTATAGATATATAAATATTCTCTTGATTGCAAGTAAATGATTTTGTTTTGGTGCTGCTTGATATCTTGCCACAAGTCCTACTGCCAACATAATGTCTGGTCTAGAAGTAGTTAGGTATAGCAGACTTCCTATCATGGATCTGTAAAGTTTTTGATATACATCTGTTGATCCATCATTAGCGCATAGTTTGCATCCAGTGATCATGGGAGTTAACACAGGTTTGCAGTCTTCCATTTGAAACCTTTTCAACATTTCTCTTAAGTATTTTTCTTGCGAAATGAATATTCCTGTGTTCTTTTGTTGAATTTGAAGTCCTAAATAGAAGGTGAGCTCTCCAATCATTGGCATCTCAAACTTTTATTTCATTTCTTCAACAAATCCTTTTGCTAACTCATCTTTGTTGCTTCCAAAGATGATGTCATTTACATACACTACTACAATTAAGAGTTCATTTTTATTAGCCTTTATGTACAAATTGTAGTCTACTCCTCCTTTCCTGAACCCTTGTTTTTGCAAGTATTTGTCCAGCCTTGAATAACATGCACAAGGAGCTTGTTTCAGACCATATAAGGCTTTCTTTAGTCTGCACACATAGTCATGTTTTTTTTTTAATGAGAATCCTTCAGGTTGTTCCATGTAGACTTCTTCCTCTAGATCTCCATTTAGGAAGGAAAAATTCACATCCATTTGATATACCTTGAAATCATGATAGCACGCAAAGGCCAAAAACATTTTGATTGCTTCCATTCTGGCTACAGGTGAAAAGCTTTCATCATAATCAAGACCTTCGACTTGAGAGTATCCCTTGCATACAAGTATAGCTTTCTTTCTGATTACCTGACCTTGTTCATTCGTCTTATTCTTGAATATCCATTTTGTGCCAATGAAATTTTTCCCAGTGGGTCTTGGAATTAATTCCCAAGTATTGTTCTTCTCAATTTGGTCTAGTTATTCATTCATAGCATTTACCCTGTTCTTGCCTTTGCTGGCTTCTTCGAACTTCTTAGGCTCTATTTGAGATAGCATGGCTAGGTATACTTCTTCTTTCTGTTCAGCAAGCTGTCTTCTTGTTTGGACTCCCACACTCTTTTCCCCAATGATTTGATCTTCTGGATGGTTCTTTTGAGTGTTTCTTGAGGAACCTTTTGAGTTTAATTCAATATCTTCTATTGTCTTGCTATGTTCATCATTATCTTGGTTCTTAGCTTCATGATCATCTAGAGGATTGGCACATCTTGTGCTTCTTGTTATGTTTGGTAGATCTTTGTCAAATTTTACATCAATGTTTTCCACAATTTTGTGCAGTCTTTTGTTGTAGCACCTGTAACCCTTACTCTTGGATGCATATCCTACAAATATTCCTTCATCATCTCTTGCATCAAACTTCCCTAGTTTTTCATCATTATTTTTTATGAAACACTTGCTTCCAAAGACTCTAAAGTGCTTGATTGATGCTGGTTTACCATGCCATAATTCATAAGGAGTCTTGTCACAATTTGGTCTTAGATGAGCTTTGTTGAGAATGTGAATAGCTGTGTGTACTGCTTCTTCCCAGTAGGTATGGGGAATGTTACTTTCTTGCATCATAACTTTGGAAATCTGTTGTATTGACCTTTTTTTCCTCTTTGCCACTCCATTCTATTGAGGTGTACCTACAATTGTAAACTGTTATTTTATCCCATGCTCATTGGATAGGTCTGAAAAATCATAGTCTGTGAATTCACCTCCTCTATCTGATCTGATGCACTTTAGCTTGCATCCTATTTGATTTTCTTCCAATGTCTTGAATATCTTGAATTTCTCAAGTCTTCAGATTTATATTTGAGAAATGCTACCCATGTCAATATGCAAAAATAATCTATTATCAGCATGAAATAATATTCTCTGCTTGGTGCTATAGTTTTTGATGGTCCACACAAGTCCATGTGTACAAGCTGAAGAGGCTAACTTGTAGATAGTGTCTCTTTGGTCTTGAAATATATGCGGGTCTTCTTGTCCAGTTGGCAGGATTTACATATGGTATTTGAAGGCTTCTTTATTTCTGGCAAATCTTTGACTGCATTCTTCTTGCTCATACTGATGTCGTACTCAAAGTTTAGGTGTCCCAATATTCTATGCCATAACCATGATTCATCAAGTTTGCTTATGTGGCATGCTTCATTCTCTTCTTTCACTATATAGATATTAATTTCTGTTTGAACACCTTTGATCAAGGTCTTTCCTGTGTTTCTCGATCTTACTTCATAGTCTTGGGCTCTAAAAAGGACCTCACAACCTTTATCACACATTTGACTGACGCTTAGAAGATTGGCTTTCAGCGCATCCAAAAATAGTACATCTTGAGCTTTTCCTCTTCCGTTATTCAGACCGACTGAGCCTTTTCCTTTGATTTTCCCTGATTTATGATTTCCGAATGTTACAGTCCCAGATTTATTTTCATCAAAGGTTACAAAATTGCTTCGATGTCGAGTCATATGCTTTGAACATCCACTGTCCAAATACCATTGGCTTTTCTGATCTTGGGCTATTAGATCCAGGTCACACTTATTCAACTTATTTTTCCACTGCAGGTAGCTATTTGTTTGGCACCTTTTCTGAGAAGATGGACCACATTCTTTGAGAGGACATTTGGAAGACATGTGTCTGATTTGATGGCATACAAAGCATTTGATTATATTTTTAAATGGATTATGTGTACGAGTGAACTCTCCATTGATCATAAATCTCCTTGGGGTTTTAAGCATCAATCTTTATCCATACGTTCTGCACTCCATGGCTTTATGGTTGAACCCCTTACAACAAAAACAATACCTATGGAAATGATTAGTGTACATAGAGTAGGTTTGTTTTCTCCATTTGTTTGCTTGAGGTAGTCTTTTCAATTTCTACATCTTTTGCTAGTTGAAATCGATTATCTTTGTTTGACAGTATGCAACAATATGTCCCAATTTGTGGTAGGAAAAACAAGTGACATTTCTCATAGGAGGAAATAATATCCTTTGAGATATTGTAAACTTGTTCAATTGATCTGCAGGAACAATTGATATTTTTGCAACTGCATACTTCTTCCTCTCATTCTTTGTCTCTTGATGTTGCTGCTTGTTTCTGTTTGTTTCATCACACATCAAGTTCTTGCTGGATTCTGCCTCTGTGGTTCATTTTTGAGCTGTTTCATTATCCTTTACAGCTTTTACAAAAAATGATATTCTTGTTATCTTCTACCTTGGACTTACTAGTTTCTCCTTCATATCCTATCCCAGCCTTTATGAGAGGATACCTTTGAAAATTTAGAATCTTGTCCAACTGTTCAATGCTTTTCATTCGAGGAGTGTTAATTGACAATTCCATTTGGGTGTTTTCTAGTTTCTTTCTCAGGCATACCACTTCTTCTTCCAATTTCTCTTGCTCCTGATGTTTATCTTTAATTTGCTTTAGCAGAATGTCTTCCACCTTCTTAGCTTCTTCAAGTTCTACTTTCAGTTGAATGAAGTCTTCTAAATTTGGTACCTCTTTTACATATTTGAGGAGAATGTCTTTCTGTTTTTTGCACTTGAGTTTAAATCTGTCTATTTCTTCCAGGGCACGTTTTAGCTCCCCCTCAAGATCTACCTCACCTTCTTCCTCATCTTATAGAAGGAATCCTTCAGACACTTCCTTGGCCATCAAAAAAAAATTAGAGGTTCCTTCTTCATTTGAGGACTCATTTGAGTTTTCAGATGCACTACTATCTTGCTGAGCATAAAGTGATTTTCTGTTGAATCTCTTCCCTTTCTGCCAGTTATTTGTTTTGGTTTTCTCTATCTCTTGAGTCCGATTCTTTGTTTTCTTGTAAGGACACTTTGATGCATAGTGCCCAACTCTTCCACAGTTGAAGCATTTAAATGGAAGCTTACCTTTATACTTACTTGAACCTCTATCCAATCTTCTGACAAATTTGGCCTCTTCTTCATCAGAGCAGGAGAATGTATCTTCCTTTTATTCTTTTCTCTTCTCAGCCTTAAAGGCTGCCTCCCTCAAATTTGACTTCTTCTGTGGAAGTCTCATCTCATAGGCTGTTAATTTTCCAAGTAATTGGTTCATGGTCAAAGTTTCCCAATCAGCTGTTTCTTCTATGGAAGAAACCTTGGGATTAAAACTCGATGGTAAAGATCTCAATATATTTTGAACAATTACACATTCTCTAATGGTTTCTCCTAGAGCTTTCATATTATTCACAATTTATGCAACCTTTAAGAAGAAGCTGGAAACATCTTCTTCTTCATTCATTTTTATATTTTCAAATTGAGCTCGATAGACTTGTAGTTTGGCCATATTCACATTTTTATCTCCCTCATGGATACTTTCTAATGTATCCCATATTTCTTTGGCAGTCTTGTTGTGCATTAATTTGATAAATTCTGCCTCACACAGACCACTTAAGAGAGCATTCATGGCTTTGGCATTAGCTATAAAATCTTGTTTGGCTTGTTTCTCTGTGTCAGAATCCTTTGGGGCATATCCCAAATCCACAGCAGCACAAAATTCTATTCCTAGAGAAATTATGTACGTCCTCATTCTTATTTTCCAGAAGGCATAATTTGTGCCGGTAAACAAAGGGGCTTTATTTGTTGAGCACCCTTCTAGATTAGCCATATTGGGGACCTAGGATCTTCCTTCCAGTTGTTAAACTGATACAGAAGGAATTTGCTCTAATACCAATTGTTAAACCCTTGGTTAAACTGAGAGGGGGGGTGAATCAGTTTAATGCAGTCACGGTATTATAATACTTTCTTTTACACTTATTTACATCTTCATTTCGTGATCAACTTAATATATAATGGAAAAGAAATCTTAATAAGTGATCAGTAGGTATTAAGCAGATTAAATATATAATATCAACATATAATCATCATGCACATAGACAACAGATATAAGTGGAAACCCATAAGGGAGAAAACCACATCTTATTATTTTTGTGATGCAAAGGCAAGCTTCAACTCCCTCTCACCACTGATTCTTTGTAGGTTCCAACCTACAGGAGGCTACTACCTCAATTTTGCAAACTACAACTTGCAAGGAAGCTTGAACTCCTATCTATTTTTTGCAGGCTACAACCTAGAGGAGGCTCCTACCTCAACCAGCTACAACTGGACATCTATCAAGCTACAACTTGATATGGAAGCACCAACTTCCTCACTGTACAATAAAATCATATGTTGATTTACCTGGATATTAGCTTTGTTTTCCTCCTTCTTTTCTGCTGTCCTTCCAGCCTTCAAATTTTCTTTTTATCATCTCTGGATCTTCACAACTCCTCTCTCTTCTCCTTCTTCTTCTTACATTCTCTCACCTCTTTCTCCATTCTCTCACTCTTATGCATATGCTGGTAACATTATTTATAGATATCACCTCATAATTGTTTGCATTCCACAGGGAATTCGAAATGAACAGGTATGACTCTTCACCTTCCCCCTTCTCATTTTATTGTCCAGCACATTTAGAATAATATAACAGAATGTATACATTTGTGTATTAGAGTGGAGTTTTTCTTTGCCTACGGAGACTTGCCTTTGCATCACATACAATAAAAATGATTAATTCATTTACATTTACAGTTACAACAAATATATTTCACCCAACCCTTTCATCTATTTACTTATTGTGCATTTGTCTTTTCTGCTACTGTTTGAGTCATTTCGATTTCTTCTATTACATTCCACACAGTTCTCCATAGCTGTCATTTTTTCCTAACTCAACCCAGTTATTGTGTTTCCAACAGTGCCACTATATTCTCCTTTTTCCTGACTTTGCCTCTTTTTCTCTTGCCTACAACATTCAACCTTCATCACTCTTCGAAACACTTGATTATGCCCTTTTCTCTATGTCAGGTCCTTACCCGAGCCTTTCTACCCGTGTTCATTCTTTCCCTTTTTTTTTACGTTATAATCCTCCTTTACTCTTCAAAACGATTTAACAAAGGGAAATCCCATACTCCCGAACTTGAAATGCTTTAGGCTTCAGTGTTAACCTGCATCGCGTCCGCCCTCTTTATCACACTTCGATGATTCAGTTATCCCATATTGTGCCTTTTTCCATCTGATCTCCTGATATGGGATATGTGAAGGGTCCCACCAGGCTATATCTTGGCGTTTCAGCTATTTTTCTTTTGCTTTTTTTCTCTGTTTCTCTTTCATCCTCCCGATGCAATTTCTCAAAGGTAAACCTTATACCTTCATATTTGAAATCCTTTAGACTTTTTCTTTGAAGTTGCATCGCATCCGATACTCTTATCACATTTCGTATTTCGGCGATTCAACCTTGCTCTTACAATCTTCACCCCTCCGATCTTGCAATTTGTGATATGCGGGCCAGGTCCACATGATCTGTATGTCATCATGCCACGTCACCTTGACACGTCATCGCCACGTCACTGCCATGTCATCTTGACTTATTTTCAATTTGTGGGGTTAGGTCCACGTCAACTACCATGTCACTTGCCACGTCACCGCCACATCATCACATTGCACTTCACATTTTCTATGACCACTATGTTTGTGTGATTTTTCTCCTGCCTCGATTGCGATATGCGATGGTAATATTGCATCACTACTTCGCATTTCATCGCATCGCCGCTTCGCAGTATGCGATGAACTTTGCATCACTGATGTGCGATATTGCGCTATGTCGCCACGTGTCCCTTCGCATCGCCACATCGCATCACAATTTTGCATCACCACTTCACGGTATGCGGTGCACTTTGCATTTTCGATGTGTGATTTTGCATTGTGTTGCCATGTGTCCCTTCACATCACCACATCACATCACATCGCATCGTAATATCGCATCGAATTTCTCTTGCTTCTGATTTATGATCTAATTTCCGTTGATGCGATCATCACCGTTGATCTGTCTAGATTTATGGTCCTCATTGCTACTGGCACTTCTGATTAATACTCAAGCGCTAGCATAATATCATCTCTTCTTATGATTCTCAACTATATGGTTTAAACCCCAAATAAACCATATAAATATTTACGGGCCCACAACTTTATTTCAACGTTCCTTTTACACCGTTGATCTAATTGCTCATATATCCGACGACTATCGCATAACAACGATACATGACCTTTAATTTTTCAATCTCACGCAAAATATCTGGTTTTGTGTTGCTATGTGTCAACTCCTTAATGCTATCGTGTTCAGTTCAACTTTTACCACTTACCACTCTAAAGTTGCGCGAAAACCCATTTGTTGGTTTTTGAAACTGTCTTCACTGTTCCATCTCTGCTATTGATTCATGGTTCCATACTTCGTTGACCAAGGTTTATCTCACTTTATTTATGCTGTCATGCTTTGTGACACCGTTCCCTCCATGCTACTCCTCTCGAGCTTGTTCCTTATTCTAAGTGCGCTGATATCTCCTGAGTTTGTTTTGCTGCCTTTTCTCCTTTTCTTCCTTAGTTGCTTCTCTGCTGCCTCTCTACATTCATTTTTTCTCTGCCTTTGTTGTTCCTTTGCCTCTCTTGTATGCTTTCTTACTGCATTATTTCCCAATCTTCTCATTTGCCTTATTGTTGTTTCTTCTCTGCTCCTTTGCCTTAGTGATAGTTCAGGTGCTGCTCCTTTGTGCTCCTTTGCCATCAATGACAATATTTCCAACAGAATGATGTAATTTAATATTAGGAGATTTAAAAATCAATGAGGCAGTCATGCATTTCCCTAGTCTTTAGGGTTAAAAAGATTGGAATTATACAACTCTCAAAGATTGGATTCTCAATTAGTTATAATATGACATGTAAATCTTATTTTTGGTGGCTCAATTTGGTAATGTGTATACGCACAAACACTCCTTACTATTGTTTAATTTTGAGTCTCTCTACTATATAAGTTCAAGCATAAACTTGCATAAAAATAGAAAATTTTGATTCTATTTAATTTTTTTTTAGTAAATTTGAACTTAATTATAAATTTGCATGTAATGATTTACATATTACTTCATAACATGACAATCACCACTTAAAATTCCCTAATAAAAAAATTAAAATAAGATATTGGATTTTCACTGGCTATCATTATCATCATTATCAAATTATATGAAAAGTATGATTCGTTTCAAATGATAATGAACATTCTCATTGGTCATCTAAGAATTCTCATCAGCCCTTAGGTCGTCAATATCTATAAATTTAATGTTTATAGATGAATTCCTTCAATATCATCAATAATTTGTGAGAATTTGAAGTGGACATGACGTATCACACTTCCTCATATGAGCTCCATAGTGGCAACCTTTTGGCTAACCCCACGCGACCGTTGCACTTCAAGTCGCACACGAAGAGATGAAAGGTCGCTAACCTATATTATGGATTTCATATTCAGAGTATTTTTTAAGACAACTTCTATCATGGACCCTCATTCAAATCACTTAGGTGCAATGGAAATCTCAAGAATGGCGGCTGAGGGAAAGTTAGCACTCGGTCTTCCACACTTTAGCCATCATAAAAAAAAACCATTTAAAGAGTGCAACACCCAATAAGATATTATTATAAGGTAATATAGATGTAGATTCCCACAAGTAATGATTAAACATGGTTGATACTTATTACTCCATCTAAAAAATTTCATATAGTGAAAATATTAGCTTCACACTCTTGAAAAACATTCCCCACGTCAAAGTTTGGTGGGAAGGTTAATATGAGGGATAAACCATGGACGAATATATGTTATACATTAAAGAAACCAATTGGGAAAAAAAATGTGGATTATATTATGGAGGAATTCTACCGTGTGGGGTATTATCAAGAGTATTGCATGAGATGGACCCTTATGCTATATGGGAAATACTAAATGGTGCTATAGTATGGGTTAATATTTTCAATGCCTTTTCTAAATTTTAGGGATTAGATACTTTGAATGGAACATGGTTCTAAAGTAGTGTGGTGACCTACATAATACGTAAATCAAAACAAAGATGGATTTCTTAGAGGTCATTAATAATAGTTCCCAATATGTTATCAAAATTGAGTATAATTTAACACAATGGAATAAGTGAGAGTTTTGGTTCACAAATCCTTCACAAAAGAAGCTTTAGAAAGGTGTCCTTAACTCATAAAACATGGGACATAACAAGGAGATCCAACCTCAATATAACTATCTTAAGTGAAAATAAATGAAGGACATTGGAAAGGAATCTGAATTCTGAAAAGTACCTTGGAACAACACTAATTAATGTTTCTCAAAATTACTGCTGATAGCTAAAATTAAATAAACAAATCCCAATTCATAATTTTATTCAAAATAGCATAAAGGAAAGAATATTGTCGATGAAAAATCCAATTCTGCAATCACAACCACAAAGATTAAACGAGGAGGGTAAATGGATCATGAGAACGTGGGGAAACTCTTTCATTCATAGATATAAATGAATAGGACCCCATTGTTGAGAAATCTAGGGCATGAATATTAAGTGATTTCTCATTGTTAGATAAATTCTTCTGAATTATTTTTACTTCTTAGATTAGGATCTTATTTTACTTAGGTTGTTATTGTTTTATTCTTCAGAAAAAATCTACGAATGCACAAAGCATAAAGAGACAAGAGACAAGAGACACTAAATGTAAGAGATCAACACGGGCCAAAACCTATCCCACTTGAGACGAAAACCCAAAAAAATTATTCTTCTTTTAAAGACTTCAATTGAAGAATACCAAGATCAATACCCTTCACCTATTGGCCACTCCAAGACCAAGACACAAGTTCCATTTCATTGTTTCTCTTTTGTGCCCAAGCCAACACTTGGTCCAACTAGTTTCCTTCCTTTTTACCTAAGATATACTTCAAACCTTGAATTCATTTTTCTCTTCTCCATACCTACAACTTCTCATCTTCCTTTAGACACCCTAGCACCTATGAAGTATCAAATTTGGAACCTTGATTCCCTTCGCTTTATGTGGAGGTTGCTTCCTTGGGAAATCGAATTCCCTTTCACATTTCCTTCTCCTAATTCAACTACCTTAGATGAATTTAATATTCTTGTCCTTTCCTATTATATCATTTCTCTCTTCTTCACATGTGACACAAGAACAACCCTAAAACAGACCCAAAGCATCTTCCCTCTTCCTTCTTCTCATTCATTATAAGACTCCTTTCAGGGTAATTTTCACACTTAGTATTGTAGGGATTTTCTTGAATGAAATTTTGTCTCTGAAATGAGGCAGAGCTGCCCTATTCATAGTCGATGGATCCTCCATAATAACCCAACTTGAATTGTGGGTGAGATAAAGTGTCTTTTGGAGAAAATTAATTATTTCATTTAAGTCTCACTTGAAGGAGATTCTTGAGATTGGTCTTTGAAGGCTATTTGACCCTTTCATTGACTCATATACAAATGTAACATTACCAAGAAGGGTCTTTCATACATGAAATTCACTTAATTTGAATTTATGACTAAACCTAAGGGCTAACAAGGGGAGACATTACTAAAAACAAAATTTCTTGATCATGAAACCCATGAGACAAGCATTACAATAATAGTTTTATTTTTATTCTTTACATGAATTACATAAAATCAAAATTACACATGTAATTATGAATATAGATCCTAATTACACTTTGCAACACCCACCACATTTCATTATTTACAATGGATATAGAATGAATTGATCTCCACCCTTTCATTAAGAGATGGAAACTACCAACCATGCCACATCGCCAACTGTAGAAACCTTGGGTTAAAACTTCATGTAATAAAGTTAATAAAGGAAAAATAATAACGAGGGTGATGGGACACATATTACAAGATTAATTTTGGGAAAAAACATAGTGAGGGGAACACTTGTGATTAATTAATGGCTATGGAAATTGGAAGAGGAAATGAAAAAAACTTTGGAAAATAAAAGTGGCATTTGTTGGCATTTATTTATGAAGATAATGGAAATTAGAAGAAAGCTAATGTGAAAGGTCACCTGTTGCATGTGAGGAGGAAATTGAAGGAATATAATGGAAAATGAAGAAAATAGAGGTCTCAATCATAAAAAGGCCTATCAGGATGAGTTCATAGATTTTTTTAGTGTTATATTTTTGTTAGTTTTAACTTGGATCTCTCTCTTATCTCTCTTTCATACTCTTGGTCACTTAGAGTATTCTTGGAGCACTCTTGGATGTGTGTGGCATACTTGGGATTTGGAGCAAGAAGGAAAAGGAAAAGTTGGAAAGCGCAAGAGGACAACCATAAGGGTAATTTTGAGTTCTAAAATGGATCTCCTAAGGATATTATAAAATAATAGTGGAAATGATAAAATAATATTAGATTACATCATCAAAATTTAGAGGGAAAAAGAAAAACTATTTTTTCAACAAGTATTTTCAACTTATCTCCCAATGGGTTTACTCAAATTTCGAGCGAAAACACTCATTGGATGCATAATTTTATTTATCATCTAAGGAGTACCCATGTTTCATACTTTTTATGGACCTTGTTACACGAAAAATGAGAAATACATGTAAAATGTGACTGGAATCATGTTTTTTCATGTGTTTATCATTTTTCATGTAGCAGGGTCCATCAAATGTATGTAACATGTGTACTCCTTGTATGAGGAATTAAAATTTTCTTCCAATGAGTAATCCTACTCGAAATTTGAGTGAAACCTCAAGGAGATAAGTTGAAAATATGAGTTGAAAAAGTAGTTTTATTATTTTAATTATTTTTTATCTTTTTACATTTTTGCTACAAAAATTTTGAATCATCCCGCATGGTTGACATCATCATATTGAATCCTATTAGTTATAAATTTTATTTTGGTTGTACATTTTTCTTAGGAGGCCCATTTTAGACCTCGAAATTTCTCTAATGGAGATTAACAACTATAGTGGGTTTTTCTTGCAGGTACCGAGTTGCATGTATGATTTCCTTGCTAGTTTTCACATGCATGGCACACACATGTGGTTTCTTGGCTGCGATGTATCATAAGCATGGAATATAGTATGTATTGACAATGGTTTTTCCTAGCCTTTCCATTTCCTATAGAGCCATGGTGTTATGGGTTTACTATTGAAATGAAAACAGGAAATGACTTCTAAATTAATTTTCCCTTAATTAATTTGGAAGGAAATTGTAATACCACATCTTATGATAGCTTGTGTGAGTTAACTAAGTTAGTGAGATTTAGTTATCTCTATGAATTCGAGTTGGGGGGTCAAAAAGCAGGCTTGTAGAGTTCTCCCTAACTTTTAGGGGGGTCGAGTTTTAGTTGTTTTTGAGTTGTAATTAGTTAACTCAATTAATTGAGTTAAAATTAGTTTTACTTGTTCTAACTAACTAATGATATAGTGATAGGTATAGTGAATTAAATTTATTTTAATTCACAAATAGTAGTCAATTATTTAACTGATAATTAACTATAAATATTTGGTGCATGTTATTTCTAAGGAAGGCCCAGTTGAGATTGGGGTTAAAGGGAAGATAACTATGAGTTGTATAATTAGAAAATTGTACAGGTAATGTGTCAGGTCATCAAGATGCCTTGAAGTAATTTCACAATCAATTCTTGGAAATTTCCTAATTAATAGGGCCATAATTCATTCAAGAATGGGTAAGAAAGGTTGTTCAGATAAAGGCTCAGAATTTTTTAAGTATTAAACCAATTTTTCCTAGGTCAATGTGAGACAGTGAGCAGAGTGCAGAGGTTTCTCATGAAGGGAAATAACATTGTATTTTTTCATGGTGTTGAATTTATGAAATATAAAGACAGCGGAGTTTTGAGCAATTTATTTCTCGAGATACATCTTGTGTTGTGTGATTGATAAATTCTCTCTTTCATGTTATGTGATTATGTGATCATATTTGGTTTTGTAAAATTTGTAGAAGTGATTTAATATTTTTTTTTATTAGATTACAAGATCATATTGAATCCATTATATAAATTTCTATATGATATCAGAGAAAGAATCATAATAGAATCAAAGAACCAAAGTGTTTTTTGAAAAAGTACATCAAATTTGCAAATTTATTCTTCAAGTCCAATCAATAAATGAAGATGTCTTTTAGTGGATTGAGACTCGAATATGCACTTGAGGGAAATTGGAATTACATAGCATGGAAGGACAGGATGAAGGCAGTGATCGAGGAAAATGGACTGAAGGCGTTCATATACAATGATATTCCTCATCTCACAATGACATATGCTCAACTTCTTGATGCATGAAAGAGTAATGTAGCAAATGCGAGAAGGATCGTGTTATAGGAGTTCGAGATCATATTGTATATAATATCCATGGAAATGAAAATATGTATGTTATGTCGTAGGCCTTAAGAGATCGGTTTCAAAATAGTAGTGACAAGAGGAAGTTGGCACCAAAAGATAAGCTCAGAAATATCAAGATGGATAAGGGTGACACAATCTAAACATACTTGATGAAGTTCAATCAGTGTCGATATGAGATTGGAAGTGTTGGGGTGAAAGTTTTCCAAGATGATTTGGTGAGCCTAGCACTTATAGGCCTTCTCAAGAGCTGGCATACCTACCAGGACTCTATGAATGGGAGAGAGAAGCTACCAAAGTGGGAGCGATTGTGGTCCAACTTGGTAAAAGAAGAGATTTGCTAGAGCACTATAGATGCATCCTCATCAAAGATTGATGATGAGGAAAACTATGCCTTGAATGGAAAGGTGAATAAAGGGAAAGTGAAGGTGTCCCAAGTTGAAATCACAATTTCTGTTAGACCAAAACCCACAGGCATTAGTCTCTGCTACAATCGCCAGAGTTAGGATCCACGAGAGGCAGTTATTCCATGTCGGGAAACACATGGGGAGCTTTGAACCCAATGTCCAACAATATCCCTCCAAACGTAAGCCACGTGAGTTTTGAACTCGAGACCTGTCACTCTGATACCACTTGTTATAATCACGATTGACGTTAGACCAAAACCCACAGGCATTAGTCTCCGCTACAATCGCCAGATTTAAGATCCACGAGAGGCGATTAGTCCATGTCGCGAAACACATGGGGAGCGTTGAACCCAATGTCCAACATCCCATTCCAAATTGGAGTCCAGCAAGGTAGGCAAGAAGAAAGACTTGTCAAAGGTGAAATTTTTTCACTGACATGAGCATGGAAAGTATGCCACACATTGTCCACAATATAAGACCAACAAAAAGGCCTCAAGATGAGCAACACGTGAAGCATTTTCTTCATAGTTCGAGTTGGATTTCACTCTCATCGCCTGCATGGTGTCTGTTATCACTCAGGTTTTCCTTGAAGTTGTAAGAAAAGGAAAGTATACCCGAGGTAACCACAAACCAACCTTCAGATGCAGAAGCTAGCCAATCTGCATCCAGAGAGGGCTCTCTCTTTATGATTTATCTTTGTTCTTAGAAGGTTTTAGGCTAGTTATCGATCCAAGAGTTTGTTTGAAAAATGGTGGAATCCACAAACTAAGGGCAAGGTTGAAGATTTTCAGTCCATTGGGCTATGGAGTCAAAGGATGGCTTTACTGGATTTCTATTCTACACTCAAGATGGCTTTACAGGGCAAGGTAGCTAGACAGAGAACAATCCTTAAAATTTAAAGTGGATGGGATGGTCTTGAAGGGATGAAAGGCAGCTAAGAATCTTTCACCATGTTCAAATAAAGAAATGAGATGACTACAAACAAAGAGCAATGAAGAATTCTTTATTATAGTAATCAACAATGTTTAAATTAGCAAAGCAAGAGCATTTAAGAATTCATGCTTATAAGTAATTTAGAAGAAAACATTAAGAACAACCACATTTGACAGAGTACAATTAAGCAAATTCTGATTCAATCCTTTATGTAAATTATTCAGAAATGGACATAATGATATTATGAACTGATATAAAACTTAAGACAAGGGTAGAAAGACTTATTGAACTGCAGTCTAACACATGAATCCTACAAAAAGTCCTGAAGCTTCAAATCGTCATCCAGTAAGCCACGAATAAATTTCTCCAAAATGCTTTTATTCCGAAAATCTCAATGTTACAGCAGAGTAATAGAATCCACCCTCAACACTCTCTTTGAGGGTTTATTTATACACTAAATAATTGAAAATATCTCACACTATCCTAGCCCATAATTTGGGGTGACTAAGGAGTGATTTACAAATAAACAGGAGACACATGGTCTCGTAGATAGATTAATAAGTAACTGCTGATGTGCTGTTTCCTTTCTTTATGGATGTGCTGGAGGCAAGTGCTGAAAAAGGGCTCGTTGCTGTCTTTTGGAGTAATTTGCTTTGCTTGCTCGATACTCTTTGTCTTTACAGATACTCTTTTAACCTGTGTAACTGATACTCTTTCATCTGTACTCATTTTATCCTTTACCTGATAGTAAAGATAAAATTTTCATCCTGAAAATAACATTTATAGAATTTCCAACATTTCATTCCACCATTGATTATCTGGTATCATAGTCCTTTTGAGCTTTCTCAATGTTTCATCTGCTTCTGTGAGTTTGTAAAAGGTGGGCTCATTAGGAAATAGATACTTTATTTCATGTTCCAAATGAAATAGATTCCTCACTCTATCATAGATGTTTCTCCCTGTTGGTAATGTTGATTGTGGTAAACTAGGAGAACAAGCAGCTGTATTTTGAGCATGAGCATTTATTTTCTTTACATAGGTTTCCAAGTCCATTATTTGATCCTCTGAAAGCATAGGACTTGGTAATCCATTGTCCAGCAAAGCTTGAAATTTCTCTCTGAAAATATTGATATCAACCAAAATGTCTGCGCACTTCCTTTCTAAATTCTGCATGAAAGTTCTTTTGATGAAAACTCTCTTTATTTCCAAAACTGTGTCGGTCCTGTCCTCAATCCCTAACACTGCAAGCTGTTGCTTTGTCCGGGTGTTCAAAAATTGAATAAGCTGATTGGCCTGCTCAGGCCTGCCTCTTAATTCATTTCTGGTTCTGTTTATTTCTTCTTGGGCTATTTTAACCAACTCATTTTGTTCAAAAATATTTTGAATAGAGGGCCAAATACCCTTTATTAATTCAATGATGTTACCCCAAAGAATGTCGTTTATTTCCTTTAAATTCTTTTCCAATGAAAGGTCTTTTTCCAAAGCCTGAACCAATTTTTCTAATCTTTTTATTTCCCTGGTGTGATCAGCAACTGTCTTCTTAGAGGTATCATATTTCTCTTCCAATTTGGTTAACTGTAATTTGGTAGTTTGAAGTTCTGTGACTTTTAGTTGTAAACTCTACATTTGTTTTATTAAGTCATCAGAACTCAAACCAGAAGTGTTTACCTGGGATGGCTGTGTTTGGTGACCTGTTGTTGTAGTACCTGTGTTTGATGTCTGCCTGATAGTTTCCTGTTCCTGCAAAGCTTTTTCCAATTCCTTCTCCGTTTCACTTAGTCGCTCAGTCATATTTAGGAGCAACTCCATTATTTCTTCCTGTGAATTCCCTTTTAGAACTTCTTGGGTCTGAGGGTGCCTTGAGGCTGGCAATTTTAGCTGCTTTCTGAGTGCAACTATGTCATCATCTTTCTTCTTTATTAATGCCTCAATACTTTTAATGTCTTTGGGATTGTGACCCAAACCAATGATTATGTCTTCTAAAGACTTTATTCTATTATCTTTGGCCTGTGAAGAGGCCTTCTCAATTTGCAATTGTGTAGTAGTGTTATTCAAAGAATCTTGCAGCGTTATAGCTGCCATGGCCTTGTTGGTAAGAGTGGAATAGACCATTTCCCCAGTTTGTCTGTGTAGCTCTATTTGGTCTAAAGGATGAATGTCCTTTGCCAGGACTTCAAAATTTGTTCTAATGTAATCTGCTGCTGACATGGGCTTTGGCACTTTTGATTTGAAGTGACTCATTAACATTTTGCCCTGTGAAATGTCAAATGCTGACATTAACCTCTCTTTGTTATGTGGAGCCATCTTCATATATTGATCATAAACTTTCATTCTTAAGGGATCATTTTTTTTGCCTTTATGTTGATGAAAGTTCTTTTAATATCCCCTGTATCAGTTTTGGGTGGTTTGAAAGAGGATACTTCAGTACTTAATTTCTTTTGTAAAGCTTTCCCTTTCTGGCTTATGTTTGTTTCACTTGCTGTGCTAGTTTTCTGACTATCTTCCCTTCCATCATCAAATACTTCATCTATAATTTCCACATCTGGAGGTGGATTTGGTTTCTGTTTCTTGACCTGATGTACCTGTGAGGTTTCTTTTGGAGGAGTGGTGTCTGAAACCTGCCTTTTCTTTCCTATTTCCACATTTGATGGAGTCTGTAACTCTGGAACCTGTGGATGCTGTACCTGAGTGGGAGAAACCTGTGATTGTTCAAGTGCTTTGGAAGTTTGTGGTTTCTCTGCCATGACCAAAGTTTCAATAACCTGGATTGCAGGTTCTTTTCATTTTCCCTTTGATTCTGCTGCAACTGATGAACTTCTTTCCTGTAATGCTTGCTGTAGAGTTGCTGCTGAAGAAGTACCAATGTAGGGTACCTGCACTTGACCATAAGATTCTAGGTCAAAGTTCTTCTCAACATCTTTCATAATTTTATTCATTTTGTCAGCTTCACTTTCTTCCTCAACAAGTGTTCCTTCAATCCATTCATCTTGATTGGCATACTGTTCTAGATCAGGAATCTTGTGGTGTATATAAGGGGATGATTTATTCTTTAATCTCTTTTCACAAATAAAACCAAATGGGTCATAAGGAACCCAACGGAAAGATGTTTGGAACTTTCTTTGTAATATATTTTCTGCCTCTCTCTCGGCCTCCCTAGAGTTGCAGATGAAAGGACCTAATTGACTTTTGATCCTTAATTGAGCTTTCTTCTTTACATTACAAAAATGGATCACATCTGAATTGTTCATTTGCCTGAAGTATTCCAAGGCAAAAATTCTCATGGGCACATATCTTGGTAACCTGAATGGATGTAATTCACATCCATAAATTCTGATGACTGTATGGTTTTGATACAAATACCAATCCCCAACTTTATAAGTCCTTGAAAGTTGCAAGGTCTTTCTAATTTCATTACTGAGCCTTGGGGGAGGAATTCCTGTTAACAAAGTTGTTGCAGGATATACAAACTGATCAATGAATTCAGTGTAGGAATAGGGAGAATCAGAGGAAGAATGAATTATGGGGGACCAAAAAATGACTGACCTGGGGTTTCCCTTGGCATCAAGTTTTTGAACAGGGAAATGAAACTTTTCTGACTGATAGTAGATAATGAGATGATAGATGACTAAGGAGTATTTAAAAACTTTTTCAACGTCTAGCCTTATGAATTGATCATGGATCTTGTTGGTTATGAAGGAAGAAAAGTCATATTTAATCTCAGGAGGTTGCCCAGGAGTAAAAATGGATAGAAAAGCCAAGGTTATCTCATCCACATATTCACTGGTGTTGAATCCCAAGACAAAAGATATCATATTTACAATGAGCCTTCCCAATGTATTGAAATAATAAAAACCATAGGGGGGAGACCCTTTTGGCTGATGCTCAGGTAACATGAAATTCTGACACATGGATTTTAGCTTTTCTGGGGTTAATTGCCTAGTCTTTTCAATCAATTCTTCCATGGACAATGGTGCTAGTTCTTGGTCTGGTTCAAAGTGCAACATGGCATTGATAGCCTGGGGAGTAATGGGAAACATAACACTTTGATCAGGAGCTATTACAGCCCTCCGTGTGGGATCATAGTTTGAATGGCAATAATGGATGATTTCTGGGAAATAAATGACTGAAGGGATGAGATACCTTGGGAGATTGGATTCCCACAACCCTATAAGATCTTGCCCCTTTGAGTATTCGTCTCTGCAGCGAAAATAACTCAATAGGGGACTTTCATCAAAATGAAAGTCTTTAATTTGAAAATCTTCATCTACCAAAGGTAAATATTCCAATTCACGGTGAGGAGCATTCAGTGGAGTGATATTCAAAGCTGCCGGGGCCTCCATTTTGGTTCTTGTGGATTCAAAATGGAGGTTTTTGGGTTTCCTCACAGGCTGGGCGGGATTTCTAAAATGAAGGGAATTGGCACAATTTGTAGGTTCAGGGAGCAATTACACAGTTTTAAAACCTCAGGGGAGGAACTCAGTGATGATTTTAATCACTAATTCAGCGGAAAAAACAAAGAACACAGAGTTTACTTGCAGCTCGGGCGGAATAGGATAAATACCTGTCTTTGGAAGCAAGCTGGTTCTTAACAGGTAACAGGCGATGGCGGGAGTGTACTCGAGCACGGGTGCAGTGGAATCTTGGAGCGAAATCAGGTAGCACAGTCAATTTCAGTGGAAATTCGAAAACCGTAGCAGGGAGCGCTGTCGTTTTCAATAACGAAAATAACAGAAAAACACGAAGAATTGGCTTTATTTACAAGTTAAAAGGGTTTTTTAGTTTTCTGAGGTATGACGTCACTTTGGTACGGGCTGACGTAGGGCAGTGGGGCCGGCGGTAAGCGGTAAGTGGTAAGCGGTAACCCCGCACCGCTTTTGGATGAGGGTGGTTTAAGTCGGGAGGGCAGCGATTCCACAAAGTGTTTGCCACGTGGACGGTGGACTATTCAAATACCACCCATCCCCCGCTGGTTAAAATGCTGACAAGGGATGGGTAGCGGGATTGACAGGGATCGTTGATCTGCGGAGGAGTGATCAAACTGCTGAAAAGATGGGGAGATTGCGGAGGATTAAAGCGTGGGCCCGTCGGGTTTTAAAACAATTAACGTTTAATCTAATCACCCCGGGAGATGTATAATAGGCGGAGAATAAGGTTATTAGTTAGTCCTGATGACTAATTAATCCCGTATGTGTAAAGAAAGGGGTTGCAGCGGGGTTTGGTTAAGTGGAATGCCAGGTGGACAAAACCACGGTGGCATGAGGCTTTTCCGAAGTTTTATTTGGAATTAAAACTTTAGTTTTATTCATATTTTTGTGTTAAACATACATATCGCATGTTTAAATTTTTTTGTATATATGTTTTTATTATATGGTAACAAATAAACATTATTCAATTACCATAAGGGCGGGATTATAATATAAAGATATATTTAACCAAAGGGCTTGTGAAGCGGGGTTTTTAATGAATATTTGGGAAAATAATTACTTTGGTTAAACTTTATAATAGAAGGGTTTTTTGGGGTGTTTATAAAAAGGAGTTATATACTTAGGATAGGGCATTTTACTAGGGATTTAGTAAAATAAAGTTAAACATCAATATGAAAAAGGGACAAGGGAACTCAAAACACTTGGCACATCTAAGAAAGTGATAACTTCTGAAGTAAATTGCAACATTTTATCTTCAACACTTAAACTTAGAATAGTAAGTTATTTTGAGGGATTTTTATGGAAATTTTGCATGATTTTCCTAAGCAAAATGGGATTTTACTTAGGAAAATATTGAAGGTGAATGATTATAATGATGAATTATTTCAAGTACTTAGGTCTTTTTGATCATTAGGCCGAGGGTCCGGTCCCTCCAAAAGTCAAGGAAATTCCTTGAGCCCCTTTGATTTCCAAATACCTTAGCACTTTGGGGAAATTAGTAAAACTTTAGGGAAAAAGTGATGAGGGAAGTTAATGAGTTTGACTTTTCTTTCTGTGATTTTCCACTGTATTCCCTGCTTCAGTATTTGTGATGAAGTAAAGGATCAAAACATTTAGCAGCATCTTTCATCAGATAAAATTTTGCAACATCATCTACCTACCCTATCTACTACTACCATTTTCTCTTCTTTATTAGGGTGCATTTAGACTTGCAAACCCTTTTCAATCTTTTCTTTTTACATGATAAATCTATCTATTTCTACTATTATTACATCCAAGGGCTCAGATTAAACTGTTGAGCACCTTTTATTTACTCTACCTATCTACTCATCTGCCAAGTTTAAACTGTTTGGTCAGATACTTATTCTCTATTCTACAACATGAAATTGAAACATGAATGAGTCAAGTTTAAACAGTTTGACTCTTCATAAATTGTGGCAAAGTTTAACAAGCTGCACACATTTGTTTTATTAGAAAAATGAAATAGTAGTGGCATTTGGATTTGCACACTTTCCTTGGCCTTTCTTTTTGATGGGGTTCATTTCTTTTACTTTTTGGCCATTTTTATTCTTTTTACCCTTTGATTTTTCTTTTAGGGTATACCCTCTTTACATTTTTTAAATTATTTGATTTTTTGGTTTTTCAAGAATATGGAACACCTTTGCTCAAGAAAAAGGTTTGAACATATTCCATAGTTCAATCAAGACAATCATGAAAAATGACACCTATTGGTATAGGAGTCTAACACTAGCTCCACTTGGGGATGGCTTTTCCTTGTGAAAAGTCAAGAACAGCAGGTCAGTTGCCTCAAAATGTCTTCAAACTAAACCATGTAATCTCCTTCTTCTGGTAGCTTTATTGTATATATGATAGTAAAATTTCTGAAGCTTAGGGCCTTCACTTCGGGCTTCAACTTCAGTAATTCACCATCCAATCAAAACTGCGTTTCCTAGTTGGAAATCTTGAATTGAATATAGTCCTTTTTCTGCAACCTGAAATCTGATCTGAAACTAAAACAACACACAAAAATTTTCAAACCAACTTAATGAAAAACTCGCTGAAAATTGACAACTAAAAAAATGCTCAAAATTCTGAGCTTATTAGCACTCATTTACCTATTCTAATCTACTAAAAGTCTTATTGAATCAGGTAATACAAAAATGCCAATAAAGCCAATCAAGTAGCTGTAAAAATAAATGGATAACTTGATTGCTTGTGATCAAAATTGGAAGTATGTTATGATCATGTGCCTTTATAATAAATGATATGATGTGTAAAGGCCACTTTTTATGTATTTGATCCTTATAGAGAAAACATGTTTGCAAATTTGGGCTCAAAAGATTCTCCATATAATCTGATATAGGATCAATAAAATCATGATGTATGTTATTTACTTCTAGGCCTTTAATGACTAATTGTTCAATTGAATTATGAATATTAGTCCATGAACTTATTTCTTCAGTCTTGTGTTTGAAAGAATAATCATCTTCAATATGCAAGTCAAAAGATAGTACAATTTCCTCTTGCTTTGGAGAAGGAAGATTTTCAAAGAATTCTTTAGGATTTCGGAAATTGTATGACTGAATTTGAGAATGCAAAAGTTTGATTTCATTTTCATAATTTTCATAAATTATATCAAGAAGCCATTTTTTAACTCGAGGAGAACATTTTCTTGATTTAAAAATAAGAAAGAAAGCTCTTAGAAAATCCTCATCAAGTTGAAGTTCTAATATCTCATCCCTCAAAATAGTTAGTGATTGTTTTGTGAAATTATCATAATTATCATCATACTGATCATATTTAGGCAAATCTTCATAATAAGAAATGTCATTAATTATAAACATTGGATCAGCATATTTCTCTTTCAACAATCCCAATATATCTTGATTAGATTGGTTGCATTCTGTTTGAAAATCATTGTTTTGTTCAATAGGCATGATATCAAGCAATGGGCCTTTTTGGGAAGGTAGAATAACATGAGCATCAACTTGATCTTCTGTCCCTTCATGGATAAAAACCTTTGTACATTCATCAACATTAGAAGAAGTAGAAACAATTTCTTCATTATGTAAATATTCTGAGGATGGTTGCATGTCTAGAAGCAAATTGATTTCTTCTTCAGTGAGGGGGGGTGGTAATCTCTGAATTCTTAGATTGAAATGACAATTGTTTTTTCCCTTATCTAAAAGTTGATCATGAGGTTGATTATTGTCTTTAACTCCATTCAAAACATTAAATGAAACATCATTTGTTAATACAGAGGGGTTTTGTGGATATTGATTTATCTCCTGACTTATTTCATCTTTGTTTAACTCCTCTTGATTATTATGACATTTAACTTGAGAATGAAAGTTTTGGACTTCTTTTAATAAATCTTCAGGAGACCAATTTCCAAAATCTTCATCAATATTTTTAAGGTAATTTATAAGATCTTCAGCTTGATCACAACAATTTTCAGCTAATGATAAAGATGGAAAATCTTATTTGTAATGCTCATAAAATACCTTATGAAAATCTTTTATAGAAAACAAACTTGCAGGTTTAAGAGCTTCGTACCATTCCCTTGCTTTTCCTTCTAAGGTTCCCATGAATATCTTCATGAGGCAATCCTCATGCCAATCACCTTTCAATCTTGATGAGTGTATATGAAATTTAATGAGATGTAGTAAAGGATCATCAATATTCTCATCTTGAAACATGGGCAAATTTCCCCCCCAATTTACCTTCGGTAGTTTGTGTGGAAATCCATGTATGTGATCTCTGCTCATAGGAGCATATCTTCGTTTTATTCTTGGATCATCTTGAAAATCAGCCATAATGAAAGGCCACGATATCTATAAAACCAAGTTAGATCCTTATATAAAATACAATACATATTGAAAACCATTCTTAACGTGAAAGAACATAATGTCTTGGATTAAGATCCAAGTTGAAAGCCCGATCTTTCCATATTGTTCTTCCAGGTTCATTCCTCCAGTGGAGTCTTGATTGTGAAATGGATTTGGAGTCGCCAGGTGGATGATTTTAACCTTTGTGTGTCTGATCCCTGTCCACCATCATAGATCAGATCTAAACCTGTAAAACAATTCTGAAGAGAAAGTTAGTTCTTCAGGAAACTAAATTTTTTGTGAATTTTCAAAACAACTTCTATGATTTCTTTAAGAAATTTAAGATTTTTAATTAAAATTTTCTCAAAGATTTATTGAACTAGAGAGTCTGATTGAATGTTTTGAATCCAAAGTTCAGTTTATAAGCTAAACCAGAGATAGAATGAAGCAGCATTTGTTTACTATGCAGTTGCAGAGCAAAAGCATTTCAAAGGCTACCTGGCTGATCTTCAGACTCTGTCTATAGCTTATAAATCAAACAATAGTATCAATAAAATGATTCAAATCCCCAGTATGGTCGCCACTATGTTATCACTCAGGTTTTCCTTGAAGTTGTAAGAAAAGGAAAGTATACCTGAGGTAACCACAAACCAACCTTCAGATGCAGAATCTAGCCAATCTGCATCCAGAGAGGGCTCTCTCTTTATGATTTATCTTTGTTCTTAGAAGGTTTTAGGCTAGTTATCGATCCAAGAGTTTGTTTGAAAAATGGTGGAATCCAAAAACTAAGGGCAAGGTTGAAGATTTTCAGTCCATTGGGCTATGGATTCAAAGGATGGCTTTACTGGATTTCTATTCTACACTCAAGATGGCTTTACAGGGCAAGGTAGCTAGACAAAGAACAATCCTTAAAATTTAAAGTGGATGGGATGGTCTTGAAGGGATGAAAGGAAGCTAAGAATCTTTCACCATGTTCAAATAAAGAAATGAGATGACTACAAACAAAGAGCAATGAAGAATTCTTTATTATAGTAATCAACAATGTTTAAATTAGCAAAGCAAGAGCATTTAAGAATTCATGCTTATAAGTAATTTAGAAGAAAACATTAAGAACAACCACATTTGACAGAGTACAATTAAGCAAATTCTGATTCAATCCTTTATGTAAATTATTCAGAAATGGACATAATGATATTATGAACTGATATAAAACTTAAGACAAGGGTAGAAAGACTTATTGAACTGCAGTCTAACACATGAATCCTACAAAAAGTCCTGAAGCTTCAAATCGTCATCCAGTAAGCCACGAATAAATTTCTCCAAAATGCTTTTATTCCGAAAATCTCAATGTTACAGCAGAGTAATAGAATCCACCCTCAACACTCTCTTTGAGGGTTTATTTATACACTAAATAATTGAAAATATCTCACACTATCCTAGCCCATAATTTGGGGTGACTAAGGAGTGATTTACAAATAAACAGGAGACACATGGTCTCGTAGATAGATTAATAAGTAACTGCTGATGTGTTGTTTCCTTTCTTTATGGATGTGCTGGAGGCAAGTGCTGAAAAAGGGCTCGTTGCTGTCTTTTGGAGTAATTTGCTTTGCTTGCTCGATACTCTTTGTCTTTACGGATACTCTTTTAACCTCTGTAACTGATACTCTTTCATCTGTACTCATTTTATCCTTTACCTGATAGTAAAGATAAAATTTTCATCCTAAAAATAACATTTATAGAATTTCCAACATTTCATTCCACCATTGATTATCTGGTATCATAGTCCTTTTGAGCTTTCTCAATGTTTCATCTGCTTCTATGAGTTTGTAAAAGGTGGGCTCATTAGGAAATAGATACTTTATTTCATGTTCCAAATGAAATAGATTCCTCACTCTATCATAGATGTTTCTCCCTGTTGGTAATGTTGATTGTGGTAAACTAGGAGAACAAGCAGCTGTATTTTGAGCGTGAGCATTTATTTTCTTTACATAGGTTTCCAAGTCCATTATTTGATCCTCTGAAAGCATAGGACTTGGTAATCCATTGTCCAGCAAAGCTTGAAATTTCTCTCTGAAAATATTGATATCAACCAAAATGTCTGCGCACTTCCTTTCTAAATTCTGCATGAAAGTTCTTTTGATGAAAACTCTCTTTATTTCCAAAACTGCGCCGGTCCTGTCCTCAATCCCTAACACTGCAAGCTGTTGCTTTGTCCGGGTGTTCAAAAATTGAATAAGCTGATTGGCCTGCTCAGGCCTGCCTCTTAATTCATTTCTGGTTCTGTTTATTTCTTCTTGGGCTATTTTAACCAACTCATTTTGTTCAAAAATAGCTTGAATAGAGGGCCAAATACCCTTTATTAATTCAATGATGTTACCCCAAAGAATGTCGTTTATTTCCTTTAAAGGCTTTTCCAATGAAAGGTCTTTTTCCAAAGCCTGAACCAAATTTTCTAATCTTTTTATTTCCCTGGTGTGATCAGCAACTGTCTTCTTAGAGGTATCATATTTCTCTTCCAATTTGGTTAACTGTAATTTGGTAGTTTGAAGTTCTGTGAATTTTAGTTGTAAACTCTCCATTTGTTTTATTAAGTCATCAGAACTCAAACCAGAAGTGTTTACCTGGGATGGCTGTGTTTGCTGACCTGTTGTTGTAGTACCTGTGTTTGATGTCTGCCTAATAGTTTCCTGTTCCTGCAAAGCTTTTTCCAATTCCTTCTCCGTTTCACTTAGTCGCTCAGTCATATTTAGGAGCAACTCCATTATTTCTTCCTGTGAATTCCCTTTTAGAACTTCTTGGGTCTGAGGGTGCCTTGAGGCTGGCAATTTTAGCTGCTTTCTGAGTGCAACTATGTCATCATCCTTCTTCTTTATTAATGCCTCAATACTTTTAATTTCTTTGGGATTGTGACCCAAACCAATGATTATGTCTTCTAAAGACTTTATTCTATTATCTTTGGCCTGTGAAGAGACCTTCTCACTTTGCAATTGTGTAGTAGTGTTATTCAAAGAATCCTGCAGTGTTATAGCTGCCATGGCCTTGTTGGTAAGAGTGGAATAGACCATTTCCCCAGTTTGTCTGTGTAGCTCTATCTGGTCCAGAGGATGGATGTCCTTTGCCAGGACCTCAAAATTTGTTCTAATGTAATCTGCTGCTGACATGGGCTTTGGCACTTTTGATTTGAAGTGACTCATTAACATTTTTCCCTGTGAAATGTCAAATGCTGACATTAACCTCTCTTTGTTATGTGGAGCCATCTTCATATATTGATCATAAACTTTCATTCTTAAGGGATCATTTTTTTTGCCTTTATGTTGATGAAAGTTCTTTTAATATCCCCTGTATCGGTTTTGGGTGGTTTGAAAGAGGATACTTCAGTACTTAATTTCTTTTGTAAAGCTTTCCCTTTCTGGCTTATGTTTGTTTCACTTGCTGTGCTAGTTTGCTGACTATCTTCCCTTCCATCATCAAATACTTCATCTATAATTTCCACATCTGGAGGTGGATTTGGTTTCTGTTTCTTGACCTGATGTACCTGTGAGGTTTCTTTTGGAGGAGTGGTGTCTGAAACCTGCCTTTTCTTTCCTATTTCCACATTTGATGGATTCTGTAACTCTGGAACCTGTGGATGCTGTACCTGAGTGGGAGAAACCTGTGATTGTTCAAGTGCTTTGGAAGTTTGTGGTTTCTCTTCCATGACCAAAGTTTCAATAACCTGGATTGCAGGTTCTTTTCCTTTACCCTTGGATTCTGCTGCAACTGATGAACTGCTTTCCTGTAATGCTTGGTGTAGAGTTGCTGCTGAAGAAGTGCCAATGTAGGGTACCTGCACTTGACCATAAGATTCTAGGTCAAAGTTCTTCTCAACATCTTTCATAATTTTATTCATTTTGTCAGCTTCACTTTCTTCCTCAACAAGTGTTCCTTCAACCCATTCATCTTGATTGGCATATTGTTCTAGATCAGGAATCTTGTGGTGTATATAAAGGGATGATTTATTCTTTAATCTCTTTTCACAAATAAAACCAAATGGGTCATAAGGAACCCAACGGAAAGATGTTTGGAACTTTCTTTGTAATATATTTTCTGCCTCTCTCTCGGCCTCCCTAGAGTTGCAGATGAAAGGACCTAATTGACTTTTGATCCTTAATTGAGCTTTCTTCTTTACATTACAAAAATGGATCACATCTGAATTGTTCATTTGCCTGAAGTATTCCAAGGCAAAAATTCTCATGGGCACATATCTTGGTAACCTGAATGGATGTAATTCACATCCATAAATTCTGATGACTGTATGGTTTTGATACAAATACCAATCCCCAACTTTATAAGTCCTTGAAAGTTGCAAGGTCTTTCTAATTTCATTACTGAGCCTTGGGGGAGGAATTCCTGTTAACAAATTTGTTGCAGGATATACAAACTGATCAATGAATTCAGTGTAGGAATAGGGAGAATCAGAGGAAGAATGAATTATGGGGGACCAAAAAATGACTGACCTGGGGTTTCCCTTGGCATCAAGTTTTTGAACAGGGAAAGGAAAATTTTCTGACTGATAGTAGATAATGAGATGATAGATGACTGAGGAGTATTTAAAAACTTTTTCAACGTCTAGCCTTATGAATTGATCATGGATCTTGTTGGTTATGAAGGAAGCAAAGTCATATTTAATCTCAGGAGGTTGCCCAGGAGTAAAAATGGATAGCAAAGCCAAGGTTATCTCATCCACATATTCACTGGTGTTGAATCCCAAGACAAAAGATATCATATTTACAATGAGCCTTCCCAATGTATTGAAATAATAAAAACCATAGGGGGGAGACCCTTTTGGCTAATGCTCAGGTAACATGAAATTCTGACACATGGATTTTAGCTTTTCTGGGGTTAATTGCCTGGTCTTTTCAATCAATTCTTCCATGGACAATGGTGCTAGTTCTTGGTCTGGTTCAAAGTGCAACATGGCATTGATAGCTTGGGGAGTAATGGGAAACAGAACACTTTGATCAGGAGCTATTACAGCCCTCCGTGTGGGATCATAGTTTGAATGGAAATAATGGATGATTTCTGGGAAATAAATGAATGAAGGGATGAGATACATTGGGAGATTGGATTCCCACAACCCTATAAGATCTTGCCCCTTTGAGTATTCGTCTCTGCAGCGACAATAACTCAATAGGGGACTTTCATCAAAATGCAAGTCTTTAATTTGAAAATCTTCATCTACCAAAGGTAAATATTCCAATTCACGGTGAGGAGCATTCAGTGGAGTGATATTCAAAGCTGCCGGGGCCTCCATTTTGGTTCTTGTGGATTCAAAATGGAGGTTTTTGGTTTTCCTCACAGGCCGGGCGGGATTTCTAAAATGAAGGGAATTGGCACAATTTGTAGGTTCAGGGAGCAATTACACAGTTTTAAAACCTCAGGGGAGGAACTCAGTGATGATTTTAATCACTAATTTAGTGGAAAAAACAAAGAACACAGAGTTTACTTGCAGCTTGGGTGGAATAGGATAAATACCTATCTTTGGAAGCAAGCTGGTTCTTAACAGGTAACAGGCGATGGCGGGAGTGTACTCGAGCACGGGTGCAGTGGAATCTTGGAGCGAAATCAGGTAGCACAGTCAATTTCAGTGGAAATTCGAAAACCGTAGCAGGGAGCGCTGTCGTTTTCAATAACGAAAATAACAGAAAAACACGAAGAATTGGCTTTATTTACAAGTTAAAAGGGTTTTTTAGTTTTCCGAGGTATGACGTCACTTTGGTATGGGCTGACGTAGGGCAGTGGGGCCGGCGGTAAGCGGTAAGTGGTAAGCGGTAACCCCGCACCACTTTTGGATGAGGGTGGTTTAAGTCGGGAGGGCAGCGATTCCACAAAGCGTTTGCCACGTGGACGGTGGACTATTCAAATACCACCCATCCCCCGCTGGTTAAAATGCTGACAAGGGATGGGTAGCGGGATTGACAGGGATCGTTGATCTGCGGAGGAGTGATCAAACGACTGAAAAGATGGGGAGATCGCGGAGGATTAAAGCGTGGGCCCGTCGGGTTTTAAAACAATTAACGTTTAATCTAATCACCCTGGGAGATGTATAATAGGTGGAGAATAAGGTTATTAGTTAGTCCTGATGACTAATTAATCCCGTATGTGTAAAGAAAGGGGTTGCGGCGGGGTTTGGTTAAGTGGAATGCCAGGTGGACAAAACCACGGTGGCACGAGGCTTTTCCGAAGTTTTATTTGGAATTAAAACTTCAGTTTTATTCATATTTTTGTGTTAAACATACATATCGCATGTTTAAAGTTTTTTGTATATATGTTTTTATTATATGGTAACAAATAAACATTATTTAATTACCATAAGGGCGGGATTATAATATAAAGATATATTTAACCAAAGGGCTTGTAAAGCGGGGTTTTTCATGAATTTTTAGGAAAATAATTACTTTGGTTAAACTTTATAATAGAGGGGTTTTTGGGGTACTTATAAAAAATGAGTTATATCCTTAGGATAGGGCATTGTACTAGGGATTTAGTAAATAAAGTTAAACATCAATATGACAAAGGGACAAGGGAACTCAAAACACTTTGCACATCTAAGAAAGTGATAATTTTTGAAGTAAATTGCAATATCTCATCTTCAACACTTAAACTTAGAATAGTAAGTTATTTTGAGGGATTTTTATGGAATTTTGCATGATTTTCCTAAGTAAAATTGGATTTTACTGAGGAAAAAGTTAAAAGTGAATGATTATAATGATGAATTATTTCAAGTACTTAGGTCTTTTTGATCATTAGGCCGAGGGTCCGGTCCCTCCAGAAGTCAAGGAAATGCCTTGAGCCCCTTTGATCTCCAAATACCTTAGTACTTTGGGGGGAAATTAGTAAAACTTTAAGGGAAAAAGTGATGAGGGAAGTTAATGATTTTTAGCTTTGCTTCTCGTACGAACCAAATCGTATTCCCCCTTCGCTTCGGCATTTTGCACACAAAGGATCAAAACATTTAGCAAGATCTTTCACCGATAAAATTTTGCAACATCATCTACCTACCCTATCTACTACTACCATTTTCTATTCTTTATTAGGGTGCATTTAGACTTGCAAACCCTTTTCAATCTTTTTCTTTTTACATGATAAATCTATCTATTTCTACCCTTATTACATCCATGGGCTCGCATTAAACCGTTGAGCACACCTTTTATTTACTTACCTATCTACTCATCTCGCTAAGTTTAAACCGTTTGGTCGTATACTTATTCTCTATTCTACAACACAAATGAAACATGAATGAGCCAAGTTTAAAACAAATACTCTTCATAAATTGTGGCAAAGCTTAACAAGCTGCACACAAACTGTTTTATTAGAAAAATGAAATAGTAGTGGCATTTGGATTTGCACACTTTCCTTGGCCTTTCTTTTTGATGGGGTTCATTTCTTTTACTTTTTGGCCATTTGTATTCTTTTTACCCTTTGATTTTTCTTTTAGGGTATACCCTCTTTACATTTTTTAAATTATTTGATTTTTTGGTTTTTCAACAATATGGAACACCTTTGCTCAAGATAAAGGTTTGAACATATTCCATAGTTCAATCAAGACAATCATGAAAAATGACACCTATTGGTATAGGAGTCTAACAGTGTCATCAGTGATGGGTTATGTGTGGTACTTGGATAGTGGAGCTTCGTTCCATATGACTAAAAGAAAATAATTATTCAGTATTTTGGAGGAGAAGGTTCTCCAGATGCACATCAATATGGGAGATGATAGGAGGTATAATGCTACCAGTGTAGGTACAATTAATTTTCACAGAGAGTCGAGAAAACCCCTCACATTAAAAGATGTCATTTTTGTTCCTCATTTAAAGAATAATTTGGTTTTTATTGCTATCATTAGGAGAATTTTGAGGTCTAAAATGGGCCTCCTAAGAAAAATGTAAAACCAAAATAAACTTTATAAGAAACAATAGTATTCAAGATGATGATGTCAACCATGGGGGATGATTCACCATTTTGGAGTAAAAAAGTATTTAAAGATTAAAAAATAATAAAATAATAAAACTAACTTTTCAACTCGTATTTTCAACTTATGTCCTTGTTGGTGTCCAAGTGTGAATGAATATTCAAACCCTTTCCCACATTAATTATCAATTCGGGTACGTACATTATTTCAAGGTAACGTGCAAGGTATATGCAGGAGCAATGGCATAATCCAATATTGATCACAGATTCAAAAATTAAAACAACCAGAACTACTGTAATAGTAATTAAAGATAAATTGCATAATTATAAAAACATTCACAACAATTAAAGAACATACCATAAAAGCAGTTAAAATACTCAAATAGAAATGTGAAAGAAACAAAATTAAATAACGTAGCACCTGATCAGAAGAGTCGGCCCAAATCTCTGACCAAGGCTGCGATAGACTCACAACTTACAGATAGAACGAAAAATTGACTTGCATTCAATTAATTAAAAGTCTTATGTTACAAAACTTGATCTCTTGCCTGCTAACCCTCTATGCCTTCTCCTTTATCTCTAATTTTGTCACTTTAAATATACAAACAACAAATGGAATTAGACCAATTAAAAAATATCAATAAGCAAGATTAGATCTGAAATATCTTTCCATCATGATTCAACTAGCACAAGTCGAATCTGGCAATTACAATTGGGGCAATTTTGGAAAACAGCCACAACAGAAAATCTGCAAATTTTTCCTTCGGAGAACCCTGTGTTTCTCTTAATAAAGACTGAATTTTGGATAAATGCTGAATAGAAAACTAATTTGGTTTGTTCTACACAAAACCCATGTTTCGTATTTTTCAGGATTCTTCTCGGTTTGCCCAAACGTTCAATGCAAAACTGTCTCTTGTTATCCCAGCAAATTTCTGAGTTGGAATATTTAATTATCAGCTGAAGATTAAATCTGCAATCTGGAAGAAATATTGAGGGCTGAAATAGTGAGTGATGTTATAACGAACTCATTAATAAACCATTATTGGAAAAATCATGCATAATAATCATTAATTTATTAAAATAAAGGAGAACAAGTATTGTTTATCCAAAAGAGCATAAATAATTATGAAATGGAATTATATAATAAATTATGATAAATAATGTGATAAAATAACATTAGAAATGGATTAAATGGATGTTAATAAGTGGTAATAATAATACAAATTAGTGGCCCAACATATCCCTCAAACATAATGTTGTGGAGGTAAATCCCCTCTGCGGATAGAGGCGATCCCTACTAGCCCAGACCGGGTCTTGCAACAACCGTTCATGCTATAGTGCAGGTTACTAATTACAAATAAACCAACTAGCGATGAAGGCTTACCTGGAATCCAACGCTGTCACTTGTAGAGAAAGTAGTTCTCCCGTTCCTTAGCTCTGGCAGATCACAATCCTCACGATCTCCGTGATCGGACACCTGAACACGCAAGAAACAAAACAAACGCAAGCATAAAATCCAGTACATGCAACTATATGTCAGTCAGAGAAGACATAACTCATCATCATAATCAATAACAAGAGTGGAACCATAACCAATAGTCGCTTATCATTAATCAATCAAAGAAGAATACAACCATAGCCCTGACGCTGAATTCTCTTTCATAGGATCGTCAACGGAACACGTCTCGACAAAGCCTGTCAGGGATGGGACAAACCTCTCTCTTCGGATGTCTCGACAATAATCTTTTTGCTTGGATTTGGCCTTAAGGGAATGAATCAAGGCTCTTATAGCATTAGGCTCTTGGGAACTTGGAGACTAGCTTGCAAATGAGATGAGCAAGCTTTTATAGATGGAGGAAGGAGAGTTGGGATCCCTATAATCATGGGATTGGCCCTATCCTCAAGGAAGCTTCCATGAGAGGTGGCAAACCACTTCCTCTACATGGAGATCCGGAGCCAAAACTCCCAACTCAAATTAGATACCAGTTTCTGGATCAGTTAGGACGAAACTTTCGCCATTTATTTTTTTAAAAAACTCCTTAAAATGGCTAGCGCGAGTGCGACTCTGGGACAGAGCACCAATTGGCACACCCTCTTTGAAGTATTTCCCCCATTGGCGCGGGTAATGAACTAGATGCCTGCGCCAATGCAAAAAGGGGTGTTTTTAGGGTTTTTCACAAGGAGTTGTCTTTAGGGCAATGAAAGATCATGTTTAGAGGGATGTCATGAAAGTGGTTTCAAGTCATGTCATCGTTCACAGGTCACGGAATGAGCCCTTCAATTGTGTGGGATGGGGAATTACAGGGACGGTGACAATTTTTTTTTTAATAGATGCCCCCTAAAGCATGAGGCCCGAGAGAGAGAGAGGGGTGAAATGATTTACGAGAACATGTCCAACTGAAAACACCGCCATCGAAAAACCTGCGTAGAGAAGTACAACTAATATCTCAAATACATGATATATACGTGGTATGGGCACAGCCATCCATAATAGAGTATGTATTAATCCAGATCCGAGGCATGGATGCAGCCATCGAATGAGGATCGATAAATAGACTCAGGTATGGTCACAGCCATCCAATCAGTGAGTCATGTAACTAATCATAATAATCCACAAAATCGCAGCCTGGATTATAACAGACAGGATCCAGGGTCTTGTGCTCCATCTCGACCCGAAAAAAGTACAAGTTCAAGCATGCGAATAAGTGAGCTGAAGTCGAACATGCAAGAACGTCGTCTGATTACCAACCAATGATGAAAGCTCTTAACAGATGTGAGAGGTACCACCATTAATGCCAATGGTCCTCAAGGTACTACAGGTACAATCTACGACATGTGAACAATGAGCTGACGTCGAACACTTACAGAATCACTCTATCAGAGGCCAAAGATGAAAACCTCATGTCGAATGAGAAGAACCTGCCATTGAGGCATGCAGGCTCCAAGGTACCAGAAGGGATTCTCTAGATCAGCTTCCTGGATAATGAGCTGAAGTCGACAGGAAGTGACCTTGATCGAAGGTGGGCCATATTCTTTCCCACATCATCGACGCGAGACAGAGGAACATAATGTTTTTGTGAATCACGATCAGATGAGAATCAGAGGAAGGTTGATATTTGCAGAGGTCAACTTCTCTTGAGCATATGAATGGCACGACAGTGAGTTTGGCAGTATTTGACATCAACGGATCAGAGGTCATGGCGACGAGGCAAAGAGCATATGAGAGGTCAAAAAGGATCACCCAAACCCATGGAGGCAAGTGAAAAATGAGATGAGATTTCCCCAACCCGACACGAATGCAGACAAGTGCCATGTTCAAGAGCGACATATTGCTGACATGACAATGATGTTGGTTCCATTTTCCCCACCATTTCTGGTGAGTACCTCTTTATTTTTACACAAGCTTGAAGAGGATACCATATGCTTGCTTTATAAGCCCATCCTAGTACATTTTACAAGCCATAGGAAGGAGGAAGGAGGATACCGTCATTGCGATTGAATCCAATGTCATCAGGGTTTAATGAGTCTGACAAAGGAAGAACTCGACATCTTTTCATGTTTAGAGAGTTTGAAAAGACAGCAGAAAAGTAAACTCCAGAGGTCCCTTTTCGTAAATAGTTCCTCAGACCCAAAAAGGTAGAAAACAATATCTAAGAAAACTTCCTAGTCGTGATAGGCTAGGGTATTCTTTTTTCGTAAGTAATCTATCCTGGCCCGAAAAAGGGGTAAACGTATACTGGGTAGATGTCGTTTCGTGACCACTTTAACAAGATCGAAACGACAAGGGCCTTAGCCATCTTTTCATGTTTAGAGAGTCAGAAAAGAGCTGAAAGATGACTCCAAAATGAAATTTTCGTGTATTTACCGAGTCCAAAAAAGTATAAAATACAACTCATGTCACTGTTTCAGTTGCGTAAAAACCTGTTGTTGCACATAAAGGCAAGTGTAAAATCCATTTTCGACAAAATATATTAAAATACTAATAAAAAATGACTTTTAAAACCTATTTAGATTTCAGAAAGTTATAAATAAGTCTCAAATGGTGAAAACAAAATTACTTTTACTATTTACCTCATTGGAGACCAACAGTGGTCCATTTGGTGTGGAAACTTCTGACGACGACTGCGACTGATCCGGGCTACCTTTCAGTTCCCTGTTTGTTCTAGGTAAGGTGCGCTTCCTTGAAATCCATTTATATCCATTTTTTATACGTTTTTATTATGTATTAGACTTCTAGGTGAACCTTTTGGATTTTTAGGGCTCGCTCCATTGGCACGGGTATCGGGCACAGACCCGCGCCAATGGAAATTCCTTCACAAAGAGGTCGCGCCAATGGCACAACACAATTTTCCACTCAAAATTTTGAAAATGTGAGCTATCTATGTGGATTTCCAAATGTTCCAGAGATCTAACAATGTATTTTTTATTGTATTGATGTAGATATAAAGGCAAAAATGGTTATTGAATGGAAGGAAAGGGAGCATGGGGAAGAGGATGAACTGGCGATGGAGAATGAGGCCTGTATGAATGCACTTAAGAACTGTGGACTCAAGAAGTTCTTCCTGACGCCCTGCTTACGAGCTCAACCTGAGCTCCTATAGTACTTGGTGAGTATTTGGGATGAAAATAAAGAAGTGTTCAAAATTCGGGACCAAGTGCTGGAACTGGAGGTTTCTGACGTATACTTCATAACCAGACTATCGTGCAGAGGTCCGGTGCCCATCCTGATAGGCAACAGACCATCTGGTGAGAAGATGGAGCAGGTAATGGTGAGGGTGTGCCCAAGGGCATGAACCGGATCAGGAAGCAGGAAAGTAGACATCCACACTGTCGAGGATCTAGCACTCAGAGTGTTGCTACACACCATTACACGAGTTGCAAGATCGCAGGCTCCACACGAGACAACAAAAGCCCAACTCATACTAGCCTCTGAGTGTATGAGTCCTACACTATTTGATTGGGCTACAGTGGTGACAACCAATATAAAGAGGAAACTTACAAAGTGCAAGCAAGCCAAACTGAAATAGTTTGGCTACGGTTCCATTTTGGTAACGTTCATTCTGGAACGATTACCTATCTTTCAGGGCCAAGGGGCCATTGTTGTTGAGCCGATACCATGAGAGCCGAGGATGGCACGCTGGGCAGCACTCATGCCCAGATCAGGAGGAGGCCAATAGATGTCCTGGAGGCCGAAGTTCTTTGGGTGGTTACGGCGGCAGCTGATTGTGGTCAAAGACTGGCCCTATGCCGGAACCGATTTCACCAGAGATCCTGATCTTTAGCTCCCAGAGGGGGATGACTGGGACGAGGAGTTGGGTATGACCTCTCTTTTTAATTTTTATGTTTTATGATTTTTTTTTGGTAATACATGTCCGTTCTAACAACTCTTTTATATGTATGTAGATATCGGCCCAGAGAGACCTGCCGGTATGTCTCCTATTTCAAGGAGAACTCAGCCCGCAGCTGACCCTCAGGTGGAGGGTGCCGAGGGAGGAGAGTTGATCCAGAACCTCAAGGGGATTTCCTGGGGGATTCCAGACTACGCCCGACTAGCAGATGTCCCGATGGCGTATTAGATACATACGGTGGGAGTGTCTAGTCGCCTCCACCAACTACTGAGAAGCTTAGTGCGCGCGGTAGCATGTTACCACGAGCACCATGCGGATTAGACACCTAGGGATTTTTCATGCATATTTTTTTTTGAGAGACATGTCGTCTCCGGATGTATTAAGACGAACATGTATATTTTTTTATTTTATGTGATGCACACTATGTAAACATTTTGACACATATATATATACATACCTATTTCTGGATGGATCCTCTTACATGTGATGATGTTTTGTTTATAAATTGCACAAATGTCTATCTAGAACCAAATTAGCTACTGCATTTGTTAATGTATTCATATGTCTGGGTATGTGCTGATATGTAATATAGTCAAAATTTCTTTCCAGCAGACGAATACACAGATATAGACATAAAATGGATGGATTTCTTACTGAATAATGCTCGTTAAGTTGTAATACTACAAGTTGTGAGTCTAGATATACAATTAATTCACGAATACCAAGGTTTACAGCCTCGGTTAATAATTCTAACACAACACTATATTTCGCAATGTTATTTGTAGCATGCCCCAGACACACTCCTTCCAGGTTGACCAACTCACCAGCAGGATCGTAGATTACCCAGGCTGCCGAAGATAGATTCTTGGTACTGCGAGAGGCACCATCCTCGAAACCCACAAATGGAGTAATGGACATCTGCACAATTAGGAAGATCCGATCAGCAGAAAGACGCTTACATGGCACACCACACCACACATGCACACAAATGAATATACACACCTATGTACACACACCACACCAAAAATAACTTCAAGTGTAGTATTTCTTAACGTACAACCCATTTCTAGGCTGCACCAATGGAACTCCTTCATAATCAATGAGCTCATAAGGCCCATTCTTCAAAACACGTTTTACTATATAGGGACCATGCCACATGGGTTGGAGCTTTCGTGCCTCGAGTTTATTGTGCGCTTGGTCATATAGGAGGACAAGGTCCCCTTCGACAAAGGAACGTGGAGAGACTGATTGATCAAAGTGTGTTTTGACCCGCTTTTTTTGTGCTTCAAGGACTAAAGCAGCCAAGCGGCGGGTTTCATCCAACCGTTCCAAATACAAGAGATGCTCTTCTTTAGGAGAAGTATCGGGCAAAAGTTCCACAACCAACTTTAAGGAAGGAATTTCGCACTCAATTGAAAGAGTTGCTTCCAGACCATACACCAATTGGAATGGTCTAAATCCGGTTGCACTCTTTGCTGACGTCCAGTATGCCCATAGAGCTGAGAACAGTTGGAGATGCCAATTGGGTTTATGAATTCCAACTGTTCGTTGAAGCATTGTGACCAAAACCTTGTTCACAGCCTCAACCTAGCCATTTTCTTGTGGGTAATATGGCGTTGAGCTATCGTGTCGTAAGCCCAATCTTGATGTCAGCTCGACCATCATGTAATCTCGAAAATGTGTACCATGGTTGGTAACAATGGCCTAAGGAACCCCGAAACGTGCAATGATATGGTTGAAGATAAATTGGGCAGTTATATTACCATCGGCGGCTAGTGTAGGCATCGCTTTGGCCCACTTAGTCAAGTAGTTGACAGCGACGATTATATATGCATGCCCCCCGGCCGAATGAGGGTTACATGTAATAAAATCTACGCCCCATTTTGTGAAAGGGCCGACAGTAATGACAGGATGCAGAGGGAGGGGTGGCGTGCGCATCTTGCGCTGAAAAACCTGGCACGCGTGACATTGTGGACTACAACAATACAGTCTTTGAAGATTGACGGCCAAAAGTAACCTACACGCAGAATTTTCTGGGCGGTGGCATATCCAGACATGTGACTACCACAGGCGCCACTGTGACAGTCATTTAAGACTTTTTCGGCCTCTTCCAGAGTCAGGCACCGGTGAAGCACCGAATCTACTCCAACCCGGTATAATGTATCTCCTACAATATGGTAGGGTTGAGACTGATGCCGAATCTGACGTTGGGCATCTTTGGTCAACTCAGAGCGAAAACTTGACGTCTGAAGATACACAATAATATTTCCATACCATGTGTCATGGGTGTTGATAAGGAAGATGGTTTCGTCTGGAATATGTTCTTCAGGGTAAGATGGGGGGGAGTCTGTCAGGAGGGAGAAAATAAGATCCGCAAAAACCAGTGATTTGGTCGACTTAGTAGTAGTAAACTCTAGGTCAAAATCCTAAAGGATGATGATCCATTTGGAGTATTTCCCCCCCAGTAATTGTCGAGAAATAATATATGTCACGGGGTTGCAATCCGAAACCACGGTTACGGTATGCAGTAGGATGTAGTGGCGGAAACGTTGCATAGCTTGTACAGCTGCTTTGATCTACTTCACAATTGCAGAGCATGAAAGGTGACTCTATCTCTTTCAGTTTTGAAGCAAGCATGAAAGGACAAGCGCTTGATGATCCTTTCAAATTTAAAGAGTCGGAAAAGATCAAATGACTACTCAAGAATACTAGGAAAAGTTTGTACCAAATAACCGTGAACTGCAATATACACCTTGGTTTGAAAATGAAAGAGAAATCAACCAAGGACTTAACGTACATGCAGGAAATCTCCCCGAATGATGTGTCTAGTGTATCATGGGTATAGGGCAGCAGACTCAGCTTCCTATGGATAAAGGATAGAAACCTAGTGGGGTCTCCCTTTATATACTCAACGATATGGGGAGCACAAGTCCGTACTAGTGCTGTCTAAAGCCAAGAGGCGAACGACAGCTACTAGGTTTTAAGACGCCGGAACACGTCTCTAGACTAGACCTCTAAATGTGTTTCGTTAGATTTCAACGCTGCCTTAGTGTAAATTGAGTAAATTTTACAGTTTATCTTCAATTACGTTTCAGTTTTCAGGCCCTAGTGAGTGTGATGTCTCAAAATATCCTAAATGCAAACTATATGCCACAGTATATCATTTCATTCGATGAAAGCTAATTACAAGAGAGTTGAGATCTTTTCCACAAAAACGAAATGATCGGAAAACAACCAATATAGTCTCTAATGGAGCTAATGGAAATCAAAAACTTTTCTCTCAAAGTCACTAATCACTAATAACACCGAAAAGATTTTAATTTGCACTAACTAATCAAAAGAAAAAGAGATTTTTTATTTTCAATGTTTAATAGCAACGTGCACTAAACAGAATGAAAACTAAGAGCAATTTGAGAAATGATGATAAGAGAGAAAAAACAATCAAATTTCACTCAATGGCAAACACAAACAAACCTCAAATTGACACAACAGTCCCTCAAAACCAATAAAATCCCAAAGACTCAAATAGACCATGTGATCTAGGCCCAAAACGAGACAAAGCGAAATTTGAACGAAGAAGAAATCAATCACTCAAACAATGCAATGAAACAATAGACAACTACCAAACGAATGTAAAGAAGCAATCACAAGGTCGATTGAACTGATAAAAACCAAAAACTCCCAAGGGAGGATTGACACACAAGAGCACCTAGATGCCCTAGGTCTAGAATGTGAAATCGATGGAAACAGGCAAACAACCAAAGGACGAAGGTCACAGCCAGTCAAACAAGGCTCTAGAACACTCAAGCAGTTGAAAAAAAAAATCAAACACATTGATCAAGCTTAGGAAGGTTAGAACAGGGCAAACCCTAGTACCTCACAGGATTGGCACGACTGTGAGGTTGAAACTAGTGCTAGAAAGGAATTGGCGCAGGTAATACACAAGCAACCTGTGCCAATGGGCACGATTATCAGGCTGTAAAGTGTGCCAGTCGAGTTTGCTATGAAAAAAAAAAAAAAAAATCCAAAAAGCAGACCAGTGATGATCAAGCTAACCAAAAGCCAAAATCACAAAAACAAGCCAAAAGAGCCGAACAAGCAAGCAGAATCAAGAAACAACCGAAAAGACAAGACAATACTCCAAGTGTTCAGTTTACAAACTAAACCAGAGATTGACTGAAGCAGCTTTGATCTACTTCACAATTGCAGAGCAAGAGTGTTTCGAAGGCTATATGGCTAACTTCAGGCTCCATCTATAGCTTATAAAACAAAAAACAACAAGCTAGACTCTCCCCAGTGGAGTCGCCAATTTTTTGTGGAGGTAAATCCCCTCTGCGGACAGAGGAGATCCCTACTAGCCCAGACTGGGTCTAGCAACAATCGTTCACGCTATAGTGTAGGTTCCTAATTGCAAATAAACCAACTAGCGATGAAGGCGTATCTGGAATCCAACACTGTCGCTTGTAGAGAAATTAGCGCTCCCGTTCCTTAGCTCTGGCAGATCACAATCCTCACGATCTTCGTGATCGGACACCTGCACACGCAAGAAACAAAACAAACACAAGCATAAAATCTAGTACATGCAACTATATGTCAGTCAGAGAAGACATAACTCATCATCATAATCAATAACAAGAGTGGAACCATAACCAATAGTTGTTTATCATTAATCAATCAAAGAAGAATACAACCATAGCCCTGACGCTGAATTCTCCTTCGAAGGGTCGTTAGCGGAACACGTCTCGACAAAGCCTGTCAGGGATGGGACAAACCTCTCTCTTCAGATGTCTCGACAATAATCTCCTTGCTTGGATTTGGCCTTAAGGGAATGAATCAAGGCTCTTACAACATTAGGCTCTTGGGAACTTGGAGACTAGCGTGAAAATGAGATGAGCAAGCTTTTATAGATGGAGGAAGGAGAGTTTGGATCGCTATAATCATGGCATTGACCCTATCCTCAAGGAAGCTTCCATGAGAGGTGGCAAAGCACTTCCTCTACATGGAGATCCGGAGCCAAACCTCCCAACTCAAATTAGACACCAGTTTCTGGATCAGTTAGGATGAAACTTCCGCCATTTATTTTTAAAAAACACTCCTTAAAATGGCTGGCGCGAGTGCGACTCTGGGACAGAGCGCCAATTCGCGCGCCCTCTTTGAAGTATTTCCCCCATTGGCGCGGGTAATGAACTGGATGCCCACGCCAATGTAGAAAGGGGTGTTTTTAGGGTTTTTCACAAGGAGTTGTCTTCAGGGCAATGAAAGCTCATGTTTAGAGGGATGTCATGAAAGTGGTTTCAAGTCATGTCATTGTTCACAGGTCATGGAATGAGCCCTTCAATTGTGCGGGATGGGGAATTGCAGGGACGGTGACAAATTGTTGTGTAACACATAACATGTTGCATGTCCTCATGCAGCCCAATGCCTCAGTGTTAACCAAGTTGTAACACAATAATCAAAATGCTCACCCTAGCACATGATATTGATGGAAGAGAAGGCTTCTTCCTCAAATTCTTCCTTAAAATAATTTTCATGTATAATTTCAACCGTATGTATATGAAGTTGCAACAAAGTATGATACAAGTAAATACAAACTTCATTACAAACCAGATTTTGCTGAAATTTTGTAATAAAATTTATACTATATCAATGCTTCTCCAATCCGAAAATCAAATCAATGCAATGAATGGATTTCAATATATCAAAAAATGGTTTTGGTAATAATGCATGATTTTTTTGGAACTAATAAATTTAGCTTAAAAATTTCTGGGTTTAATGAAACCTCTTTGTGGTACAGAAGTCACAAGAATCCAATTGATAGTTTTAAGGATAGACACAAATAAATTTTAGGATTGTATACCTTAAAATAAGAAATGAGAAATCATTAATAATGCATAACAACCCTTCCCCCAAACTAGAGAATTAGCATGCCCTCACGCTAAACTAGAAAACAAATTGAGGTGGTTGCTACAATCATGGCTTAAATCTTTGTTTGGTGTATAACAACATGGAATAAGGGATATTTTGAGAATGAATAATGAGATCGATGGAGTATAAACGATATTAATGGCATTTTCATGATAATGAAAGTAACACTCCCCCAAACTGAGAGATTTTTTCTCTGAAAAGTGGGAAGTGGTAAAGAAGGGGAAATAATGGTTGAAAAATAGAAGTGAATTATGCTCAATGGTTTTTCATGACATTCTCGTAAACTTTTAATAAATCAAAACCTTATGGTATTTTACCTCAAGTTTGACCTCCATTAAAAAAATGTGGAATGATATGTATGGATTGATATTTCTTGAAGCTGATGTAGGTTGAGCTGATGCTGAAAGTGATGTGGAAGGTGGAAGCCATGCAAGATGAAAAAGTAATCAGAAAGTGTAGGAGGGTTTCCTTCCACCAAACTGATTAGTTTCCTTGTCATCTATAAATGATCTCATGAGTATCCTTAATTAGTAATTCACCACCTCAATTACCTCATTACATATAAGAGTGACATAATCATATTGTGAATGACATGGGATAATAATGGATAAGAAGGGAAAATATGCATTCCCTATACCCATAAGATTTGGTTTTTATGAGCATAGAAATTAAGAGAATTTGTTATCTCGGTCTTTGCTCCTCAAGGTATGTCCAATTACGTGGGATTCAAAATCATAATCAGACCTCTTAGTGGTGTTGTTAAGATATGAATAAATGGTGACCGATTGGGCAAAGCAGCGATCTTTGGTTAAAGATATGATACTTCTAGAATAAAGGAATGATAGATTAGATGATACAAAATGTCAAATATCAAATATCCTAAAAGTTTCATCTCTAACATGTAAAGTAAATATTTATAACTCAATAATAGATATAAACCATAACCACCATCATCTAATAACTGATTAAATATTACCCCATGAACCATGAGTTCTGGAAAACCCTGTATATGTAATAGTCAACTCTATCAGAAATTAGCTTTGAGAAAACACGGTAACAAAGTAGATTATAGTATTAAATTAACTTCTATACAATAGGCATAGCCACTACTACCAACAAGCATCCATAGCCTCGATAGAGATGCCTTTTTAACCCATTGAGATGCCAGTGTCCCATCTATTAGAAATAAGTACATAGTTGCAAAAAATATTTCAATTTACTTAGATGTAAACTGAAGATCATTGTTCTGGCATGGTAACTAGTTAATAAAAATTCCATTCACGGGAGCTAACAAAAGTGAAAAATTCGGCTCGTGATGAGACCTCTTATCTTTCAATTTTATGACCAAAGGCCATTACCATGGCTTGGTGACCAGCAGTGGTAATGTCACTTTATTACGACCTATGATCATGGTAGGTCTATTACACAACATTTTGTCACTATCCCTGCAATCCCCATCCTTCACATTGGAGGATCATTTATGCGTCTTATAAGAAGTGGCATGCCTTGCAAAGACCATCATTGCATCCATTTCCATGAGGACAACATTCCTTCTGTTGACAATTCCCTAAGTAGACCATCAGAAACACATGTTTTTTCCTTGGTGCTAGTATACTGTTATACCCTTGCGCCAATGAGGAAGATTAACATTGGACCCCATGCCCATTGGCGCTTTGTCCGAGTGAGCTACCAGCGCCAACCTGTTTATGGAATGTTTTTTAAATATAGAGGTGAAGTTTATATCCTAACAACTTCGTAGGCGAGTCATCTGGAGTGGTTCGACTGAATAATGATGGACCCCTTCCTTTGGCCTCTTGTTTCCACCTTTTCGGGAAACCTCCCAAGGGATAAGGCCTCCCTTCCACCATTGTAGGGATACCAACCTCCTCCTCTCCCTCCATAAATTAATCTATCTCCCATTGATGCACTAGCTGAATAATTATAGCTATATGGCTGAAGAGAATTACTGAACATTTCACTAGAGAGATAGAACAGAGAAAGAGACCTTTGTCGAGAGAGCTTAGGCTTGTGTCCTCACCTTGTCGAAATTCCCCGACGATCCTTCGAGACGTGCTTCAAATGAACCCACTGGAGGATATTGCGACATCAAGGTTCTAGCTGTAAATATTTCTTCTATCTATGTATATACATGACTATTGTCTGGCTCCCATCTTGTGTTAATATGGCTTATTTGATGCAATATGCTTAACCTTCTTTGACTATTCAGTTTATTATGAATGAAATCATTGTCTTGTATGCTGCTCTTGTTTTCTGATCTTTGTGCAGGTATTCGAGCACTGTTGCAGAAGGACTATGACCCATTCAGACAGAGATCAAGAGGCCACCACCACTACAGTGACGATAGCGTTGGAATCTAGGTAGGTCAGTCTACCCCATCCTTTTCATTCATTAATTAGGAACCTACACTTTAGCTTGTCCCTTTGTTTCTAGATCCAATCTAGGGCTAGAGGGATCATCTCTGTCCGTAGAGAGGATTTACCTTTCCAACAAATTGGTGACTTTGTTGGGGATCAGTGTGAGTTTGTTGTTTCGTTGCCCATTAGGAATTTTCCTTGTCAAGTCGACTTCGGTCGTTTGCTTTCTTGTCTATCTTTTTTGGCTTGCTTGATTGTTTGGAATCCTCCTGTTCAGGTCGAGAGTGTCAACATTGACCTCTGCTCACTGGTATTCCCTCCTCCCATAGTTATCCGGATTGGCGCTAGTTTGCCTTAGATAGTCGTTCCAATTAGCGCTTGTTGCTTTTGTTGCAGTAGCATTGACCTCTATTTGGCATGGATTACCACCTTATAGTGGTGCCGAATCCTATAGGATTTGGTTTAACCTTCTTGTTGAGCTTTTGGTCAGTTGTGCTTGACTCTGGATTTTTTTTTTTTTTAAATTGGTCTTTTGGGATTGTTTTGAATGTTTTAGGCTTTCTCTTCTCAGTTGTTTGTCCATTCTTTCATCGGTGTAGTTCATATACCTAGGGTTTCTAGGTGCCTTTCACTCACTGAGCCTTTTGATTGAAGTTTGGGTCTTTTTCATCTTTGTTAGTTCAATTCCCTAATCGGTTGCTTTAGTCTTTCTTGATCTTTTGAGTTTTAGGATTTTTGAATGATCACTTCGGTTTTCATTTGATTCTCCTTCTCATCACTTAGAGCATAGATCACATTGTTCATTTGGATCATTTTGAAAGCTTTCTCTTTGTTTGAAAGAGTGCATCATTGGTCTGAGTGTGTTTATGTTTGTATTGATTTTGAATCACTCAGTTTAGATCTCTACATTCACAGTACTCAAAACTAGTGTTCACTTTGTTTTTAATGTAATTAGTGCATTGTGTGCTTCATTCATTAAAAAATCAAAAAAATTGCATTCTTTCGTTTGCATCGAAAGTTAAAAGTTATTTTTCATAGCTAGCGCCTGATGAACTAGGAAAGAATTTTTTATTTTTTTTAGGTTGTATTAGATGCATTAGGGGAATTTTTTGTATGATTTCATTGTTTGCTACTTTCTGAAAGATATCTATCCTTCTCTCAGTTAGCATTCATCGAACGGAAAATGGTGTTCTTTTGCATGTAGCTTGGATTTAGGAAATTTGAGATCAAATTTGGTAGGGCCTTGAAACTGAAGCATTAATTCCAAATCAAATTTAAAATCAATTCAATCAATCTAAGGAAGCATTGGAACCTAACGCAAAAAAATTTAGAGGTCTAGGCTAGTGACGTGTTCCAGCGTCATTAAAACTAGCAGCTGTCGTTTGCCACCTAGCTTTAGACAGCACTAGTAAGGACTTGTGCTCCCTATACCATCGCGTATATAAAGGGAGACCCTCATATGTTCAAATCCTTTATCCATAGGAAGCCGAGTCTGCTGCCAAGTAAGAGTGATACACCTAACACATCATTTGGGGAGACTACCTGCACGTACGTTAAGTCCTTGGTCATTTCTCTTTCATTTGATCACCAAGGTGTATATGGCAGTTCACGGAAACTTGGAACACCCTCTTGATTATATTGCTTAAGTAGTCATTTTGGTCTTTTCGTGACTCTCTAAAAGTGAAAATATCATCAAGTGCTTGTCCTTTCATGATTTTTTCAACCTGAGAGTGATAGAGTCACCTTTTCCAGTTTCTCGACTCTTAAAATATGAAACGATAAAGTTTTGTTTCAATGTCTTAAAATATTAACTACCCACGAAATATTCCTGGTTAAAGTTATCTTCCATAGCGTTTTGTTTTACGGTTGTTTCCTATGTTAAATTTCTTGGAGTTTTCCAACTAAGGAATCCCCTCCAAAGGGAATCCTGGTCATTTTCCTACTTTACGGAATATTGGTGCTTCTTATATGACAACATTTTCCCTGCCTGGGTTAACTATTGGGTTGCCTGTTTGGTTTTCTCAACCTCTGTGGTCTCAAATGTTCAGCCCACTATACCAACACCCCCTCCACCTGAACGAAATCATGTCGATTCTAAGGTGGACCTCTCCCCTTCTTCGCCTATTTCTTCATCCTCCTCTTCTACTTCGCCTGGTGACAATATGGATTCTAGTAACCAGGTGGCTAAGAAGAAGAAGAAGAAGATGAAAAAGAAGAAATCAGATAAAAGAGAGGCTAGCTCTGCGGCTATTGCGCCTCAGACACCTTCCATTGATAAACCATCCAACCGTCCTCGGAAAGTCAAATTCCCTTGCATGTTTTGAAAATTTGACCACCTTCTTCGAGACTTCCCTGAAATTCCCAAGGTACTTGAAGCATGGTTTGACGGTCGTCCTTCGTTGCCTTTGGCTTTTGGAAGTCATATTGGTGGCACATCTTTGACTAGTAATGATAAGACTCGTACGAAACAGGGTAAGATTATGAATCCCTATATGTTGTGTGAAGGGCATCATCCCATTAACCTTTGTCCATACATGGATGAAGCCAAGAGAGTGTTGGAAAACCCTACTATTCTTTCACCCTCCCTTCCGGCTGGTTACCAGATGCTTTCTTCGTGTCCTCCACTAGTTGATTCAACGATCACTTGAGAGTCATCCTTGGATGACCTCGCTCCCTCAGAAATTCAAATTCAAGAATCCATTCCTGCCCAACCACTGGTCGTGGAATCAGTTGATCTAATATCGCCTATGGTTCATCAATTTTTTTCCATTGAGAGTGGATCTCACCCCCTTCATGTTCTTCTTGTTTCTTTAGATTCGTCGGACTTGGAGAAAGATCCTCCCGTCCCTGTCACTCAAGAAGTTGCTCCTCCTCTTCCCATGTTTTTGATCCAGGAGGATGCTCTTCTTGCTCCCATAACACTAGGGGATGACCATCTCAGTTCAATGGTAACCCCTTTTTGTGGAGGTAAATCCCCTCTGCGGACAGACGCAATCCCTACTAGCCCAGACTGGGTCTAGCAACAATCGTTCATGCTATAGTGCAGGTCCCTAATTGCAAATAAACCAACTAGCGATGAAGGATTACCTGGAATCCAACGCTGTTTCTTGTAGAGAAAGTAGTACTCCGATTCCTTAGCTCTGGCAGATCACAATCCTCATGATCTCCGTGATCGGACACCTGCACATGCAAGAAACAAAACAAATGCAAGCGTAAAATCCAGTGCATACAACTATATGTCAGTAAAAGAATACATAACTTATGATCATCATCAAGAACAAGAGTGGAACCATAACCAATAGTCGCTTATCATTGATTAATCAAAAGAAGAATACAACCATAGCTCTGACGCTGAATTATCCTTTGGAGGGTCGTCAGCAGAACGTGTCTTGATAAAGCCTGTCAGGGATGGGACAAGCCTCTCTCTCCGGATGTCTCGACAATAATATCCTCGCTTGGATTTGGCCTTAAGGAAATGAATCAAAGCTCTTGTAGAATTGGGCTCTTGGGAACTTGGAGAATAGCTTGCAAAGGGAATGAGCAAGCTTTTATAGATGGAGGAAGGGGAGTTGGGATCCCTATAATCATGGGATTGGCCCTATCCTCAAGGAAGCTTCCATGAGAGGTGGCAAACCACTTCCTCTACATGGAGATCCGGAGCCAAACCTCCCAACTCAAATAAGATACCAGTTTCTGGATCAGTTAGGACGGAAATTCCGCCATTTATTTTTATAAAACACTCCTTAAAATGGCTGACATGAGTGCAACTCTAGGACAGAGCGCCAATTGGCACACCCTCTTTGAAGGATTTCATCCATTGGCATGAAAAATGAACTGGATACCTGCGCCAATGCAAAAGGGGTGTTTTTAGGGTTTTTAACAAGGAGTTGTCTTCAGGGCAATGAAAGCTCATTTTCAGAGGGATGTCATGAAAGTGGTTTCAAGTCATGTCATTGCTCACAGGTCACGGAATGAGGCCTCCAATTGTGCGGGATGGGGAATTGCAGGGACAGTGAAAAATTGTTGTGTAAAAGATGCCCCCTAAAGCATGAGGTCTGACAGAGAGAGAGGGGTTAAATGCTTTACGAGAACGTGTCCAACTGAAAACATCACCGTCGAAAAACCTGCGCAGAGGAGTACAACTAATATCTAAAATACATGATATATACGTGGTATGGGCGCAACCATCCATAACAGAGTATGTAATAATCCAGATCTGAGGCATGGACGCAGCCATCTAGTGAGGATCCATAAATAGACTCAGGTATGGTCGTAGCCATCCAATCAGTGAGTCATGTAACTAATCATAAGAATCCACAAAATCGCAGCCTAGATTATAACAAACAAGAATCCAAGGTCTTGCGCTCCATCTCAACCCGAACAAAGTACAAGTTCGAGCATGCGAATAAGTGAGCTGAAGTCGAACATGCAAGAACATCACCTGATTACCAGCCAATGATGAAAGCTATTAACAGATGCGAGAGGTACCACCATTAATGCCAATCGTCTTCAAGGTACTACAGGTACAATCTACGGCATGTGAGCAATGAGATGACGTCGAACACCCACAGAATCACTCGATCGGAGGCTAATGATGAAAACCTCACGTCGAACGCGAAGAACCTACCATTGAGGCATGCAGGCTCCAAGGTACCAGAAGGGAGTCTCTAGATCAGCTTCCTCGATAATGAGTTGAAGTCGACAGGAAGTGACCTTGATCGAAGGTGGGCCATAGTGTTTCCCACATCATCGACGCGAGACAGAGGAACATAATGTCTTTGTGAATCACGATCAGATGAGAATCAGAGGAAGGTTGGAATCTGTAGAGGTCAACTTCTCTTGAACATATTGGCGGCATGACAGTGGATTTGGCAGTATTTGACATCAAAATATCAAGGGTCATGATGACAAGGCAAAGAGCAGATGAGAGGTCAAAAAGGATTACCCAAACCCATGGAGGCAAGCGAACAAACAAGATGAGATATCCCCAACCCGACACGAATGCAGACAAGTGCCATGTTCAAGAGCGACATACTGTCAACACGACAATGATGTTGGTTCCATTTTCCCCAACATTTCTGGTGAGTACCTCTTTATTTTTACACAAGCTTGAAGAGGATACCATGTGCTTGCTGTATAAGCCCATCCTAGTAAATTTAACGAGCCCTAGGAAGGAGCGACTCAAATATCGTCATTACAACTGAATCCGATGTCATCAGGGTTTAACGAGCCTAACAAAGGAAGAACTCGACATCTTTTCATGTTTAGAGAGTTTGAAAAGATAGGGGAAAAGTAAATTCCAAAGGTCCCTTTTCGTAAATAGTTTCTCAGCTCCGAAAAGGTAGAAAACTTTGTCTGAGAAAACCTCCTAGTTGCAATAGGCTAGGGTATTCCTTTTTCGTAAATAATCTATCCCAGGGTGAAAAAGGGGTAAACGTATACTAGGTAGATGTCATTTCGTGGCCACTTTAATGAGATCGAAATGACAAGGGACTCAGCGATCTTTTCATGTTTAGAGAGTTAAACGAGTGGTATAAAGGGTAGCAACTGGTTCTGGTAATGGTGGAACTACTTAGAACAAGTAAAAGTTAAGAGGCTGGCTAACAAGACCACTCATTGCAGCGGTTCCTCAAGAACGGGCAAAAAAACCAAGTGAAGGCATATGATCGGCCAAGCAGATAGTGACGATGGAGTGAGAAAACCAAGGCTCATATGGCAAAAACAAGCTGATAAAATGGTAATCACAAGAGGTAAAATGGGAATGGTTTCATTTTTACACAAGCTTGAAATCAGGAAACTCTGCTTGAAGTTGGTTTCATTTTTACACAAGCTTGAAACAAAGATAAACTACGCGTGAAACCGGTTTCATTTTTACACAAGATTTAAACGGAAATAAAATATGCTTGAAAAAGTAAGCATGCCCCCAGAATGGTGACTCAATTCGAGGTACATTCCCCCCAAGCTTCAATCCATATGAAAGGCAGATGGAGTGAAGGTTCAAGATACGAGATCAAGAGAAAGACTCGACTGGGATTTTACGAGATCTTATCAAAGACTCGAATTGAACGGGAAAGTGTTTCATTATTTTAACGAGGTTGGCACATGAAAAGAACTATCCTCATAACACCTTGTTTCATGGTTTAAGGAGCTTGGCACAAGACAAGGAACTCTACTCCGACAACCTTGTTTCATTTTTTAAGGAGCTTGATACAAGACAAGGAACTTGGCTCCCACTAGCTTGTTTCATTTTTTAAGGAGCTTGACACAAGAAAATGAACTGTGCTCCAGTGACCTCATCATAATGAACAAGAATTCATTGATTCCAAGAGTTCCACTCCCGATGGAAGGAAAACATCCTGGAATTTCGGACCCAATGCCCCCAGCACCTGATGCATAATGGCACTATCACTGGGTACAGGCACGGGGTAGGTAGCCACATAGTTGACCTGCGGTGGGGTAGATACAATGGGTGGATAAAAACCAGGAAGGGATGATGGCGGGCTAGCTGCCATATCAGGACCAAAGAACAAACGCTGATCAATGGTCACGATCCGTCCTTCATGTGGAAAACAGACCACACGAAAAATGGAGGAGACAAGTGCTCCCATGGCATAGGTGTAATCGCGCCCCAAGAGAAGATTGAAATCCAAGGGGCCTGGAAAAACCATCACGTACATATGGATGGTTTTACCTCCCAAAGTAATAGGTAACCTTGGAAGGATCCCCAATGGTTGACTCCTTCTTCTGTTAAATGCCAAAAGATTCTGCGTAACAGGCGCAAGTGGCGGTGAGCCAAAAGATTTCCAGGTAGTCGAGGATAAAATACTAATAGAAACGCCTTCATCTATAATGGTGCTGGGTATGGCCATACCAAAATCATGTACTATGATCTTGAAAGGCACATAAGACGGAAGGCGGTATCCTGCAAATCGATTCCAATCAAAGGAAGCGACCAAACTACTCGGAGGGGCCACCATTGAACCGAGATGGTCTTCCTCTGGTGTTATGGAAGAAGGAGCATCCTCCATGACCTCCATCTCGAGGGTGGGAGGGGTATCCTTCGGGACCTCCACCACGGGAGGCGGAGAAGCAGCTTCTTGAGGTATGGGGACAGGAGAATATTTCTCCAGGTCCGAGGAATCTGAAGAAACAAGAAGAACATGAGGGTTATGAGGTTTACTCTCAACAGAAAAAACCTAGTGCATCGCTGACGGGGCCAGCTCAATTGATCCCATTACCAATGGTTGGTCTGGGATGGATTCCTGAATTTTAATTTCCGAGGGAGCAGGATCGACCAAGGATGACTCTTGACCAATCGTAGGATCAACTAGCGAAGGACTCAAAGAAATCCGATTATAACCAGCTGGAAGGCATGGTGTAGAACCGGTTAAGTTGTCCAAAACTCGCTTGGCTTCATCCATATATGGACAAAGGTGAATGGAATGGTGCCCCCCACACAACTTACATGGATTGGTAACCTTACCCTGCTTCTTAGGAGCCTTACCAGCACCAGCTGAAGACGTGCCCCCAACCTGACTCCCAGAAGCCAAAGGCAACGGTGGGCAACAGTTGAAACATACTTCGAGCACCATGGGAATGTTAGGGAAATGTCGAATAATATGGTCTCCCATGCACAACATGCAAGGGAAATTGACTTTTTGTTGGGGTTTGAGAGGTTTATCAAAAGGAGGTGTTTCAGAAATAGTAGCGGCAACTTTAGGCTCTCTTTTATTGGACTTCTTCTTCTTTGTATTCTTCTTCTTCTTCTTAGCCACCTGGTTACTTGAATCCAGACTTTCACTAGGTGAAGTAGAAGAGGAGGACGCAGAAATAGGCGAAGAAGGGGAGAGGTCCACCTTGGAATCAACATGATTTTGCTCAGGTGGAGGAACTGATTGACCAGTAGCTGAGACATTCGGAACCACGAAGTTTGAGAACAACCAAACAGGCAACCCAACAGTTAACCCAGGAAGGGATAACGTTGCCATATAAGGAGCACCAACATTCCCAAAAGGAGGAAAATGACTAGGACTCCCATCGGAGGGGATTCCTTGGTTGGCAAACTCTTGAAAAGTTTCCATCAACAACTCAAAAACGCACACTGTCTAAAAACCAAGGCACACAATCAAACGGCCAACAAGAAAATTCTAACAGGGCGTGTGATTGCAGGTGATTTATTTTACCACATTGAAACTTAGAAACTTCACCATTTCATGTTTTAAGAGTCGAGAAACAGATGAAAGGTGACTCTATCTCTTTCAGTTTTGAAGCAAGCGTGAAAGGACAAGCGCTTGGTGATCTTTTCAAATTTAAGGAGTCAGATAAGATCAAAATGACTACTTAGGAATTCTAGGCAAAGGGTGTACCAAATAACCATGAACTGAAATATACACCTTGGTTTCAAAATGAAAGAGAAATCAACCAAGGACTTGACGTACGTGCAGGCAATCTCCCCGAATGTTGTGTCTGGTGTATCATGGGTATAGGGCGGCAGACTCGGCTTCCTATGGATAAAGGATATAGGGCGGCAGACTCGACTTCCTATGGATAAAGGATAGAAACCTAGTGGGGTCTCCCTTTATATACTCGACAGTACAGGGAGCATAAGTCCGTACTATTTCTGTCTAAAGCCAAGAGGCGAACGATAGCTACTAGGTTTAAAGACACCGGAACACGTCTCTAGCCTAGTCCACTAAGTATTTCGTTTAATGTTTCAATGCTGCCTCAGTGTAAATTGAATAGATTTTAATGTTAATCTTCAATTATGTCTCGGTTTCAAGGCCCTACCATATGTCATCTGACAATCTCCTATATGGAGCTATATGAGAAAAGAAACTTTTCATTCGGTGAATGCTATCGAGTTAAAGGAAGAGTTTCAAACAATGATGCAACAAACAACAACACTGCAAATGAAATCTTTTCCAAACTAGATGACTTTAACTATCCAAAAGTAATTTCAAACATTCAACGATGCGAATAATGCAATGTAATCTATGCAAAATCCTCTTTTCCGAAAGCTATGCAATTGTAATCTATGCACAATTTCCTTTTCTTTTTCAAATGATAAGAATGCACTCAATGCATTTTTTGATGAAATGAGAATCTACTTAATGCATGCTTTTAATAAAAGAGAATGCAATCAAATCGATTTCTAGTTTTCAATCATTAAACAATGTAATCTAAGTTCAATGATGGATCTAAAAAAAAAATACTTTTCAATGCAATGTGATCTAATGCATTTTAACGAAAAGAAAACTATGAGATGAAAACTAAAAGAACGCAAATCTCCTTAATGAAGGATAAATGCAAAAGAGATGTAAACAAACACTAAGAATGCAATCGTTGTTTCAAACACTTTGTAACGAAATTCCTCAAAAGACGACAAGACATATGAGATCAATCACAAAGAGGACTTTCAAAGCATGAGATCAAAACAAGGAATTCATCCCTTTTACATCAAACAATCATGAAAAGAAGACATTTCAAACAATGAGTAATGTAATCTATGCTCTTACAGTGAAAAGACCGGAAGGGAAAGACACACTGGTGAAGGATTTAGGGAAAAAAACTCAATTTTCACACACCCTGAAATTGGCCCAACTTTATCATTAACAACTAGCGCCAACTGGCGTGACTTGCTCACTGACAACTAGCGCCAATGCCCAATTGGCATGAGTTACTAATTGAAAACAAGCGCTAACGCCTGAAAATGAAAAAACAAAGAATTTCTCCCAACCAAGACCAGACTCACCACTTTAGGCAGAATCCAAAACAAACCCAGAAGCAAAGTACTAACCAAAAGAAGCTTCCGAACAAGGGTAAACCCTAGCACCTACAGAAGATGGCGTGATTTTCTGACTGTAATCCGTGCTAGACAGGGGATGGCGCGAGTGATGAACTGGCAACCTACGCCAATTGGCGTGACTGTCAGGGTGGAAACCGCGCCAATCAAGCCAACCATGAAAGGATGAAAATTCAGAAAAGCAGAGGTCAGATCTGATCCTCTGGGGCTAAACTAAAATCCAAACACAAAAAGAGCCAACCAAAAGAGCCAATCAAGCAAGCAGAATCAAGAAACAACCGAAAAGAAAAGACAATACTCCAAGTGTTCAGTTCATAAACTAAACCGGAGATTGACTGAAGCAGCTTTGATCTACTTCGCTAATGCAGAGCAATAACATTTTGAATGATATCTGGCTATTTTCAGGCTCCGTCTGAAGCTTACAAAGAAGAACAACAACAAGCTAGACGTCCCCAGCAGAGTCCCCAAATTGTTGTGGAGGTAAATCCCCTCTGCGGATAGAGGTGATCCCTACTAGCCCAAACCGGGTATAGCAACAATCGTTCACGCTATAGTGTAGGTCCCTAATTGCAAATAAAACAACTAGCAATGAAGTCTTACCTAGAATCCAATGTTGTTGCTTGTAGATAAATTAGCGCTCCCGTTCCTTAGCTCTGGCAGATCACAATCCTCACGATCTCCGTGATCGGACACTTGCACACGCAAGAAACAAAACAAACGCAAGCGTAAAATCTAGTGCATACAACTATATGTCAGTCAGAGAAAACATAACTCATGATCATCATCAAGAACAAGAGTGGAACCATAACCAATAGTCGCTTATCATTGATTAATCAAAAGAAGAATACAACCATAGCTCTGACGCTGAATTCTCCTTCGGAGGGTCGTCAGCAGAACGTGTCTCGATAAAGCCTGTCAGGGATGGGACAAGCCTCTCTCTCCGGATTTCTCGACTATAATCTCCTCACTTGGATTTGGCCTTAAGGGAATGAATCAAAGCTCTTGTAGCATTAGGCTCTTGGTAACTTGGAGACTAGCTTGCAAAGGGAATGAGCAAGCTTTTATATATGGAGGAAGGGGAGTTGGGATCCCTATAATCATGGGATTGGCCCTATCCTCAACGAAGCTTCCATGAGAGGTGGCAAACCACTTGCTCTAAATGGAGATCTGAAGCCAAACCTCCAAACTCAAATAAGACATCGGTTTCTGGATCAGTTAGGACGGAACTTCCGCCATTTATTTTTAAAAAACACTCCTTAAAATGGCTGGCGCGAGTGCGACTCTAGGACAGAGTGCCAATTGGCGCGCCCTCTTTGAAGGATTTCCCCCATTGGCACGGGTAATGAATTGGATACCCGTGCCAATGCAAAAAGGGGTGTTTTTAGGGTTTTTCACAATGAGTTGTCTTCAGGGCAATGAAAGCTCATTTTCAGAGGGATGTCATGAAAATGGTTTCAAGTCATGTCATTGCTCACAGGTCACGGAATGAGCCCTCCAATTGTGTAGGATGGGGAATTGCAGGGATGGTGAAAAATTGCTGTGTGACACCCCTTCAAGTGGTTTGGTCGCTTCTTTCGATTGGAGTTGATTTGCGAGATATCGCCTTAATTCTTATGTGCCTTTTGAGATCATGGTACAGACATTTGATGTGGCCATACCTAGAACAATTATAGATGAAGGTGCATCTGTTAGTGTTCTATCTTCAACTACTTGGCAAGCTTTTGGATCTACACTGCTTGTGCCTGTTACACAGAATCTGTTGGAATTTAACAGGAAAACCAGTCAACCGTTAGGGATCCTTCCAAAGTTTCCAATCACTTTGGGAGGGAAAACCATCTATATAGATGTGATGGTGGTTCATGGCCCCTTGGATTTCAATTTACTCTTGGGGTGCGACTATGCTTATTCTATTGGTGCACTTGTCTCCTCCGTCTTTCATATGATATTTTTTCCACATGAAGGTTGGATCGTGACAATTGATCAGCTTTAAGTCTATGGTCCGAAGATGGCCGCTAACCCACCATCATCTCTGCTAGATTTTTATCCACCGGTTATCTCTTTCGCACCATAGGTCAATTATGTGGCCACTTGTTCGTTTCCCTCATCTGGTGATTGCATCATCAAGTACCATCTATTGGGGGCATTCTATCGCAATTTATGAGATTTTGTTCTCCCATCAGATGAGACCTTCTTGGAAGCCATGACTTCTTATTCGACATGATAAGATGTCAGCAAAGCATAGTTTGTTTTCTTCTGTCAAGCTCCTTAAAAAATGAAACAAGCTCGGTGGAGCATAGTTAACTTTCTTGTGTCAAGCTCCTTAAAAAATGAAACAAGTTTGTCAGAGCATGGTTCATATTCTTGTGTCAAGCTCCTTAAAAAATGAAACAAGATCGTCGAAGCATGGTTCATTTTCTTGTGTCAAGCTCCTTAAAAATGAAACAAGCTCTTCTAAGGATAGTTTGTTTACTATGTCAACCTCATTAAAAAATGAATTAGGTCATGAGGATAGTTCTTTTACTATGTCAACCTCGTTAAAAAATGAAACAGGTTCCCTTTTCAATTCGAGTGTTTGATTAGGTCTCGTGAAATCCAAGTCGAGTCTTTTGTTTGATCTCGTAGTTGCACCTTCATTCCATCCACCTGTTAGTAACCAGTAGTCTACTCAAGTGAATGGACTAAAGCTTGGGGGGAATGTACCTCGAATTGAATCACCATGTTGGGGGCATGCAAAATATTTCAAGCATAGTTTATCTTTGTTTCAATCTTGTGTAAAAATGAAACCAACTTCAAGCAGATTTTCCTGATTTCAAGCTTGTGTAAAAATGAAACCATTATTAATTTACCTCTCATGATTGCCATTTTATCAACCTATTTTTCCAGATGAACCTTGGTTTTCTCATTCCATCATCCCCATATTCTTTCCCGATCATACGACTTCAATGGGTTGTTTCACCCATTCATGAGGAACCATTGCGATGAGTGGTCTTGTTAGCAAGCCTCTTGACCTTTGCTTGTTTAGAGAAGTTACACCATCACCAGAACCAGTTGCCACTCATTCCTCTAGGAGGAGTCAACTTTCAACTCTTTTCTGACTCTCAAAAATTGAAAAGATTGTTGAGACTCTTGTCATTTTTAACTCGTTAATGGCTGCGAAATGATATATACCCAGTATACGTTTACCCCTTTCTCAGGTTGGGATAGATTATTTACGAAAAAGGAATACCTTAGCCTATCACGACTAAGAGGTTCTTTCAGATATTGTTTTCTACCTTTTTGGATCTGAGGGACTATTTACAAAAAGGGACATGCTAGATTTTTCTTTTCCACTTCTTTTCAAACTCTCTAAACATGAAAAGATGTTGAATTCCTCCTTTATCAGAGTTGTTAAACCCTGATGACATCTGAAATAATCACCATGACGTACCCGTGTTCCTCCTTCCTAGGGCTTGTAAAATGTACTGGGATGGATTTGTCCGAAAGACAAACTTACATTGCAATAATATGATAGCCCCTTCAATCTTGTTTTAAAAAATAATTGGGGTACTCACCAGCAACGGTGGGAGAAAATGGAACCAATTTTTAGTTGTGTTGGCAGTATGTCGCTCCTGAACATGACGCTCGTCTGCATTTGTGCTGGGTTGGGGACATCTCATTTCGTCATTTTTTCTTCCATCGGTTTGGGTAATCTGTTTTTACCTCTCATCTTCTCTTTGCCACGTCATCATGAACGCAGATCCCTTGATTTCAAATACTAGTAAATCCAGAGTCGTGGTGCTGATATGTTCAAGAGAAGTTTTCCTTTGCAGTTTTCAACCTCCCTTTGATTCTCTGCTGGTCCTGATTCATTATCATCATGTTCCTTTGTCTCGTGTCAAGGATGTGGGAAACATTATGGCCTTCCTGCGACCGGGTCACTTCCTATCGACTCCAACTCCTTATCCAGGAAGTTGATCTAGAGACTTCCTACTGGTACCTTGGAGCTTGCATGCCTCAATGACAAGTTCTTCGCATTCAACAATAGGTCCACATAATTGGCCTTCGATCGAGTGATTCTATGGGTGTTTGATGCCATATCACTGTTCACATTCCGTTGATTGTACCTGTTGTGCCTTGAGAGCCATTGTCATTATTGTTGGTTTCTCTCATTCCTGTTAACAGCTTGCCTAATTGGCTGGTAATCAGGTGATTTTCTTGCATGTTCATCTTTAGCTCACATATTCGCATGCTTGAATTTGTACATGTTTGGGTCGAGATGGAGTGCAAGACCCTGGGTTTTGTCTGATAAGATCCAGGTTACGGGATATTATGGTTTATCATGACTTTATGCATGACTCTTTTGACTGGATGGCTGCGACCATGCCTAAGTATGTTTGTTGATCCCTACTGCTAGATGGCTGCTTCCATACCTTAGATCTCAGTTTATATATGTACTCTATCATGGATGGCTGCGCCCATACCACATATTCATGTATCAGAGATATTAGTTTTATTTTTAATTACACGTCTTTCGACAACGGTGTTTGGTTCAAACGTGTTCTTGTAAAGAATTTCACCCCTCCCTCTCTCTCATACCTCATGCTTTAGGGGGCATATGTTACACAAAATTTTGTCACTGTCCCTACAATCCCCATCCCACACATTGGACGATCATTTCTATGACTAATAATAAGTTTCATGCCTTGCAAATACCATCATTGCATCCCTTTCCATGAGGACAAAATTCCTTTTGTTGACAATTCCCTGAGAAGACCATCATAAACACATGCTTTTGCCTTGGAAGTAGTAGACTGTTATGCCCTTGCACCAATGAGGAAGATTAAAACTGGACCTTGCACCCATTGGCACTCTGTCCCAGTGAGCTACCCGCGCCAACCTATTTATGGAATGTTTTTTAAATATAGAGGTGAATTTTCTATCCTAACAACTTCGTGGGCCAGTTAGCTGGAGTGGTTCGACTGAATAACCACAGACCCCCTCCTTTGGCCTCTTATTTCCACCTTTTGGGGAAACCTCCCAAGGGATAAGGCCTTCCTTCCACCATTGTAGGAGTCCCAACCTCCTCCTCTCCCTCTATAAATAAATTTATCTCCCATTAATGCACTAGCTAAATAATTATAGCTGAAAGGCTTAAGAGAATTCCTGAACATTTCACTAGAGAGATAGAACATTGAAAGAGACTTTTGTCAAGAGAGCCTATGCTTATGTCCTCACCTCGTCCGAATTCCCCGATGATCCTTCGAGACGCTCTTCAACTGAACCCACTGGAGGAGGTTGCGATGTCAAGGCTTCGGTTGTAACTCTTTATTCTATTTATATATATACATGAGTATTGTTTGGTTCCCATATTCTGTTAATATGGCTTATTTGATGCAATATGCTTAACCTTCCTTGACTGGTTTGTTGATTATGAATGAAATCATTGTCTTGTATGTTGCTCTTATTTTCTGATCTTCGTGCAGGTATCCAAGCACTATTGCAGAAGGACTGTGACCTGTCGAGACAGATATCAAGAGGCCACCACCACTATAGTGACGATAACATTGAAATCTAGGTAGGTCAATCTACCCCATCCTTTTCATTCATTAACTAGGAGCCTACACTTTAGCTTGTTCCTTTGTTGCTAGACCCACTCTAGGGCTAAAGGGATCGTCTCTGTCCGCAAAGAAAATTTATCTTTCCAACAAATTTGGCTCGTGATGAGACCTCCTATCCTCTAGTTGGCTATTTATGTTTAAAATTCAACAATGATTTTTTTTAATCAATAATAGATTACTTAATAGATGGGGTGGCAGATCAGCTCCTTAAGAGCTAGATATGGTGTAAAAATTTGTGTAGTAACTATTTTCAACTTTGATAGTTTTTCTTCTAAAAAACAAATAGCCTTAAAATGATTGTTGATAAATATATTTTTGATTTTTGAGATTGGGGTTGAGGTTAGTTCATTAGATAATTGCGGAAATATTTAAATACAATTTTGTGGTCATCATCATAAATTTTACAAGATCAGGGATTTGACAAATTAGGAAAGTTGAAAGGTGACATGATGAAATCATATTTGCATAATTTTTCTTTAAAAATAAGATAATGTTTATATATAAGCAAAGATAATTGAATACCCAATCATTATGTGAAAGAGGGCCTAGACCATTAAAAATATTTCCCATTCGCCAAAGAGAAAAAATAATCAGAAGGACCTATATATGTTGAATTCAACGTGAAAATTGGTCAACAACAATAGTTGTGACTGAAGTAACAACAACCATGACTTAGGTAATAACAGGGAAAGGGGAAAAAGAATGATGTTAGGAAGGTGACATGAAAGATGATTAGTCACTTTAAAAAATAATGAGGAATTAGGAGTGAATCATTCCTGACAAGACTTACCATAATAATCATCCTTTAAATATGAGACCTCCCCCCAAGTAAAGTATGTATGGCATCAGTCATAGTTGATCACGTCATAAGTAAAATACCAAATAAATCCACGGAGTCAGTCAAGGACGTACTTGGCGACTTACCTTGGTAGAGTAATAACACTGGAGGAGTAACAACACCAAGTACATAGAAAAATATCACCATGGAGTAACATCACCGGAGGAGTAACATCATCAAAGGAGTAACAACACTGGACACTTAGAGAATTTCTTGGAGTAGCAACATCAAAGGAGTAACATCACCGAAGGAGTAACAACATTGGATACTTAAAAGAATATCAGAGTAACAACACCGGAGGAGTAACAACACCGAAGGAGTAGGAGTAGTGACAAAGTTACAGCAGTGGTGGAGTCACAGCACTGACGGAGTAATAGTAGTGAACATCATTCAATGCTTAGAAAAAATTTCCAAAGTAACAACAGTGATGAATTCACAACACCGACGGAGTAACAACAATGCAAGATTGAAAACATCGACGGACTAACAACAGTGATGGATTCACAACGTCGACAGAGTAACAATAGTGATGGATTCACAGCACCAAGGGAGTAACAACAGTGATGGATTCACAAAACTGATGGAGTAACAACATTGATGGATTCACAGCGCCAACAAAGTAACATCAGTGATGGATTCACGTCACCAATAGAGTAAAAACAGTGATGGATTCACAGCATCGATGGAGTAACAACAGCTATAGATTCACAACGTCGATGGAGTAACGACAGTAACAGATTCACAGCACCGATGGAGGAACAGGAGTGGCAGATTCATAGCACTAGTGGAGTAACAACAGTGATAGATTCACATCAATGATGGAGGAACAACAGTGACGGATTCACAACACCGGTGGAGTAACATCAATGATGGATTCACAGTGCGGATTCACAACACTGATGGTGTAACAATGTCAAGGAGTAGCAGCATCACTGAGTAGCACCATCCGGAGTAACAAAATCTGAGGAGTAACCGCAACCAAGGAGTAACAGCATTACTGAGTAGCAGCATCCAAGGAGCAACAACATCACGAGTAGCAGCATCCGGAGTAACAACATCCGAGGAGTAACAACATTACGAAGTAGAAGCATCCAATAAGTAACAACATCAGGAGTAGCAGAATTCGGAGTAACAACATCATGGAGTAGCAACATCAAAGGAGTAACAACATCACAAGTATCAACATCCGTAGTAACAGCATCACGAGTAGCAGCATCAATAAGTAACAACATCACGAAACTTAAGAACTCCCTCCTTTTATTTTGAGAACAAAACAAAAAAAATTGACTTTCAAGTAAACAATACCTGAAGCATAAAAACGTAAGAGAAATCAGAAAATAAATGGCTCTTTATTGAAAACCAATAAATAAATAAATACCTTAAGTTACAATGGTTATTTTTTTTGCTGCAACAATGATGTTTGTGAATGGTGAATGAATGGAAATATGTTTTTTTTGGAAATGACTTGGATCTTCAAATAGAAATCAATTCCCCATTTCTCATGTTATAAATCTGTTAATTGATGAAAATTATTCATGTTATTTTCTCTGTGTGAGGAAACTTCTTTGAAAATATTTCATTATCATTGTCTTCAAGAATCACTTGTTCATAAATTGACCTCATTTACTCTCCTAGGATTTGCAAAAAATGAGTGTCTACCTACAATAAAACATGAAATCATGGAAGAAGAGAGGTTATCAGGCTCTCATAATCCAAGACACATGAAAAAAAATAACGAGTAGCTAGTTTTCAAAACAAATCCACAGAAAAATAAAACAAAATTTATTTGTCACATGTGGGAGAGTAGTGGTCGACCATACTAACCAGCAGTGTTTCAACGATAAATTATTTGTTTTTCGTCTGATTTGAGGGATTCCAAAGACAAATGAAATTGAATTCAGAGAGATTTTTCCAATAGAAACATGTTTAAAAAATCCATGTAATGGTATGTTAAATTGTCTTAGAACAACTTGCATAACAGAGTCATTTTCGATTTTCCAACTCATACCAATAGTTGATATTTAAAGCATAACTTTTCATTTGATGATGGATTGAACTGATTCAAATTGTATATTAAATTATATTCATTTATATATATCCAATAGAAATATTTTTTGAAGGCAAGAAGAATTGATGGGTCAAATCCGCTAGTGAATAGTTAGGAAAACAGAGTTTCGAGAGTGTTGATTTATGATAAACAATCATTATTTTGGTCATAACTTCCTCATAGAATATAAAAATAAATTGATTCAAATTTAATTGTAAAATATATTCATAGGGGAATATACCATACAAACAAGTTTCCAAAATATAGTCATTTAGGCCTCAATAAACGGATTGTCCCAACTCTGTTCCTAAGCTGCCTACTAGACATCTTGTCATTGTTTTGGTCATAATTTTTTTGTTTCAAATCCAAATAGATTGATTTAAATAGGGTTAGAAATTAGAAATAAAGGGCTATCTAGGATATAAATGGGTCTTTAAAATATTCCCATTTGGTCCCTCAAAAAATGATTGTCCCAACTATTTTTCCAGAAATTTCATCAAGGTCGCAAGCCATAAGATATGATATTTAAGGAATTTTTCCAAGAAGGTGATCAAAATGAATATTAGTATTTGTAGAGATTTAATTTTCCAATATAATACATATACATACATAAATAAATTCGAATATTGATCACCGATGTTAATTTTTCCAGCGTGTTGCAACAAAAACAACTATTTTTACATATAAAGAAATTTATTTATCTATCTCTTCATTCATTCTATATTCTACAATACACTACTCTATTTTGAAAAATAAAATATACTTACATATAAGATTACTTCTAGTGAATCCATTTTTGAAATAATTCCTCAAGTATGCACATACCCATTGTTGGCTCAAGGGGTCCTGACCCGGTTTCGGGGGTGAAGGTTTGCCAAAAAACGCCTATACTACTGGCCCTTTTGGCAGTGACCTTTTTGCATAGGCCAAAGTCTCACCTAAAGAAGTATGGGTGGGTGTTGGAACCAGGTTTCCACACCCTGAGAGAGGATAGGTAAGTCAAGCAGAGCTACGTCCTGCTTTATAATGACCAGATCACATATCCTAGAACCAGATCTATAGATTCCCTTCTCATCCACATGTGCAATATCACTATAATTACCGTACTCAAAAAACCATACACTCCTAAAATAGTAGTGCAGTGGTTACAGTTATTCTTGCATAAAATATAATAGAACAGTCCTAGATCGGATGTTCGCGCATCAGAAACAATTAACACAGTTACTTTCGTAGCTCAACACAGAACATGCATAGCTTCCAGAGATTCACATCAATAGTAAAAATGGATTCAATTATGTCAAAAACCCTTCACATTCATTAATCCTTCAGATCCTTATTACAATACCCAAACCCAACCTTCACACATAGTAGAAGGGTTCGCACACAGCAGGACTTAGGATCTCTGCGCACACAGCTAGCAGGAGTCCTTTCCCCAAAAACCAAAACAGATTTACTAATCCATAATTCGCATCAAGTTCTAATCATGCCCTTCCTTTACAATTCAAAATTTCCTTATATTTGTAAAAATTTAGCCTAATCTTTCCTGTGGTTTGCAAACCGTGGTTTGCGGACTCTAGGTCTACCCTTTCACCCGTTACAATGCTTTCAGGCTTTTTCCCACCCCAGAACCCCTGCACTAGACTAAATATAATAAAAAATATAAAAAAGGGACCAGTTTCGTAGCTTGCAGGAGACCCTATTCCAACAATCCCCCAACACAATCTTGTGACTCGTCCCAAGTCATTATGGTGGTACAATCTTTACCTACGCACGTAGGGCATTGATGGCTGCGATTAGCAGAGGAAAAAATTCTTAACTCTGAGTAGCAGCGCTATGTGAAATGTGTACAAGCTTTTGGGAGGTCGGTCCTTCAGTTGCCGCGGTGACACTCTCTAGTGTCTGGTTTAGTCACTTGATTGCGCCATCTACATCCTGCGAAATCTGGAGGGCTATAGCAGCCCAAGGCTTCAATCGTTCTGCAATGACATGCTTCTTGTGTCAGAGTCCCTCAATCTCATCCTGGAGATCGTTGTTGGTCTTCAAACATAAAAAGCATTGTGCAGGCACTAAGGTGGGTAGTGTAGCTTCGACCTACTCAAAAGATTTTTCCTTTTTTCGTAAGTCCTGATTGATTTCATGGAGGACTGGATTGCGCTGGACCTTAGTCCAGAGTTTCATGGCTGACTCTAACAATTGGGCACCTTGAGCAATCTGTCCCATAATAGTGTTTGTTGCTTCAGTCACCAATGCAGCATGTTGATCTCATACTTCCGAAGGTGTTTCATTTTGCAATTTGGCCTGTAAGTTGGTAATTTTCTACTCCATCTACGTCTCGACAATGTGCATTTCCATCCTAGATGCTTTCAGTGCTGCAACCAATTTTTCCACTTTAGCCCGAGGCATGGCTGCAGCCTGCATCTCATATGTAACCTCCATGTAGAGCTATTGGATCACTGTTTCTAGCTCCGCCTATTTTGAGATGGTGAGGAGCAAGTCTGTAGTTTGCTGCACGATGGTCTGTTCGGCCACACCAAGCTATTCATGTACTCTCTGGTCTCGATGGCTAATCTCCCAGAATACAGCATTTTGGAGGCCTTGCAATGCCTCATGGGGCAGCTTAGCCAAGTCCAGCTAGATCCCTGTTCCCGCTTGGAGCTGGGTACCTATCATGGCATCACTAGGCAGAGAACAGAGACGAATTTCTTCTGTAACTAGCATTGTACTACTAGTGACTGCAGGAGTCCGTGCCTCGCTGACGTTGGTCTGCAAGGTAGCTGTCTTTAACTGAAGGGAATGGAGCTCAGCGTGGATGGTGTCCATCACAGCCTTCTGTTGTTCTTCTATGGCTGCCCACTTATCTTCTTTAGCCATCGTAACTGCATCTGCAATTTTCTTAAGGTCACTATTAGTGAGTGTGACCATTGCATCATATTCCTTATGGTGGGCACGCTGCTTCTTTCGGGGCCCTAGTGCAGGATCACCTGACCGCTTCGTATCTTGGGGGGAGGTGGTATCTTTGTCATAACCTACCTAAGTCTTGGCCTCGGTGTCCTTGGCGGCGGTCTATGGCGGCTGTGTATCCTTTATCATGCCTACGTCTGAGCCCTTCTGGCTTGGCCCTGCAGTCTCCCCACGGGTGGCTTTGAAGCCTATTTTCCAGGCAGGGGGCCATTGCACGATCATCTTCTTAATTTCTTCATCTTCTACCATATACGGGAGGGCCGTCCATGTCTTATTTTTGAGGTTGTAGATCTGAATATGGTGCATGGTAACCTGGAATGCTGAAACGCTTTTGTATTTGTCATATACTGTCATGGACAGCCAGCACCGAGAATTGATGGCTACTGCCACGCTGCTATGGAAGAGGACCCAGAAAACTTTGTTATCCTCGATGCGTTGCACATCCTTAGAGTCCCATAAATGAGCATATCGAGCTCCTTCACACATTCATGGAGGGAGCTCGGGCAAGATGGACTCCTCAGGGGCGTCCCAGGTGTCAGCGTTATAAGGAAAAATAACCATGAATAGCATAAGGGTGTCCCGTGTTCCTCAGATTCACGGGCATTAGCCAGAAATTCATCACATAATTATTGAGCCCAATTGAGGGAGACTCCATTTGCACACCATCCTACTAACCGAATGACATAGGAAGGGATGGTTGTAACCTGGCACTTCCTCATTAGTTTGTAGGCTAAGAGCCTGGTACCCATCTGTGTAGCAGGATCATTAATAGTCTGGATAATGAAGCCCGACATATTTCTAATCACCTTGTAGGTGTCCTAGAAAAACTTAGCGGTATCTGCTTCGTACTTCTTGCCTACATGGTCCAGAGGGTGCGACCCTTGCATAGGAAGGCCGGTGATTCTACGGACCAACGCAGCATCAATAGGGATTCGGTCCCGAATCCATAAGCATCCATCATGAATTAAGGCAAGCAACTGCCGAGCCAGCTAATTTGTGACATTGTACTAGCCAAAATGGGGCATCCGTATTAGATTCAAGAGTCTAGATCCAGCCAAGCCACATACCTAGCGCTGAGTAACCATTGTGACCCCATAATTTGCATAAATTGTGTCAAAGTAAAACACGGGGGCCAACTTAGGGAGGGCTTCATAATCCACCAAGTTGTGATCATCAAACTTGACCTCATGGAGTCATCCACAAGGATCGCTGAGGACAGGGACTTCTCCTAGAGTTAGGGGGGTTTGCAGATAGGTGATCAAGAAATCCAAGTTCGTTGGCATCTGCATGGAAGGTATACATTGGCGAACGAAGGGAGGTAACCAATTGATCGTATTAGCGGGCAGAGCACCCTCCTATGCATCCTGATCCAGAGGTGATGTTGGCGGGGATTTGGCATGCCTCAGAGAAGTCCTAGGCTTCCCAGTAGCCCATCTCACAGCTTTTGGGGCTTTCCCTGAGCCTTGTGCTTTCTCTTTCCCCTTCCTTGTGACTAGTGTAGAGAGCACATTTTCAAGTTCAAACTCAACTTCCATTATTTCCTCAACTTTAGGTCCCGTAGGGGCCAAAGTTTCGGAAGGGTTAGTGGTCGCCATCCTCACACGGAAAATGAATCCCAGCCCTGGATGGCTACTATTAGACTGAGAAGGTTGACCAGTCATGAGAGGGATAGTATAGATACAGGAAATTTTATTGCTCATGTTCTTTCGAGATAAAGATGACAAGTGCAAGCTATGCAAGTGAGACAAAACCCTTTGCTAGCCTATCCTACTCCTTTTATAATACCCACAATCATCCAATGGTAAGGTAAACTTTATCTGAGACATATCTCCAAGGAATCGGTAAAAATTCCCCAAAATTCACTTCATTAAATTTCCGGAGGTCGCTCCTTTCAATGGTTATTTTTTCTTTTTACCAATTTTCATTATTCCAATGGCTAGTTTTCGCATCCCCTGTGTGCTCGGCCTACCTGCTACGTTTGGGTCAATCGTCCAGGCCTTCTGCACATCCTCCCCCAACACAGGCTTTCTTCCTAGGTTACTTATAACCGAAGACAAAATTTCCTAACATTTGTTATCCCAAGAGAACCTAACCTCCCTTATAAGCAAGGTTTTGAGAGGCACTATAGTCAGAGCATATTTCCGAATGAACTTCCTATAATAACCTGCGTGGCCGAGGATTGAATGTAGCTATTATTTTGTTGTAGGGGTTGCCAGACATATGATAACTCTGATTTCTATAGTTGTACCTATAGCCGGTGTAGCGTGCATTCCAATGCTACTCGTCTATGGCCTAAGCAGTTTGGTGACCGTGCATGGCCCTGAGTCAGAAGTAGCTTGTGGATCATCCTGACCTTCTTTCAGGGCTAGGCCATAGTAATCGATTATTCCTGGCTCCTTCATTTCCCACGTGGGTATTTTAGGTTAAATACACAGGTGTGATTTACTCCATGCCACCGTGTTAGTATCCTACAGAGCTGTTGGGCCTTCAAATCGCAGGGTCATCATAGCTCAACACTCTTCCCAATCTTGGAATACTTCCTTATGGGTGTCCCACCATCATGTAGGTCCCTTACACATGGCTATTTTAATGGCCCATAGCCTTCATTCCCTTGGGACCTCTGCTTCGAATGCTCGTAAGAATTCCTTAATATTACTCGAACCATCAATGTAAGGTAGGTCTCTTACCTCTGAGGAAACACAGCGGAAGTATTTTGTGACTCGAAGACAACACAGTGTAGAGACATCATGTAACCGGTTCTGCCAATTTTCTATCTCCTCATCGGAATCATAGAATAATTCATTATCCTTTTCCCAGCAAAGTACTCCATCTGTTGTTGGGTTGATTGCATCCCACACAATTAACTTATAGATATGGTCCACATCCTCCTCCTTGCATACTGGTTCAGTGTAGCGTTTACCTTCTGCAGGGTCTAATGGTACTATCATTCTGTGCCGTTATTTTCAAACACCATGCTTCTCTTCTTTAATTTAATGATACTGCCCATGTTGATGGCCCAATCTAATCCTAGTAGCGCAATGTCGGGGTCCGCATCTTCTACAATCTGAATGACTTCAAAATTAGCTCGGACCTTAACCCTTGCGATATCTACCATAATATTTGATAGTCTCCCCAAAGGTATGATCTTCTGTTGATTAGCCATGTGTAGCTAGATAGTGGACCATTCCAACTTTGGTTCACCCATTTGTTGCCAAGTCTATTTAGGTAATACATTTGCATCCTATCCTAGGTCCAAAATAACCCAGTGCATCTCGTAGTCACCGATCTAGGTTGTTAGTCGCATCTCCTTCCTAGTGCACTTCTTATATTTGTATAGTTTATGTACATCCTTAATATTTGGGGACACGGTAGGTCATGTTGAGCAGCTATCTATTAATTCCTGAAGATTTTCCTCAGCTTTTGGATTGCGCATCAAGTTCATACATGCTTGCAAGAAAGGTTTAACCTACTCATCTACCTTAAGGTTCACATGGATTTGGGAAGTAGGTGCCTCTGTCCCTACAAAGTCCCTGTGAACTGCTATAAACGTTTCTGTTTCTTTGTTTAGGTCTAGCCCTTCTTGTTTTCTAACTACCTTGTGGATCAGGGGTTTAGTTTCAACCTTCTCCCTAGGCCTCCAATAGCTAATCCACTATGTGTAACAACATTTACACTTGGATACTTATCTTGAAAATCAACCCTAACCCTCTGCACATTCTGTTTAGGTGCTAGCTGCTTCTCCTGCGTTTTGGCTATCAAGATTGGACAATCTTCAAGCGTATGGTCCAACTATATTCATTAACTGCAGGACTATCTTGTAGGGTTCAAACAATCCCTTGCAAAGTATCTTGCATCTCCACGGTTATAGAAAATTAGTTGCCCTCGGCCCCGACCTGCACTTCCACCTCAGCCTCCTCCCCTGCTTCCTGAGGGGAAGCCTCCTATGCCTACGGGGGTTTTTGGTGATGCGAGGTCTGACTGTACCCTATAAAATTTTTCCTGATCTATCATTAGATCATAGGTTCTATAGTTCTACTCATCATGCCCTATTGATGGAAAAAACCTGCACCATTGTTGCTTCCATTCTGGGATGTATGCACCCAGACGGGGGCAGTGATTTGTATCATGCAACCCTGCTACGCAGCAATCATTGCACCACAACGCAGGTCCGCTTGAGCCTAGACGTACTGGGCTAGGTCCTCTTCTTGATCCAAGACATAGCAGAATAGGTCCTCCTACCTACAGGTAGTCTTCCAGTAGTGGGTATAGATCCTTCGTATGTCCTGATACTTGACATCGTATGCACCATAGATCTACGCTAGCTTCCCTCTCCCATTCCTTCTGTAGGTTTTCAATCTCTATGTGCATAGCCTCGAGCTGCTCTTGAATTTTTTGTACTCCTAACGAAGTATCTTCTCTGGGTGTAGCTTCTAGTTTCATGGCAGCTTCCAAAGCTTTGTCATGTGATTCGAACATTTGGTGACACATAGGTATGCGTAGGTGAGGTAGCAACATAGCGATGAACCACTCTGTATGCTATCTGTCATCATACTTAAATTATCCTTCTTTGATAGCTTTCTTTAGTCCTTGATTAGCTTCCCATATAGACTCAGTCATTCCTTGCTTGAAATATTTCATGTTTGCTATGATCTAAGAGTATGACTTAGGCTTTCGGAACTATTGTTTCAGAGAGTCCTTAATATCTTGAATAGATGCACTTCCGTTTTGATATCTGTATCACACATACTAGTCCAAATCTCTCCCTTCGAAGGCTAGGGATAGCTGCACCCTCTTCACAGTATTGCTTGCCACACTTTGCGCAATCCATACTATGTCTGCAACAAACTAGAATTGGTCCATGTCCTCATCTCCCACACCTTTGAAAGTAGGTAATTTCCATTGTGCTGCCATATCTTCTTCTAGTGGGGTTTCGGGCGAGGTTTTACCCTTACACGATCCTGAAGGTGGTGTAGCTGGAGGGCTTTGCATAGTTGCTCCTCTTAATGGGCTATAGGCAGATCTATCACCTTTTAGATTGGTTCAATAGTACTTACCACTCCGCATTGTACTTTCATTCAGATTGGAGATCATTCAATCATACCTACTCTTCTTTCTTCTCAGGCTTTCAATACTTTTCTTAGCATTACTCGATCCCTCTCTCAAAATTCCCCTGGTCCCGGCAACGAAACCATTTTTTGGCTTAAGGGGTCCTGACCCAGGTTTAGGGGTTAAGGTTTGCCAATAAACCCCTATACTACTGGCCCTTTTGGTAGTGACCTGCTTGCGCAGGCTAAAGTCTCACTCTAAGCAGTATAGGTGGGTGCTATAACCAGGTTTCCGCACCCTGAGAGAGGATAGGTAAGTCAAGTAGAGTTGCGTCCAGCTTTATAATGACTAGGTCGCATATCCTAGAACCATATCTATAGATTCCCTTTGCATCCACGTGCACAATATCACTATAATTACTGTACTCAACAAATCATACACTCTTAAATATAATAGAACAGACCTATATCGGATGTTGGCGCAGCAGAAACAATTAACAGAGTTACTTTCGTAGCTCAACACAGAACATGCATAGCTATCAGAGATTCGCATCAACAGTACAAATGGATTCAATTACGTCAACAACCCTTCACATTCATTAATCCTTCAGATCCTTCTTACAATACCCAAAATCGACCTGCGCACAAAGCAGCAGGGTCCGCACATAACAGGACTTAGGATCTCCACGCACACATCCACCAGGAGTCCTTTCCCCAAAAACCAAAAAAGATTTACTAATCCACAATTCACATCAAGTTCTAATCATGCCCTTCCTTTACAATTCAAAATGTCCTTCTATTTATAACAATCTAGCCTAATCTTTCATGTGTTCCGCAAACCATGGTTTGTGGACTCTAGGTCTAACCTTTGACCCATTACAATGCTTTCGGGGTTTGTCCCACCCCAAAACCCTTGCACTAGACTAAATATAATAAAAAATATACAAAAGGGACAAGTTTCGTAGCTTGCAGGAGACCCTGTTCCAACACCCATATTTGAAAAATGTATGTTAATAAATACATGGGTATGAGAGAAAAACTTCTCTGTTAAGGATGGTGCCAAGAGTTGTTGAAGTGTGGAGTGATGCTACAATCAAAAAATAGAATGAAAACAGCCTTCAATATAGTATTGATTTCCCATATTTTTCACATCCTGAAGTTCCTTAACTGAGTTCCAGATTGTGTTGATGCTTTCTTCCTTGACCTCATCCTGTGAGTTTTGGGGGTCTTCCTCTGCCTTTTTTTTTATATCTCTGTTCATAGAACTGGAGGAAGGAAAAAAATAAAATCAAACAATTCTTAATGCTTAGGACCTAGAGCAGGGTGAAGATTCCCTTCCCGGGGCAAGAGATTGGGTGTTTAAACACAAATAAAGAAAGAAAATCAATCAAATATTAAGCTTGGGACCTGGAGTAGGGTCACATTTCCCTCCCTTGGATGAGATATTGGCAAAGAAAAATGACTAACGCTCAGGACCTAGAGCAAGGTAGTATTTCCATCCCTAGGACAAGAGATTGGTTCCTAACAAATCTATTGAAAAGAAAAAACAAAACAAATATGCTCAAGAACTAGAGCAAGGTATCATTTCCCTCCATAGGAGGAGATATTGGTTCCTAAGAAATCAATTGAAATGGAAAACAGAAAAAATACACTCAAGACCTAGAGCAAGGTAGCATTTCCCTCCCTAGGATGAGAGATTAGTTCCTAAGAAATCAATCGAAAAGGAAAACAAGAAAACTACACTCAAGACCTAGAGCAGGGTAGCATTTCCCTTCCTAGGAGGAGGGATTGATCCTTAGATAAATATGAATCGTGTTCTTGTAGCTTTGTTAGCCTCCCTAGAAAAGGCGCCAAAATGTTGGTGTCCAAGTGTGAATGAATATTCAAACCCTTTCCCACATTAATTATGAATTCGGGTGCGTACATTATTTCAAGGTAACGCACAAGGTATATGCAGGAGCAATGGCACAATCCAATATTGATCACACATTCAACAATTAAAATAGCCAGAACTACTCTAATAATAATTAAAGATAAATTTCATAATTATAAAAGCATTCACAACAATTAAAGAACATACCATAACAACAGTTAAAATACTCAAACAGAAATGTGAAAGCAACAAAAGGAAATAACATAGCACCTGATCAGAAGAGTGGGCCCAACTCTCTGACCAGGGCCACAGTAGACTCACAACTTATAGATAGAACAAAAAAATGACTTGCATTCAATTAATTAAAATTCTTTTGTTACAAAACATGATCTCTTGCCCGCTAACCCTCTAGAGATATAAGTTTAAAATACGAGTTACAATTTTTTCTTTTCTTTTTTCCCTCTAAAATTTTATGATGTAATCTAATCTTATTTTAATATTTCCACTATTATTTTATAATTCCCTTAGGAGACCCATTTTAGACCTTAAAATTCCCTTAATGGTTGGAATACCATGGATATGATGTGGTATTTAGTGAAGAAAAGGCGTTCCTTCGTCACAAAGCTATAAGAAAGGTGAAAATTATTGGAGTTCGAGTAAAAAACCTATACAAACTTGATGTAGAAAATTGTGCTCCCTTGAGCACGAAAGCAGAAAATGTGGAGATTTGAGACATCCATGAGTTATAAAGCATGAGATTTTTCCATCTAAATCATGGCACTTTGAATATAATGAAGAATGTTTCTACAATAATTACAAAGGTTGCAATTGTGCAAAGAGATACATGCAAAGGGTGTACATTGGGAAATTATACCAAATCAATCTTTCATTGTAAGGAAAGTCAAGAAAATTCCATCCTTGATAGAGTTCAATCGGACATGTGTGGACCATTCTCGATAGCTTCCAAAAAAAAAAACATGTATTATGTGATTTTTGTAGATTATTTTTCACGTAAGTGTTGGATTTTCTTCATGCAAAAGAAAGATCAAACGTTCTCCAAGTTTTGTGATTTCAATTCAATTATCGAGAAAGATACATGGAAGAAGGTGAAAACTATGAGGAGTGACAATAGTGGATCATATATCTCTAACTAATTCAAGAACTTGTGTTGCTCAGAAGGAATTCGAAGATGTTGGCTCGAGGGGTCCTGACCTAGGTTCAAAGTTCAAGGTTTGCCAAAAAACCGCTATACTACTGGCCCTTTCAATAGTGACCTGCTTGCACAGGTCAAAGTCTCACCTAAGGTAATATGGGTGGGCACTGGAACTAGGTTTCCGCACCCTCAGAAAGGATAGGTAAGGCAAGCAGAGCTACGTCTGGCCCTGTGATACCCAGATTGCCTTTGTCTGTGCAAGGTTTATAGGTCTCTTTTCGCATCAACGTGCACTATATCTATAATTATATACTTCTATGACAGTAGCACAATATTGCATAAAACAGAACATAATAGATCCAGATATAGCAAACACACTTACACAGATCTTTCAAAGCCTTAATAAATAATGCGCATAATGTAGTAATTACCAATGATTCGCACAAATAGTACACATAGATTTAGTTCTCAAGCAACCTTTCTTATTCATCAATTCATCAATTCCTTCTTACAATACCCATCCCAGGGTCTGCACACAGCAGCAAGGTCCGCACACATTTGGACTTCGGATCTTCATGCACACAGCCAGCAGGAGTCCTTTCCCTAAAAACCCAAACAGATATCTTAAACCTCAGTTCACATCAATAGCTCCTCATTGCCTCTCTTACAATCCAAAATGTTCCTCTATTTATAATAATCTAGCCTAAGCTGTCCTATGGTCTGTAAACCATGCTTTTTGGACCCCTAGTTTACCCTTTTGCCAATTACAGTGCTTTTGGGGCTTTGACCCACCCCAAAACCCCTACGCTTGACTAAATATAATAAAAAATATATCAAATCAGACCAGTTTCGCAGCTCGTAGGAGACCCTTTTCCAAAAGAAGAGAATTGGTAGCACCTCATAACCCATAACATAATGTGGTTGCAGAAAGGAAGAGTAGAACTATTGTGGTAGTAGCATGAGCTATGTTTCATGATTAGGGCCTAGCGTTGCATCTATGGGTGGAATCATGCAATAGAGTAGTATTTTTGTATAATAAAGGTCCTCATCGGATACTTTGGATGAGTACACTAGAGGAACCTTTCTTAGGTAAGAGACCACATGTATCATATTTTAAAAAACATTGTTCATTTGTTTATTTCCATGTAATCGAAGATTTCGGGAAGAAGAGCCAAAAACAAAGTTGGGGATATTTTTGGGGTACACTCATACACCTCAAAACTATTGGGTGTACTTTCCAACACACAGGATGGCAGTGGTCAGAAGAGATGTGAAATTCGATGATGATAAATCCATTCAAATTTCCATTGAGAGGGAGCTTTAGTTACATGCAGTTGAGGAGTTCTTAGCTCCGAAAGAAGAACCTTAGGATGTGGAGTAGCCACAAGAAGAGGAATATATAGTGGTAGAAACCACTCATGCATGAGATCTATCCACCAGATATTGAAGGAAGCGCAACAGATAGGCTGATAGGTTGTTGCTAGATGCAAGAGAGAATGTGGGAGCACCCACATCAGATCACATGAAGAGAACATCCCAAGAGCGGTAAACTACATACATGGCTCTTATGAGTGACTGTATTGTTATAGAACCATCATATTTTTAGGAAGAAGTGCAGAAGCCAATGTGGGTTGATGCCATGCTTGAGGAGTATCACTCCATTATCCGAAGTAGTGCATGGCAAGTTGTCTCAAGACCATAAGGGAAGGTAGTTGTAGGATACAAGTGGGTCTACAAGTTGAATCAAACAACAAATGGGAGTGTGGAGAAGAATAAGCCAAAATTTGTGGCTAGAGGAGGTGGAGAGGATTGAGTACGATGATACTTTTGCACTAGTATCAAGGTACTCATCTATCAGATCCGTCCTTGGACTCTTAGCAGAGATGGGATGGAAGATACATGAAATGGATGTAAAATCAACCTTCCTCAATGGTGTGATTGAGGAAGAGGTGTACATTGAGAAGACTAAAGGTTTTGAGACCTTAGACACAGAGTCACATGTGTGCAAACTCAATAGAGCACTATATGGACTGAAACAACCACCTCGTGCTTAGTAGACTAAGATTGATAGGTATTTCACTGGGTTGGGCTTCACCAAGAGTGAAGGAGATGTGAAACTATGTCTTATTGTGGTAGATAGTAAGATTTTAATTATTTTACTTTATGTCAATGATATGATACTAATAGGTGATGAGAATCTCATCAAGTCTTGCAAAGATGATCTTGCAAGAGAATTTGAGATGAAGGACATGGGGATCTTGCACTATTTCCTATGATTGGAAATATGGAAAAGATATGGAGAGCTATTTTTATCTCAGGTAAATTATTCCAACACGATCCTCATGAATTTCCACATGGAAGGAAGAAAACCCATGGAGAGTCCTCTAGTAGGAAACTGGAGGAATGAGGATGTTACTTAAGGCGAAGTAGTGGATGCAATTGTTTATAGGTAGATTTTGGGTTCACTCATGTATTTGGTCAACACACAACTAGAAATATGCTATGCATTTAACCATATTATTAAATCTATGGGTAAGCCTACCAAGCTATTTTGGAAGGCAAGAAAGGGTGTATTGGGATACCTCAGAGGCACTACAGAGTATGGATTATGGTACATATAGACAAAGGGAATGGAGTTTCAAGGCTTCATTGACGTAGATTGGGTAGGAAGTCCATTCGATAATAAGGGCACATTAGGGGGCATCTTCAGCATAGGATCAACAGTAGTTTCTTGGTACAACAGGAATGAGAGATCATTTGCACTCAGTTTAGCAGAGGTAGAGTACATGGCATCCAGTTAGTCAACATGTGAGGCCATCTAGATGAGGAAGATACTTGTTGGTTTTTTTGGTCGATAGGTGGAATCAAAGGTGATATAATGTGATAACAAGAGTTGCATTAGACTCTTATTTAATCCAGGTTTTCATGACAAGTTCAGGCATATTGATATCTGGTATCACCGTCTCAGATATTATGTGAAGAGGCAGATTATGTCATTAGAGTACATTCCCATAGAGATGCATGATGCAAAAATATTGATGAAGGCATTATCAAGGGGGAAATTTGAATTCCACAAAGGAAGTTTAGGGGTAGCAGGAAATCCCTTTCTTGTTGAGAGGGAGTGTTGAAATGGAAACACAAAATGGCTTCTAAATTAATTTTCCCTTAATTAATTTAGAAGGAAATTGTAATTCCATATCTTATGACAACTTGTATGAGTTAACTAACTTAGTGAGACTCAGTTAGCTCTGTGAATTTTAGCTGAGAGTCAAAGAGGAGGCATGTAGAGTTCTCACTATCTTTTAGGGGGTTGAGTTGCATTTATTTATGAGTTGTAATTAGTTAACTCTATTAATTGAGTTTAAATCAGTTTAACTAGTTCTACCTGAGAGATGAGCTAGTGATAGGTCGAGTGAATTAAATATCATTTAATTCACAAGTAGTGGTAAATCAATTAACTTATAATTTTCTATAAATAGTTGATTTATGTCAGTTCTAAGGAAGATCGATTTGAGATTGGGGCTAAAGGGAATATAATTATGCAGGCCATGCATGAGGTCACCAATATGACTTAAAGGAATTGGACAATAAATTCTTGGGAATTCCCTAATTAATAGGGCCACAATTCATCCAAGAATACGTAAACAAGGCTAGTAAAAAAAAAAACTGATAATTGGTTAAGTATTGGACCAATTGTTCCTAGATTAGTGTGAGACAGTCAACAGAGTGTAGAGATTTCTGAGAAAGGGAAATAACATTGTATTTTTTCATGGCCTTAACTTTATGCATTATAAAAATAGCAGGGTTTTGAGAAGTTTCTTTCCCCAAATACATCTTGTGTTTTATGATTGATAAATTATTTCTCTTTCATGTTATGTCATTATGTGACCATATTTCATTTCCAAAAATTTGTAGAAGTGATTCAATATTTTTTTTTAGTACATTACAAGATCAAATTGAATCCCTAGATAAATTTCTACTCTTACCTTTTCTTTTATGACTGGTTCTCATGTTCCTTATGGTTCTAGGTTGCGTTAATAGTTCATGGCTGGTTGGAAAAACACTCTAGAAGCCCCATAACAACTTAGGTTGAATTATTAGTCCTGAAAGCCTTGGTTGGAAAAAAATTCTCGAAGCCCTTGGTGGGTTGAGTTACTAATCCTGGAAGCCCTCATTGGACAAATGGTCTGGAATCTCATAAAAAACTATGGGTTGAGTTAATATTCCTAGAAGCTCTAGTTGGAAAAAATGCTTTGGAGCCATGGACAACATGGGTAGAGACCAGTCTGGTGATGGTTAATGATTTTGGGACATGAGGTGGAATCACTAGTTGAGGGTTCAGGTGGTTTTTCCTTTGGAAGCCTTGGTTTGGTTTTGTTTGGTTTATTCCATGAGATATCACATTCATGCTTGGAATATTGTATAGGGTTGATTGGCTGAAATAAATATTTGGCTCATCCCAATATATGGTTGGGTGGTATGTGGAAATCCTAGACCTAGTTTTATTTTTCATATGCTAACAAGAGCTCTTTTCCTCATGTATTTTATGGGAAAATTAATTTGTTATTATGTGATCTTTATGCTTTTTCTATTACTGTTATTTTGTTTATTATCTGTTTATTATGAGCATATTAATGATAGACTTGAGTTATGGATCTCATCATGTTTTGATTAGTAGATGAAATGTTAATGAATGCATGACCTAATATATGATCTTGCAGCTATTATGAGGAGGCATCAGTTCTTCTTGATAAATCCCAGACAAGTATGAAGGCCCTATGCTCATATGTGTTTATATGACATATGGATTTCATGTTCATTATGTGTTTTACAAAATTTATGTCATGGATACGCCATGTCAGATCAGGTCCTTGTTCCATTTTTCCATTAGAGGCCTTGAAATCCTTTTTTAGACTTTTATCAAGTTGTGGGTAGAGGCTTGATTCCTATGCCTAAAAAAATGGCTCATAATTTGGGGTCATTGGTAGATAACTTCCTGAAAAATATTACACTCACATGGATTCCTTTTCGTGCATGCGACTTGAGGGTTTCAACCACATGGAGGTATTTTCATAAACGTGAGTAGGGCTCTAGTTCAATAAACTGCAATTTGTCTAAGGGATTGGACACCTGGAAGGGTTGGTTGGCCTGATCTAAATGGGAAAATTAGTTTTTTCTATGCTAAATTCCAATTCATAAGATAAACAAAGTTCTTGAGGATTATGAGGTAAGTGGCAAATAAACCATGATTTTTTATGTGTTTTTATGTGAATTTCTTGAGCAAATTAACATAACAAAAAAAAATTAACATATAATAGACATGAACATCATCAAAATAGTATCATAATAGCACATGATGAAGGAGGTCATCCTGCTTGGGCTACATCTTCTTGCTCAAGCTTCCAATGGCTTGACCCTCTTCTTTTATTCTCAAAAGTGTGATTACGTACATTTTCAATGCTCAAACAACTGTGAAACATGCTCCAATGGCTCCAGAATGCCCAAACATTCATGTCTAGCCTCCTTCTACTTAAAAAAGGGATAAAAACTGAGAAAGTTATGAGATTCCCAAGTTTTGCTACTATTTGACCCACAAATTTGCCAAGTTCAACCAACCATCCTACAATTTTTCCCCATTTTTCACTAATAGAGAAACAAATCGGTGCAATTCCAAAGAGAATTGTGTGACCGTTAATTCACATAATATGGCCTAAAATCCATTTTTTTAGTTAATATATATATAATTGGTTGAATTAATTAAAATAAAAAATGGGCTCCTTTATTCAAACTTAAATATAAAGTTTGCACTATATGGTTTAAGAATTGAATTGGTGGCATAGTGGTAAATTCATTGGCTATTTGGTGGGAGGTCACGAGTGTCACCGCCACCAGCCTCAGTTGAACCTTGACCAAAAGTTAAGCAAATTCGAAGGTGCCACGTGGTGAACTCTCATTGGCCTATCAAAAAACAACCAAAATTCACCCAGTTAGTGTTAATGACGTCGTGCCAAGTGTCAAGCTGTGATTGGCTCGTGCAATCGAGTCATTTTTCCAAATCAACAGGCCTAGTCAACATGCCATGTCAGTAGTATGGACTGCTGAGTTGACTACCCTCCAAAAAACTTTGCATGTTTTCCAAATCCATCAGAACTCTTTTCCGGAAGCATACGGTGTTAGTTTTTTGCGAAACAAATTGTGCCAAAATTTAGAACGAAGAGATATACGCAGTCTTTCATGTTCCAATCCAATCCAATCACTTTCATTATTGAGGACTGGATCACTCCTCCGCACTAGATGATTTTGGACCCCAAAATATCTTTTATTACTCAACATTTGGATGAGGGTACAACCCCCTCATCCTTCTAGTCTCAATCCACTAGAATTTTCCTAAATTCAACAATTTGAGATTTTCATGAAAATTGATATTTTCCCTTGATTATGGAGACCATGTCTTGCTGTTGTAGATACCATGTTGCTGCAATTTACTAGAATTTGTAGAACAACAAACTTCCCTTGAAGAAAAAAACATGTTCCTTCCTCGGTCTTCAATCAAAGGAAACTTAAACAACTTGAAATTATTCACACCTCGAACATTGTCGACATGACGATGTTTAGCTTATCTTTCCTCGTACTTGCTTGAAATCTTGACCAAGTCTATTTTCCATTGCCATGTACCATTTTTAAACCCCCAAGAAGAACTTGTGGAACCTATGCCTTATTTTTCAATTTGATTTGGCACTTTATCTTTGATATTTTCACCCTTTAGCAACAACACCTTGTTCCCATTATTGTTCAACAATGATGTATGCTGCTACAATGTTTTCTCATCATGTTTACCTCTTTTAGAAAGAAACATGTTAGATTTCTGAAAAAACTTAACACAACCATTAGAAACCTTAAAGAAATCATAATTTTTGTTACATGCATCACGTTGAAAGGCCTCATTCACAACTTGTTTATGCTTGAACATTAACAAAGAAACTTTTTGACTGGCATTCACAATTCTCTTCATTTTTCTAGCATTCATAAGAGATAAATTCATCTTCTTACTATGCACTCTAACAATGTACTCAATCTCATTCTTGAACAAGTGATACTTATTCTCATGGCGATCAAATATTTCTCTCCTATCATAAAGATATGGGCTACCAGAAACATTACCAGAAATATCAAGCAGGACAACATCAAGTTCAACTTCATCTAGAAATTTTGCGTGATTTCAAATCTAAGTATGCACTTCCTCATGACCTAAAAATTTGTATTATTACATATCCAACCTAAAGGATAAGGTCTTGGATGAGGAATGGTCTCCAAATTCAACTTCTTAACTAAGTCTTCTGAAATAAGATTTGCTCGTTAACGACTATCAAATAGGGTGTCAATCTTAACAACTTGAAGAACTAGTACTTTCAATTTCCTTACCTTTCAAACCCATTGTGGTCATTTGTGTTTCATGTCTAGAATCAAAACCTAAATCATGTGTTATTGTTGCAACTGTCTTTTCCTTCTCCTTATTTTTAAGCTTGTTGGGTCTCATCTCTAGATGAAGTTTCTAGCAATGGTCTTCGTCATGCCCATATTTGGAACAATGTTTGCATGTGTTTTTTCTTTCTCCATTTGTTTTCTGACAACATTCTTATTACCTTTACCCTTGAAATTACCCTTTACTTTCTCTTAAAACTCAAAGGTATCCTCACTTGTCTCCTCTGAAACATGTTTTTCTCTTGCCTCTAGATGTGCAGCATGTACAAATAGTTAATATAAATTTGAAGGATTAAACATGAGAATAGTATGTCTTAGGTGACTATGCAAACATCCAATGTACTTTAGCAAAGTTTCTTGAGATGTAAAATCTACAACCAAAATTAGTGCTCTTCTCCTAAACTCTTGAGTATAGCTTTGCACACTTTGTCCTTTACCTTTGCTAAAGTTTTGTTAGTCCATTATATAATGTGGTGTGTATGCTAATGGATAAAACTGTCTTCTCAAGGCAGGAAAAAAATCATTCCAAGAGGTTAAGACCTTACCATGTTTCTTCATGTCCTCTTATGTTTTGGCTCCCCACCAAATAAGAGTTGCCCTCGGCTAATATCAACGAAGAAAGTTGAATTTTGGTGTCATCATCCTTGATTATTTGTATCATGCAATAAAATTCAAGATGATGTACCCAATTGTCTAATATTTCAGCATCTAACTCTCCATCATACATAAGAAAATCAAACTTAATGTCAAGCTTTAAAAATGGAGTTTTACCATGACCTTTTGGAGATTGTGGAGGTGTTTTTGAAGGGCTTTTTGTGGAACAAGATGACGGTGAAGATGTAGTGAGGATGGAGGTGAAGAGAATGGTGGTGTCAAAAGGTGGTTTGACACCATTCCCATTAACTTTTGGAGGCTTGTCTCCATCTCCTCCTTCTCCTTTTGAGCACTTAACTCCCTTTGGAATATTGAAGCTCTCACCTTGCATCCTTGTGTTTCTCTCCTCATAGAGAACTTTGACCATTCTTTTCATATCAAATAATTATTTCCTGAAGGATTTTTCATCCTCTAACATATTTGCAGGCTCTCCTTCATGTTACATAATTGTTGAAGCTTCAACTACAATTTCAGGTAGAATTTATGGTGGAAATTGTGGCAAACTTTATCTACTTGTCCTTGACCTAACTTGAGGAATTGCAACCATAAGATTCCCTTCTCTCTTGAGCTTAAAGCTTGTAAGAATCACATAAACTTGAAAACAATTAAATCCTCACAATAGAAAAGAAAATATATGCTCTGGTACCAACTTGATATGAATGGGAAAATTATTTTTTGTTGTGCTAAATTCCAATTCATAATATAAACAAAGTTCTTGAGGATTATGAAGTAATTTGAAAATTAACCATGAGTTTTATGTGTTTTTATGTGAATTTATTGAGAAAATAAACATAAAAAAAAACACTAAACAACAACATATAACATACATGAACATCATAAAAACAATATCACAATAGCACATGATGAAGGATTTCAACTCGCCTAGGCTACATCTCCTTGGTCTAGATTCCAATGGCTTCACACTCTTATATTATGCTCAAAAGAGTGATTACATACATTTTAATTTCTCAAACAGATCTGAAACCTACTCCAATGGCTCTACAATGCAAAAAATTCTTGTCTAGCCTCTTTCTACTCCCAAAAGGGATAAAAACTGAGAAAGTTATGAGCTTCCCAATTTTTGCTGCTAGTTGACCCACAAATTCGCCAGGTTCGGTCAATTTTCCTACAATTTAACCCCATTTTTTTGCTAATGGAGAAAAAAATACATGCAATTCCAACACAAATTGTGGGACCATTGATTTTCATAATACGACCTAAAATATGAATTTTTAATTAATATATATAATTAGCCGAATTAAATAAACTAAAAAAATAAGTGACTTTACTGAAACTTAGATAGAATGTTTGAAATATATGGTTTAAGAAATGAATCCATGACATAATGGTTATTTCGCTGGCTATTTGCGGGTGGGAGGTCACAAGTTTGATCCCCGTTGACCTCACTTGAACCTTAACCAAAATTTTAGCAACTTGGGAGGCGCCACGTGGCGGCCTCTCATTGGTCAATAAATAACCAACCAAAATTTGAGAATTCAGCGCCAATGAAATCCTTCCAATGTCAAGCTATGATTGGCACATGCAGTCCAATCAGCATGCCACATCAGCAGTACAGACTACTAACTGAGTAGCCTCGCACAAAATTTTTCATGTTTTCCAAATAAATCAGAACTTATTTCCAGGAGCATACGGTGTCAACTTTTCATGAAACGAATTACAAGAGATTTAGAATGATGATATCTATGCGTTCATTTAGCTTTCACTCCAATTTTACAACCTTCCCTTTTCATCACTCGATCATGGCTCGTCAAGGTTTTGTAACATCTGAGGAAGGTCAGATTGATCTTATCTTGTCGGTTCCACTTCCTTAACTTTACTTGGGAAGGTTAATTATATCATAGTAACTCTTCGTCAGATGTTTACCCCAATATAATGGTTATCTTTGGTAAATGTGGGAGGAGGGTGTTATACGGCGGTATCAAAGCATAGTTCTATTCTCATTGGGTGATGTCTGGTTTCCCTTCCTCTTTGGATGATTGTGTTTTGATGGGTACATGTCAGTTGCATATATTTCCATTGTGCTCATGGTTTATGTGTTTGTTATGTATGCATGGTAAGGGAAATTGATGTCGCCACATTGTCATGCATAAGTTGACGAGCTTGTTGTTGGGAGGTGTTCACTATCAATGCATGGCCGTGTTTATACGTATTATTTATGCATGTGTGTCATCTATATATTTTTTATGCATTGTACCTAGTTAGTGTTATAATTGTGGAATTATGTATGGTAACTAAGATAATGATTAAGACGATGTCTATATATTGTTGTGATTATGATTATACATGTATTGTGCTAATCTTGTTGACCTTAAATATGAGATATCCTCTGTCGAACTATACTCAAGTATATTGGTTATGTTTATTTTTTGGTTTAGGTGACATGATATTCTTGCAAGAAGAGAAGATCAAATATGAGTAGAAATATGGTAGACTAAATTTCACAATATTCTCCCTATAGACTATATCAGAATCAAGGTGATGAGTACTTCCCTCACATACCATAAACTCTAAGAAGTTTGAAGGTAGAAATAAGAATTTTCAAATAATATAATGACCAAATAATTCAATCAAAAGACAGACTCGATAGGGAAAAGGAGAGGAAAGAAAAAGTTAATGCAGTTGTCCTTTAGAGTTTTTCAGACTTTCAGAGATAGGGAATGCTTAGGATCATTCATGGACAGGAGGAAAGAACTAACAGAGCATATGGTCATAGTTCTCATGGTGGGAAAAGGTAGGACAAAGATGACATGGTCATGGATGGCATATTCTTGGATAAACCTGATAGGAGAGTTAGTGGATATGGGATTAATTCTAGTTCTGGTTCAGACAGGTATCATGGTTATCATCGCTATCATCCTTATAGGTGGAATGACGGGGGATATTCTAAGGATGATTTTATGAGATCCAAGCCACCTACCTTTGATGGAGAGATGAAGAAGTAACAATATGCAGAAGAGGTTGTTTCTTGGGATGAATAAGTTCTTTCGGTTGCATGATTACTCAGGGAACATGAAGGAAAAAATTTATATGTTCAGTATAAAAGGTAGAGCAGAATATTAGTGGGAATATTTAAAGAGTTTTAGAGGCATCCAAGAAGAGGACTTGACATGGAGTGAGTTCGAGATACCTTTTAGGAAGAATTATCTATCTAGGACATACTATGATTACAAGGCAAAGGAATTATATGAGCTAAAGATGGGATCTATGAATGATGAGGAGTATACTAGATGATTATTGGAGCTATTGAGGTATGTGCCTTATCTAAAGGTGGAGAAATAAAATATTCAAAGATTCATGAGTGGATTTTCGGTAGCACTCAAAGTCAGAATTAGGTTTGATGAGATGAGATCATTGGAGTAATCCATCAGTAAGCTAAAAAATTATTATGAGAAATCAAAGCACACATCTAAGACTAAGAAATATTGGAGAATTAATGCAAATAATAAAATAAAATTGCACAAAAATTGGGAAATACCTTAAGACACACGTAAAAAATAGAATGCAACACTGCCTAAGAAATTCAATGCATCTCACAATGGACAAGAATTTCAATTTGAGAAGTAGAAGAAGGGTGCAGGCTAGAATCCTTTACAGTGTTGGACTTCTGGCAAGGATCATCACAGGTGATATTTACCACAACATTAGGGTGGTAGACCACATATTTAAAGTGATAAAGAAGAAAATAGAATGGGGTGTATTCCTTGGATTTATGTAATGTTTGATAACATGCATGAAAATCACCAGGCATCTATTATCGATATTGATGGTAAGCTTTGTGATCAAGTTGTTTATATTTTGATTCACCCTGGATCTAATTATAGTTATGTTAATATTTCCCTGGTGGATAAGTGTGGTTTGAGTAAGGAAGTGCATCTAGAGTATTGGTTAGCACACTTGGCTACATGTACAAAGAAAAGAGTTCATCACCTGGTACTGGAGCTTGGGAATTTCAAATGAATGGTATGCCTACATCAACACATTTGAATGTACTTTTGTTGGGATCATATAGTATGTTGTTGGGTATGGAATAGTTTTATCTTCATAGGAAGAATTTGGATCATTATGACAAGGCCATTGAGTGCATGGATCATAATGGGGAATAAATAATCTTGCAGGGTCAGAAGAAGGAATTGTCAGTTATGATGGTGACAACTATGTAGGAAAAGAACTGTTGAAAAAGAGAGTGTGTGTTATTTGTAGTGCATATCTCTAGTGATAAAGTTAAGGATGCTGAGGATGCAACGTTATTGAACATGTACCTAGTTATACAATATTTTCAAAATGTGTTTTCCAAAGAGATTTTAGAGTTGTCGGCTCATAGGAAGTGGAATTTTCTATTAAGTTGGTACCTATGGTTGCACCAACATCAAAGGCACCATACAGGATGAGCACTCCAGATTTATTGGAATTGAAATTGTAGTTGAAGGAAATTTCTGAAAAGGGGTACATCATTCCAAGTGTGTCACCTTGTAGTGCACCAGTATTGTGTGTGAAGAATAAGGATAGTACTCTCAAAATAATGCATCAATTACAAGGGTTGAACAAGGTAACCATAAAGAGCAGGTATTTGTTGCTAATTATCGATTATTTGTTTGAGAAGTTGAAGGAAGAAATTATATTATTGAAAATTGATTTGAGATCAGGATATCATCAGGTACATATTAAATAGGAGGACATTTAGAAGACAAGTTTTCAGACCAGGTATGGGAATAATGGGTTTGTGGTAGTTCCTTTCAGTTTGACTAATGCTCAAACTATTCTATGTGCTTAATGAATAATGTGGTGTGTTCTTATCATTGATGATATATTTATATATTCTAATAATGAGGAAGAGCATGTTGAACACTTGGTAGCAGTATTGAGATTGCTAAGAGAGCATTAGTTGTGTGCCAAGCTTAGAAAATGAAGTTTCTTTCAGACATAGGTACATTACTTGGGGCATGTTGTCTCCAAGGAATGCATAACAGTTGATCTGAGTTTATGAATGAAAACAATGAAATATAGAAATACACATAAACATAGAGATGCAACAGAAATAAAACTTCATTTCATTAATAAAAAATAACTGAAATATGCTTATAGACAGAAAAAAAATAATCTAGCTAGGGCATTCGTAGCTTATTTATGAGAAGAGATGTGGTGGCTATAGGCCTATGAATTTTGTTTGAATGAGGATAGAAGGCCTATTTATTATTTAGAAATAATGGAAAACAATAAACATCTAAAAACCTAACCCTAGGAGAGGAAGATCCAAAACTATGGGCCCAGTTTGGGTAAATTGGTACATCAAATTCTTGGGGACGTAACTTTGGCATACAATCTCCATTTGATGCGCACAACATCTCATTAGAAAGATCTGTCTAAGGAATACAAATTTTGAGCCCCACCTATTTTTCCTTAAAAACTTCGTTTAGGGCCTCAAAACGGCTCCAGAAGTTGAGGACCGAAAAATTGCTAAAAATAGTAAAGAGTGCTATAATTAAGGAAAATGAAAAATTGAAAGAAAAAATGGTCGGGCTCTAAGTGGAATAGGTAGGTGGACACCAATATCCACCTGGACCATTCCTCCTCCCTTAGGAAGTAATGGTCCCCATTGCATTGAGTTCCTCCCTGAGATGAGGAAACTTCTACTGAACTTGGTCCTTAGTGAGCCACTTGCCTTGGTGAAGGAGTTGGCCTGCTTTGACAACTAGATATATATAGATAATTTGTTTTTGGGTGTGATTGATCTATGTATCCCTAATCTGATTAGTTCTGGCCTGTTCCATGTAGTTTTGGTTTAATTCTGTTGGTGTGATTTGTTCTTCCATGTCGGATGTGTCTAGTAGAGGTAGAAAGCAGGGTCGAAGGTGATCCAAATTGAACACTGGGTGAAAACCAAGGAATGGTTGAATACTGAGGTAAAAGGCATTGTCCCCTAAAACATTGGTGATGGTGTATGACCCATATCAGAGTGGAAAAATCTTGTAGTGGGGTCAAATAAGGTGCTCCTTCTGCAAATGTAGCCATATTTTGTTGCCCACCTCGAAGTTGTGTGGAACCTGACGTTGATCATGTCATTACTTGTACTTATCATTGGCTCTGAAAAATATTTCATGAAATTGTTGGTGGATTTGTTGAATATGCTCAATGAAGTTCTTTGCCTTTCCAACCTCAGACTGGTTATGAGCTGAATCTGCCTTAGTAGCCACGAATGGCTTGGCTACATCAATTAGACATAATGGTTGGAATCCAAAGCCCACCTAAAATGGGTTGTGGCTAGTTGAGATATGGAGAGCCTAGTTATAGCTGCGGTGTACATAGGGGAGGCTCTCGTCCCATGTGCATGGATTCCTTGAGTTGTACATGCGCAGAATGTGTATGATCATCTGATTGATGACTTCTATTTGGCCATCAATTTTCAGATGGAAAGCTGTGGAATTCGTGAGCTTGGTGTCCAGCATCGACCAGAGGCTGGACTAAAATTTATTGAGGAATTGTTGTCCTGATATGAGATTATATACTATGGGAACCCAAAGTGTATCCACACTTGCTCAAATAAGAGTTTATGAGTGGATTATGTTGTGATATTCTTCTTGGAGGATGTCATAATGGCCATCTTCGAGAATATTTCGACAACAACAAAAGAAAATTCATTGCCATGTTTAGTAGAAGAAAGGCTCGACATGTAATCCATGGACATGGATTCCAGCTAAGGTCAACTAGGGGTAAGAAATGGAGTATAGATGCCTTGATTCTTTATGGTTGATTGAGCAATGGCACAGGAAGTGCAGGACTTGATGTAACCAGACTTTGTTGCCAACCTGGAAGTTGTGTGGCACCCGATGTTGATCATGTCATTTCTTGTACTTAGCATCAGCTTTGTCCAATATGTCATGAAATTGTTGGTGGATGTGTTGAATCCGCTCAATGAAGTTCTTAGCCTTGTCAACCTCAGAATGGACATGAGCTGAATCTGTCTAAATGGCATGGCTACGTCAATGGGACATAGTAGCTAGAATACAAAGCCCACCTGAAAGGGGTTGTAGCTAGTTGAGCTATGGAGAGCTCGATTATAACTTTGTTGTAAATAAGGGAGGCTCCCGTCCCATGTGCATGGATTCTTTGAGTTGTACATGTGTATAATGTGCATGATCATATGATTGACGAGTTATAATTGGCCATCGGTTTGCTGATGGAAAGTTGTGGACTTGATGAGCTTCGTGTCCAGCATCGACTAGAGGTTGGGCTAAAATTGACTAAGAAACCTATTGTCTCGATATGAGATTATAGACTGAGGGATCCCAAAGTGTACCCACACTCATTAAAATAAGAGTTTAGTAGTGGCTTCTGTTGTGACGTTCTTCTTACAGGCTGTCATAATGGCCATCTTCGAGAATCCGTCGACGACCACAAAAACACAGTCATTGCCATGCTTAGTAAAAGGAAGGCCTAACATGTAATCCATGGAGATGGATTCCCAATGTTGAAAAGGGGTAGCCAATGAAGTATAAAGGCCTTACTTCTTAACAGTTGGTTTGGAAATGGTGCATGCAGTGTAGGATTTGATGTACTTTTGGAAATCTTGTTAAAGGTATGGCCAATAGAAATACATCTGTTGTACTACCATTTTTTTATCGACCCTGAAATTCACAATGACCTGACTGTAATGCGCTTCTCAAATAATTTTGGAATGCTCACTTTAAGGAACACAAAGATGTACCAGGTGACATAGTAGGGCATCCTGGAGGTGAAAAATTGAAACTTTCTTACCCTTCAAGAGTGTATTGTATGTGTGGCAGAATTATGGATCACTTTGGTAGGAAAGAGTCCAATTGGAATTCTCGTGCCCACAAGAGTTGAGCACAGTGGTTAGCGCCATGATCAGTGGTTGGATAAGGAATTATGCAACATTATTGGTGCTTCCCTTCTTGTAATTGATGTTCAAATGAAATTTTTGCAGGTATGTGGACCACTTTTGATGGTGATCATTTTGCTAATTCCGTTGTGTCTGTATGAAATGTAGGGGTTGGTGGTCTATGTGGATGACCGTTTCCTTTCCAAAAATGTAATGCTTCCATTGTCGGAAATCCTGCATAATGGAATACATCTCCTTGTCATAAGTGGGATAATTTTGGACTATGTTGGAAAGTGTCTCACTGTGATATGCCATTGGATGCCCCTGTTGAGTAATAACTGGTACCACAATAGCATATTCAGAGGCATATTTCTCGATCTCAAATCATCGTTGCAAATTTGGTAATGTGAGCACTACTACAGAGCATAGGTGATGCTTCAACTCTTTGAATGCCTTCTATTGAGATTCAAGCCAAAATATTTTTTCTTTCACCCCTCCCTTGGTGACTTGACTCAAGGGCCAAGTGATATGAGAGAATCCCAACACGAACCTGCAGTAGAAATTGGAAAGAACCAAAAAGCTACAAAGTCCTATTAAAGTTGTTGGGGTTGGTCAATCATGAATGACTTGGATCTTGGCTAGATTCACATGCACCCCCCACTCATCAATAATGTATCCCAGATACTAAACCTAGTTCATGCCAAAAGTTGACTTCTCCAAATTGTCCCACAACTTGTGTTTCTGCAGTGTTTGGAGGATTTGTCGGATGTGGTTTAGGTGCTCTTCCCAAGTCTAGTTGAAGATCAGGATGTAGTACATTAGCTTCATGAAGGTTGTGAGGAATTTCGTTAACCTGAAAGACATGACCAACCATTCGAAAAGGCCCTCCTTTGATTTGAAGGTAGTCTTCCACACATTAGAGGGTTCAATTGGTACCTGGTGATATCCAGACTTCAAGTCGATCTTACTGAAATATTTTTCTCGCTTGAGTTTGTCAAAAAGGTCATTAATCTATGGGATCAGGTACCTATTCCTAAGAGTGATATTTTTCAGTGCTCGATACTCAATATTAAGTCTCCAAGTCCCATCCTTTTTTTGCACCAACACGATCGGACGCCCACAGGGTGATGAACTTAGCCGGATGTGACCTTTTTGCAATGACTCCTGAATCTGCCTCTTGATTTTTTCATTCTCCATAATAGAGAACCAATATATTGGTCCACTGGGTAGCAGCACACCTTGGGTTAAATCAATGGAGTGATTGACCTGAAAGTGCAGAGGTACCCCTGTGGGGGAGGTGAATATGTCCTTGTACTCCTCCATGACCTTGTCCATCTATTGATGCCATGTGGATGAGACCTGTCTCGAGCTTGTGGCCACAATATTTTTCTTTCCCTGAGGGTGGATCATGAGGAAAAAAAATTCCTGGTTTTTGAAATGAGCTTACTGCAATATTTTGTAGTAACCAAAGAGATAATGGTAGGCAGTGCTACCTCTGGTATCTTGTACAAATTATTTCCCAAAGTAACAATAACAACATGAGGCTGCGGCTCATACACATCATGTCACTTCCACAAGTATGGTTGGCATAATAGTACATAAAAAAAAACATCAAGTGAAGAAATGTCACATAATACCTCATCCGTGAAAGGCTTGATGTTGTAGGAAGGTGGCATTGTTTGCTAACACAAAGGTACCATCCTTGGAGAAGCCACCTGATGGTGTACGTTTGTGCATGTGATGTGGTCGGCAAGCCCAACCACTTCACAACCTCTACTAGCATGAGGTTCTTATTACTCCTGATATCGATAATGGATTATAACATGGAACCCTTTACCCACATCTAGGAATCGAAGAGTCACTCCCCCTCCTCTGGATCTTCTGGTTCCTCCTTCTGGATATTCATGATAGTGACGATGACATTGGGATCCACATCAATAATCTACTTCCCTTTGTCATTCCCCTTGTCGGGTTTTGATTCAGAGTTGGAGCATGCATCTGATTTATAATCCTTCATCTCGTCCACCAGTCACTCTTGGCTCGACACTCACTTGTTTTCTGAGTGGAGCTCTTATGGAACTCACACCACTTCCCTGTCTCCTTCTTTGGCTTCGCGATGTTGTTATTTTCTTGCAACTTCAGTGGGTTGTATTTGGCCACCCTACCTTGGCTTTGTCATTTTTTCTGTTGTTTTGGGACACCTTACCCTTTCTTCTGATTCATAGGTCCAAACTCTCGCTTATTCTGTTTGAAATTTTGGTCAATATTGGTAGAATACTGATATGTTGCACTAAGCGATGAGATGTCGAGGAACTCCATTTCCTCCTGAATATATGTATGCAGAGAATTGTGGTACTTCAACACCAATTTTTTCTCTCAATATTTGATACCCAACTTTGTGTGTAGGGTATGGAAGATATTCATCAATTCATGCACATCTTGATCCCTTTGCTACCATAACCTATTCCATTTTATGTATTTGTCCTCATAGCTCCCCACGAGATGATATTATTCCTTTATGGCATCTCAAAAATAATTCCAAGTGGGTGCGGCCAAGAACAGAGAGGGTTCCCCCTCGCCCTTTTTCTCGTTGTAGGTTTCCCATGAATCCTTGACATGGGGGGCCAGTTTGAGGAGTGAAAAAGTAATCCTTTCTTTGCCAGAAAATCCATGAACCGATAAATATCCTTCTAATATATTGAACCATTTATCTATGATTCCTGAATATATTTAGCCCTCAAATATGTGAATGTCAACATTTACTTGTACCTTCAAAGGTGTGGCATTGGATGTAGATGCGCCGATGATGGGCAGTCGTTGAAGCATATAGGAAATGTTATCCATCATCACGTTCATTTGTTTCTCGAGGGAATCCTTGATAAATATGTTGATAGGATCTCTTGCTCCCTCATCTTTAATTTATTCCCCCATGGGTGGCCATCAGGGTTTGTGAGGTTTATCTTGCAAAGGTTCAACCATATTGAGCCCTAAATCCTTATACCCCAACCTCATTAGGGACATGCAAAGAATGATTGAGAAAGATCAGACCACTATGATACCACTGACTCAGATTTATGAAGTAACATAATGAAATACAGAAATACACATATACACAGAGATACAACACAAATAAAAATTCATTTCATTAATAACAAATAATTGAAATATGTACAGACAGAATGGAAATAAACTAGCTAGGGCACTAATAGATTATCTATGAGAGGAGATGTGGTGGATACAAGCCTCTAAATTGTGTTACAATGAGGCTCGAAGGCCTATTTATTATTTATAAACAATGAAAAACCCTAAACATCCAAAAACCTAACACTAGGAGATGAAGAGCCAAAACTATGGGTCTCGTTTTGGTAAATTGGTACATCAACTTCCCGTGGACATAACTTTGGCATATGATCTTCGTTTGATGCACACAATACCTTGTTAGAAATATATATTTGAGGATTAAAACTACTGGTGTGAGAGAAATTGATGGAACTTCCATGTTCCTCTCATTTTACCCAAAAAACGTTGTTTAAGACCTGAAAATGGTTTCGAAAGTTAAGGACTCGAAAAACTGCTAAAAATAGTAAATTGTGCTATAATTAAGGAAACTAAAAAATTGAAAGAAACTATGGTGGGAGTCTAAGTGGAATACATGGTGGCCACCAATAACCACCTGGATCAACAGTGGAGAGGAATTTTTATATTCCTTATGCAGGAAGGACATGTAGTGTTGTAATGTTCCAAAATTTTATGGAACATTAAAGACTTTTGTTTTTGCTTTAGGAGTATAATAAATGGGTAAGGAAACCCATTGATAATAAAAATATGAATAAGTAACCCTTATAATGTCAAAAGGGATCAATAAAGAATTAGATTTCAGACCCCATGTGTGAAAAGAAACAATTTGTAAGTGGATAATTCTAGAAGAAGCCAAGTTAACTACACAGATTCAGAAGATAAGGTTCACTTGGTGGGCCAACGTAGTTTTCATGAGGGAGATCATTCTAGAGAGGAAACCATAAAGAATGGGGCCCATGGCAAAGCACCTTTCACTTTTTTAAAAGAAGGACGAAGCAGCCACTTCCATTCATGCTTGTCTTCTTAGACAAGTGCATTCTCTAGCTGTTTAGCTAAGATGCAGTGCTGCTAGCACTGGGTGTTCTTGGGTGGGAATCCCATCTCGTCCATTGAGAAGCTCTTGGAAGAGCTTGTTCTTCATTTCCCCCATATTCTGGCTTGAGGCCAAAGCATTCCATTCAGCTCCAGCGCAGTCTCCATTTGTGGTTGAGTTGTGTTGTTGGGTGTTGCAGGGGAGGGTTGCTCAACACTACTTTCAGCATTGTATTTCAGAGGAGGGAATCTCCATTCCTTTGGGAGATTAGTGAGGGAGCTTTTGATCTTCATTCCATCATCTTTGGCATCAGGCCATCATTTTCCATCAGCAAAAGAGCATCCCTCTTCCTTGACCGCGCAGTTCATAGAGAGCATTTGCAGTGAGGGTTGTAGCATTTTAGTGGGTGGTGAGATCTTCAATGAAAGGATCAGCCTTTCATCTAGAATATTGAAAAAAGGAGTTATTTTAGCAAAGGCTTCATATTCAGCAAGATCCTTTCATTTCTAGTTTCTATTGAGTTGCAGCAGCTGCCCAACAACTCCCACATTTTGGTAAATTTTCCATTTTGTCTAGTTTTCACCCAATCCCCTTAAGGGATTGTTGTATTGTATTTTCAAGGGTTGAAACCTTGCTCCCCCATATTTATTTGAGCTTACATTGCTGTATATTTCATTTTCATATATTTACTATTGCGGTACCTCCCATAGAATGTGCAGTCTTAGTAGGAATAAAATATGTGAGCAGTGCTTTCACCATTCTTATGTACATTGTCTCCTTGAGACTCTTTGGCTTGCTTTAAGTAAGAGATTCCTCAAGAGTTTGTATACATTTTATGCTGCACATATATTTACAGATTGATTTCATCTTCATGTGACATGGCTCCTTAGAGATAACGTTGTCATTTCCTTTGTTGAGCAAAGTGCTGCTGCAGCCCTCTTTGTTGGGAATTTTCTGAAGATAATCAGGTGGAGGAGTCTTGTATCAAGCTCCTAGAAGGATTTTTTTTTAGTCCACTTCAAGATTTCAACTCTAGACAAATATATTTAAAGGATTCCAGACCAAGGATCAAATCCTTCTGCCTCCATTTCTGGGAAATGAGTTTTCCAGGCTTGGGTTGCTAGTCATTCCTACTAGGAAATTTCGCATATCTGTAGAAAGAGTCTGAAAAGGGCTAGCAAGCCTCTGGATATCACCCTTCATTAGAAGGTGGCATATATGGTAAATTCCCATGCAGTCCATCTCTGGCACAGACTTGTGATATTTCTGAAAAAAAAGATTATTACAGTGGTATCCGAGCACCTTTCTTAGCTCAGCCTGTGGCCTTCAAAGCCAAAGAAAAAAAACATAAGATGAAGAGGATGAGATTGATCTCATCCATTTTTGAAAATAATAAGAACGTCCCCAAGGAGGAAGAGAAAATAGAAAAGGAAGACCCCTGCAATTCCTATTTTCATCTAGAAGGAAATAGGGAGTTGAGCAGGAGAGAGACTCCATATCTTGGAAGAAAGGAGAAGAAAATACTCACAAGTCTTCTTCCCAAATATATGAAAGGCACACATGAATATTTAAGAAAGGTTAGGAGGGATATTGATAGAGAATCTCAAAAAGGGTTCAAAACTGGAGGAAACCCTAGATTTGCACATGGTGAGGGTAAGCATGCAACCACATACCATGATGAACAGCGCAGTCAAAGGCCTAGAATTATTATGAGGGAGATGAAAGAAGGAGGAAGAGTTTCTAAGGAGGAAACCCTTAGTGATTTATCGAGGGAGTATGATTCTCACACTCATGGATTTAGAAATCAGCCCACTTTTTCTGAGTTTTCCAAGAGCAAGGTGAAGGGAAAGGAGCAGCAAGATAGATTTCATCTATCTACTCTTGGAAGTTCACCTTCATATTCAGCCAAAGATTGGGTGGAGGATCCAAACACTTTCCAACAGTAGCACCATACTTTAGAAGAAGAAATCATCAGGGTTGCAGCACTGCATTTGAGAGGTAAGGCTCATGCATGGTGGAAACTTGAGTCCATTTCTTTTGAGAGTGTTAAAGCTTCATCTTATTTAAATTTCACTAAGTCATTGGTGAAAATATTTGATCAAAACATTCTTAAAACTCATGTGATGGATTTAAACCAAGGGGCTCAAACAAAACCCCTACATAGAAATGTAGAACCACCTCAAGAAACTATTGGAGGAGTTGAAAACTTGCATCAAGCCTTTTTGGAGGCAAAAATTTCATCCCACACCTTTGAGCAACAAAAAAGAGAGCTCTATTTTTCAAAGCTGGATCAGATTATGGGGATTTTTCCCAACTTTATTGTAGAGACAAATGGCAACAACACTGCCAAATCTAGAGATCATATAGTGCCTCATGCAGAGGAAGAAGGAGCTTTTGCTCCAAATAAAGGGATTATTGTGTCCTTGCAAGAAGGTCCCTAGGATCTCTTGCATGGAGATCAAGGCACATTTTATGATTCACATGTGCCATTAAAGAGGAGGTTTAAAACCATGAAGATTCAGGGAGAAGATAGAGGAGAGACCCAGAATCATGAGATGAGAAGGGCTCATCTCTATCCATTTTTGGAGGTCATTACACCAAGGGAGGTGATTTAGCTGCGCAGTGAAATCATGGACAAGGTTTTTCATCCATGTATAAATTCATTTCCAAATGAGAATGTCTCATTGAGTGGATACATCACATCAAGGAGGCCACTGGTTTAGATGAGGAGGATAGATGCTTTAAACAGTGACGCATCAATCACTAATTTCAGCATTATGGAGGCCTTGGGATAGCTTGCTGCAACGCTGGGGGTTTGGGGTAAAACCAAAGCAGAGGGTAGCATCCCCTCACTATCATTCTTACCAACTCTCCTTTAAGTACCTGCACTATGGCAGGGGAAGCAAGGGAGGGACAGCAGCTTTCCCACTTGTACAGTTGGCATGGAAGCAGTATATGCACACCACTCTTTGGAGGAATGGGCACAGTCACTTCCTTTCCTTGGGAGGAAGAGGATATATTCATCTATGATTTTCTCCCTTTGCATGAGAAGAAAACACCATAGGGATATTGTTCATTTATATTATTTACATGTTGATTACTTAACCATGTATATGCAGGATGTTACTCCATGGAGGAGCATTCTTTGTCAAAGGCTCCTTGGTCTACTTAGGGCCAAGAGAATAGTTGATGGCCATCCCCTTGATGGACTTGGGGGAGATTTTTATTCTTGAGGTCATTCTCCTCATGTCTCATACACCATTCATTTCCTCCAAATACATGAGGAGAATGTAGCAGCAAATCAGTGGTTGAATAACCACATATTTTGTCATTCTCTCTTGCAGTTTGTGCCCAAACTGCACTGGTTGCATAAGAGGGATCAATGTCCCACTCACTTGCTATATATTGCAGCCAACATGGCTTTTACTCTAGCTCTCTATGCAGCTATAGATCATACTATTGTTGGGAGCATGATTGGGAGAAAGGTACATGGGATGGATGTGTCCTTTGGGGGAGAAGATCCCCATACTTTTTGTAGGGCATGCTCTAAGGGGAGAATGAGAGATGATGTGGCCACCATAGTTCAGCATTTATTCCTTCTTGAGGTGAGCCATGGAAGTGATGAGGAGTCATATGATGGTGTTGGTCTCCTTCCCATCACAAAGGAGAGACATTGGGCCAGCTTGATTCACAATGGATGAGGGAAGATCCTTGGAGATCCAAACTTCATCTTGCCACTTGAGGGCAACATTTCTGTATCCCAAGAGTAGCCTTCACTCTACACTTTTCATAAGTGGAGAGGCTAACAACATGGAGTAGGCTATGGTGCCTACCACTTTCAGATTTTTAGCCCACCTTCTTTGTTGGAGCTCAAGGTGGAAGAAGATGTTCAACAGTTGCCTTATCTGGAGGTAACTAGATTCATATGGATGGTTGCTTGGGGATAAAGGATTCACATAAGGGGAATTTTATTCCCAATTCATTTTGACACCATGCCTCAAGGAGACCTCTGGACAACACCTTATTGCCTTCTTTAGTACATTCCATGATGATAGCCACATTGGCTAGTTTACATGGTTGGGAGGAGCAGTATGGAGACTCTTGTTGATACAAAATCTCATTCTTCATGAGGATTTTATCATAAGTAGAAGATATAGTTGGAGGAAGAGGGAATCCTACAGTTCTATCCTTACAAGTTGTTGGGCAAGCAACATTTGGGAGGGGAGGGCTGTAATGTTCCAAAATTTTGTGGAACATTAAAGACTTTTGTTTTTGCTTTAGGAGGAGAATAAATGGGTAAGGAAACCCATTGATAATAAAAATCTGAATAATGAACCCTTATAATGTGAAAAGGGATCAATAAAGAATTAGATTTCACACCCCATGTGTGAAAAGAGACAATTTTCAGGTGGATAATTCTAGAAGAATCCAATTTAACTGTGCATATTGAGAAGATAAGGTTCACTTGGTGGGCAAGCGTAGTTTATAGGAGAGGGAGATCATTCTATAGAGGAAACCCTAAAGTGTGGGGACCATGGAAAATAACCTTTCACTTGTTTAAAATAAGTATGAAGCAACCATTTACATTCATGCTTGTCTTCTTAGAAAAGTGAATTCTCCAGCTGTTTAGCTGAGATGCAGTGCTGCTAGCACTGGGTGTTCTTGGGAGGGAATCGAATCTCTTCCATTGAGTAGCTCTTGGAAGAGATTGTTCTTCATTTCCCCCATATTTTGGCTTGGGGTCAAATTATTCCATTCAGCTCCAGTGCAGTCTCCATTGGTGGTTGAGTTGTGTTGTTGGGTGTTGCAGGGGAGGGTTCCTCAACACTACTTCCAGCATTGTATTTTAGGAGGGAGTCTCCATTCCTTTGGGAGATCACTGAGGGAGTTTTTGATCTTAATTACATCATCTTTGGCATCAGGCCAATCATTTTCCATCAGCATAAGAGCATCCCTCTTCCTTGACTGTGCAGTTCATAGAGAGAATTTGCAGTGAGGGTTGCAACATTTTAGTGGGTGGTGAGATCTTCAATTAAAGGATCAACCTTTCATCTAGAAGATTGAAAAAAGGAGTTATTTCAGAAAAGGCATCATATTCAGCAATATCCTTTCATTTCTAGTTTCTATTGAGTTGTAGCAGCTGCTTAGCAACTCCGGCATTTTGGTAAATTTTCCATTTTGTCTAGTTTTCACCCAATCCCCTTAAGGGATTGTTGTATTGTATTTTCAGGGATTGAAACCTTGCTCCCCCATATTTATTTGAGCTTACATTGTTGTATCTTTAATGTTCATATATTTAATACTACGGTACCTCCCATAGACTGCGCAGTCTTAGTAGGAATAAAATATGTGAGTAGTGCTTTCACCATTCTTATATACATTGTCTCCTTGAGACTCTTTGGCTTGCTTTAAGTAACAGATTCCTCAAGAGTTTGTCTAAATTTTCTGTTTCTCATATATTGACAGATTGATTTCATCTTCATGTGACATGGCTCCTTAGAGATAACGCTGTCATTTACTTTATTGAGCAAGTGCTGTTACAGCCGTCTTCATTGGGCATTTTCTGAAGATAATCAGGTGGAGGAGGCTTGTCTCAAGCTCCTAGAAGGATTTGTTTTGATTCCACTTCCGGATTTTAGCTCTAGACAGATATATTTAAAGGATTCCATACTAGGGATGAAATCCTTCTGCCTCCATTTCTGGGAAATGTGTTTTCCAGGCTTGGGTTGCTAGCCATTCCTATTAGGAAAATTCACATATATGAAGACAGAGTCTGCAAAGGGCCAGCAAGCCTCCGAATCTCACCCTTCATTAGAAGGTGACATATCCAGTAAATTCCCCCGCAGTCCATCTCTGGCATAGACCTATGATATTTTTGAAAAAGGAATATTACAAGTGTGCTACGAATCAATGAAACTGAATAAGAATGAGCATAATTACATCACACATGATCTTGAGTTGGCATCACGAATTCATGCATTGAATATGTAGATGGAATATATTCTTGGTAGGAAGTTTTTATCAACGAGGGATCACAATGGATTGAGATATCTATTTGTCCAAGTGAATCTAAATTCTCATAAAGTTAAATGGTTCGACATGATTGTTGAGTTTGACTTTGAGATGAGGCACATTGAAAGGAAACAGAACAGGGCTGCAGATACTCTTAGCAGAAGAGTACAAGTAAATAATATTGAAACTATGAGTTCATATGGAAAAAATCTAGAGGATAAAATATTACATGTAGGTTAGCAGAATGAAAACTATAAGGATCTTAAACATAGGCTACAATAGGGTATAGGTGATCAAGATGTGGACTATCGTCTCTTAGCAGATGGTTTGGTGAGATTTAGGGATATGATCTATGTATCAGACAAAAATGAGCTCAATAATCTTATCTTGAGGTAATTTCATGTTAATCCGTATTCATATCACCGAATATATCAGAAAATATTGACAGCGGTGAAGAAGTTAAACTATTGTCCAAATCTGAAGAAGGAAGTGACATAGTTTGTAGTTAGATGCTTAGATTTTCAATAGGTAAAGGTAGCATGTAAGCATCCAGGAAGTTTCCTACAATTGATTTTGATTCTAGAGTGGAAATGGGAGGTCATTTCTATGGATTTCATCATAATTTTTCCAAAGACCTCTAGACTGCATGAATCCATCATGGTTGTGGTGGGCTAGTTGAAAAAGGTATCGCACTTCATCTGGTGAAGTCTATGTATTCAAATAGTGATGTGGCATAGGTATTCATAAGAGATGTGGTGAGTTTGCATGGTGTGCCTAAGAAGATTTTGTTGGACATGGATTCTAAGTTCACTTCTAGGTTCTCAAAAGTCAAATTATTTGTATATTTTGGTACATAATTGGCCTTCAATACAACTAATAATCTATAGACAGATGGAAAAATAGAGAGGGTCAATAGGATTATATAAGATATGATTAGAATGTATTTTATGAATCAACAGTGAAAGTGGGAAGAGTTTCTACCTATGGTTGATTTTTCATAGAATAATGGGTCTCTGGAGTCACTGAATATGAGTCCATTTGAGGCACTCTATGGGTGGAGTTGTAATACTCCTACTAGTTGAAGTGATCCAATAAATAGGGTATTGATTAGACCAGACATGTTGTCAATGATGGGACATGAAATGTAGGTTATCAAGCATAATTTAAAGGCATTGAAAGATAAACAGAAGAGATATGCATATCAACACAATATGTTTAACAAGTTTGAGATTGGAGAACAAGCTTACTTGTGCACCAATACCAAGAATAACTCCTTGAGGATTGGGACAAGTGCAAAGCTACCACCTCGATATTTAGGACCTTTATAGTTCCTTAAGAGGATTAGACTAGTGGCCTAAAGACTCACACTGCCTTCGAAAATGAAAGTCCATGATGTTTTCCATGTTCCATTTCTTAAGAAGTATGTTAAAGACGATGATCATATGATTCTATTTTTTTTATTTCAGGTGGATCCAGAAGGAGAACTCCAGCCAGAACCTTAGTTTATTTTTCACAAAAAGATGCTCATGCTCTGGAAGCAAGAAATCGAGAAGGTTAAAGTGAAGTCGAAGCACTTTGGGCCCGATGATTATACATGGGAGATGGATGATCAGTTTCAGTCTATGTATCCTTCCTTGTTTGTCAATTGAGGCAAAGTAGTTTTGGTATATGTATATATGGATATTTATGATGTTAATACCGCATCAAGCTATGTGATAAAGCTCCAATGAGAGTTATGGTTGTCATGTTGGTAATGTTTTTTGTAGGTTGTTCATTGTAAATACTACATTGATATAAGTTATAAAGCTCCATAAGAAATATATTTTATTTTTTTAGAGGTTTTGTTGGTTTTATATTTCATTGAAAACCGAGGACGGTGTTCCCCTAAGGGGCAGCGCTTTGTAACAACCCCAGGTTAAAACATGATGTAATAAAGATAGTATATGGAAAATAATAAATAGAATCATGGGACAAATATTCCAAGCCAAATTTTGGGAAAAAACACATTGACAGAGATCACTTGTGATTAATTAATAGCTATGGAAATTGAAAAGGAAATGGAAAAGGATTTGGGAAGGCAAAGCAATATTTATTTAAATTTATTTGTGAAAAATAATGGAAATTAGTAGAAAATGAAGGTGAAAGGTCACAGGTTGTATGTGAGGATTAAATTGAAGGAAAATAATGGAAAATGATGAAAATAGATGCCTCAATGATAAAAAGGCTTATGAGGACAATTTCATAGTTTTTGTTATTATTAGATTTCTGTCAGTTTTAGCTTGGAGCTCTCTCTTCTCTCTCTCTCTTTCATACTCTTGGACACTTTTCTGAGACCATTGTTGGAGGAGCGTGATATACTTTATATTTGGAGAAAGAAGGAAAAATAAAAGAAGGAAATTACAAGAGGATAGTGGGATCAACAACTATAGTGACTTTTTCTTGCAGCTACCGAGTTGCATGTATGATTTCCTTGCTATTTTTGGCATGCATGGGACATGAATCTAGTTTCTTGGTTGTGATTTTTCATCATCATGGAGGATTTCCTGGATTGATAATGGTTTTTCCTAGCCTTACCATTTCATACATAACCATGGTTTTGTGGGTTTACCTTTATTTTTTTATTGGTTCTCATGTTTCTTATGGTTGTGGGTTGAATTGCTAGTTCCTGGAATCCATGGTTAGACAAACGCTATGGAAGCCATATAACATCTTGGGTTGAGTTACTAATCATGGAATAATTGGCTGGAAAAAATGATCTGGAAACCATTTGTGCGTTTAGTTACTCATCCTGGAACCTCTGGTTGCATAAACGCTTTGGAAGCCCAACAACATTTGTGGGTTGAGTTACTAGTCCTCGAATCCCAAGCTCGAACAAACACTCTAGAGACCTTGACAACTTTGGTAGTTACCAATTTGGTGATTATTAGTGATTTCTGGCCATGAGGTTGAATCATTGGTTGAGGGTTGAGGTAGTTTGGCATATGAGAGCCCTAGTATGGTTTTGTTTTGGTTTGTTTGCTTTATTCCATGATATCCCATATTCATGCTTATAATATGGGACAAGGGTGATTGGATAAAAGAAATATTTGGTTCATCCCAATCTATGGTTGAGTGGTACGTGGAACTCGCAAACTTGGTTGCATTTTTCATAGGTTAATAAGAGCTCTATTCCTCTTATATTTTATGGGAAAATATACTTGTTATTATGTGATATTAATTTTTTTTCTATCACTCTTATTTTTCTATTTATATGTTGCTTATGTTGGTTATGAGCATGATTTACGATTGAATTGAGTTATGGAGCTAATTATGTTTTTATTAGTAGATGAAATTCTAATGAATGGATGGCCTAATATATTATCCTGTAACAACTATGAGGAGGCATTAGGCTTCTTGATAAATCTCAAATAACTATAAAGTTCCTAAGTTCAGATGTGTTTATATGACCTGTAGATTACATGTTCACGATGTATTTGAAATAATTTATGTCATGGCTAGGCCTTGTGAGATGAGGTCCTTGTTCAAGTTTTACATTAGAAGTCTTGGCATTATGTCATTTATCATTTCTGATAGTTTCAACAATTTATGGGCATAGGCCTAAGTTCTATCCCTGAAAAGTGGTTCAAAATCCAAGGTTGCTGGAACAGAACTACTTGGAAAAGGCTACAATTTCATGGATGCCTTAATTTTCATGTGACTGGAGGGTTTCAGCCACATGAAGGGTTTGTCATCAGTGCAACTTGGGCTCTAGTTCAATAAAATAACAAGTTGTCTCAAGGGTTGGACACTTGGAAGTGTTGGTTGGCTCCTGAAGGATCTGTAACATCTAAGGAATGTCACATGGGTCTTGTATTGTCAGCTCCACCTCCTTAACTGTATTTGGTGAGTTGAATCATATAATAGTAACTATTCATCATATGTTTACCCCAGTGGACCGGTTATCTTGGTTAAATGCAGGAATAGAGTGTTACACCAACCATACACCATTTCTTGGTTGAGAGAAGGATGAAACATCCACATAAGCTAACAATTTCATTTATGTTATGGCATAAAGTTCTTCAAAGATGATGTTTTTTGTGTTCCCCCACTTGAATGATGTGATATTCTATTTGGAAAATATTTTATGTGGAAACCTTATGTTATTTATGAGTCTCGACTAGATAGTATCATTATTACTATCGGAAGTCATATTGATAGGATACTAGAGGTAGTTCAAACTACTATAAATTCAACAATTTTTTCAAAATAATTTAAAAAATTACTCTTATATGTCAAAAAATTTCCTCTTCTTCGCTTAGCAAGAAGGAGAACAAAGTAACCACGATCACCATAGCTTCAACGAAATATCTATTTATAGAACACAAGTGGAAGCTTGAATAAGGGTCCATACATGTTAACCTCATCTATAAGGGTGCCTCTACACTTCTAGGTAAAACATCCACATGCATGGGATTCCAACCTTCCATATTCTCTATATGGTTATAGTAGAGCTATCCACAACTCAGTCACAAGTATTCAAAACTATATTTTGGGTTCCAAATATTATCCCCATTGATGTAAATATTCCCAGTTTATCTTCATTAACAAGTGGGACCCACTCTCAAACCAAGGTAGTTCGAAAGACCATTTTCTTTAATTGATCCAACATTCGAATGGAAAATCCATGATATTCTGCAAAATGATAAAACCAAATACAAAAAAAAACATGATTATTAGTAGGTTCCACATCAGTTTTAGGTTAGAAATAAGACATGGTTGCATATATAGAATCGTTTCCTCACAATCCCCAGCCAAAAATATAGGCCACTCTAATTTGGGCCTTACACCATCACAAAGGATGTCGACTATAGTGTATTAAATCATGGAAACCAAGAAAAATAAGACATGTGAGCCGATCAAATAAATCTTCTAAGATTTCGAGGGTGAACCTCTTCATTGAGGCATGTGGTTCATCATGAGCCAAATTCAATAGAAATTTTTGACAAGGGAACTTGATGCAATGGACATCATTGTTTCCTAATGGGGAGGAATAATTTAAGTGGATATCAAACAATCACCACAATCAATTATTATTTTAACACTGGAGGTTTATAAGGCCATGGCTTTACATAAAATGTCCTAACCACCCATGGTATTTGCAAGATAGAAGGGAAAAAATAATAATAAAGAGTTGAAACTCTAATTGTGCAATAATTAATTATTTTTTAACAAGTATAATCATTCACTTCTTTTAAAAATTATTGGTTTATGGTATCACCTTTTTTTTTAATCCATGATATTTACCCATGGCATTTGAAAATAAATCAAATAATGAAAGTGAATGACTCCTAGGTGAAAATCCACTGGTAAGTACTATATAGACATGCATTTCATTTGAAAAGGGACACATTTTTCCCATCATGATGTAGATGTAAAATATTTTCTATTTAATAAAGAGTTGAATTTTACCATATTATCATTCCCTTTATTTTAATTTTCAGTTTTCCTCCTATTTTATAAAGAATCGAGTTCTTCTATTATTATTATTATTATTTTTCCCTCTTTACATTATTTCTATGCATTGTGATAATATTTAGTCTCATTCGTCTCACACATTCTTGATCATTGAGACCATGTCATGGAAAAATATTAATGTTTCTTTAAACCCATATAAGTGAGGTGATAAGATCCTCCAAAGGGGTGGAACTTTCAAAAAAACTCCATAAAACCTCAAATAATGTTTATTAACCTTCAATGTATGCCTAAACTAAAGGCACATACCCATACCACAAGTTAAAGCACTTATATTAAGCATGGGGATTAATTTCCATGTCCAAGATGGTTCAGAAAACCCCCCAAAAGAAAAGTGACATCAAAATAGAAATATTGGCGATTAGGATTGAGTGTGCAATGTGTCCCTTGAATTTGGCTTGAAATGACTTGAAATAATTTTGATATTCTTTCTAACTGAAGAAGAGATCCAATGTTGTCCTCATTAGGCTCAACATTCACTTGATTTGACATTTTGACCCGACCTTCCAATTGAAGGTGGAAAGTTTTGGGGTAATGCTTAATCTTGTCATGTAATTCCTGACAAATTAGTCAGTAGATTTTGTGTTTTTAAATTCTAAATCTTCCGGGAAATCACATGAGAAATTTTGGAACCAACGCGTTTCGACTAACAACTATAGTTCATCATCAGGATAATGACGATTGGCTGATCAGACCATCCATTTATATACTAGGAAGAGAGAAGCAACGGTCAAAAACCCAAAGACAATTAAAAATGTTAACAACATTCAAAAATAAAATAAAAATAAATAAAAGTATAAAATAAATCAAAAAATACAAATCCCTCAACCTTAAAAGCTATGAATTAACCCAGAAAAATTGTATAAGTACCAAGTCAAAAAATAAAATAAAAACCCACAAATAAAAACTAAAAAGAAACTACCCCCAAGAGATAAAAATGAAAATAAAACAAGAATTAAATCCGAAAGAGTCGAAAAGTCAAAAGTTAATAACAATAATAAAAATAAAATAAAAAATAATAAAATATATATAATATAAATTAAATAACTAAATAAATACAATATATGAAATAAAATAAAATATACTAAAACTAAAATAAAATAAAAATATGAAATAAAAATAAAAATAAAACTAAATAAAAATAACACTAATAGTAATAATAATAATAGAATATAAGGAAACATAATCATAAATATACAAAAAGATAAATAGATAAATTATATGGAAAAAAATAAATATATATTAAAAAAAAAAATGAGACCATTAGAGGAACGACCACTATAGGGAGTGAAGAGAAGGGATCCAATAACTGCTGACCTTCCATCCGTCATCCCTATTCAATTGTGTTTCAAAATTAGGGAAACAATTTATTAGGGTGGCCAATGCTCAAAATTAGGTTTCAAGAGATTGGCAGTATGAGCATATTTTTTTCACATGATTAGTGAGTTGATTGATAATAATATTAGTAATAGGTTTATTATATGTACATATTGTTTTGATTTTGTATTTACACGAGGGTGTTGAAGCCCCGAAATTTTTTTGCAACAACATGGAGGATAACCACCCAGTCCGGACCTTGAAAGAACCTCCATTTCCTTTTGGTATAATTGCTCTGACTAGGGATAATGGGACTAGTTTCCCAACAAAGATTTGATATGATGATGATGGGTTTGATACAAGGTGAAATGGAAAATGATTTTAAACTAACATAAATAATCTATTTAACTAAAAAACACATGCATTTAACTTAATCTAATATTTAACTTAATATATACCCAAGAATAACTTAACTTATGCGATATACAAATATATCTTAAAGAAGGAGATAATGAAAATAATTCAATTGCTATATGAGATAATAGTGTTTAAAGATAATTATTTTGACTAAATAGTTAGGAAAAATAATTTTGAAACTATATTGCATATATCAATTGAATAGATACTCAATAAGGAATTACAACTAAGACATCATGTAATAGTGCTTTAATGAAAAATTATATAATACAATATAAATAAGTTTATTGATAAGTCATAAATAAAACTCAATCGTAAAGATAATAGTATCAGATATGAGAGGTTATATTCATGAAATCAACAACATTGATCTTCTCTTCTTTTCAACCAAATACATTGTAAGAGAAAAAAAATGAAAATTCAGTAGAGTATGCTTCGATATTCAAGAAAATCAAGATCTTGTTTCATGTATTTCATAAAAAGAATCACAAAATTATAGAAATGCAAGCTTTTGCAAAGTGTTTTTCATAAAATCTTGGACTCCTCTCTAAATTCATGAGAGAGGTTTCAATAATGTCACATATGTATCAACAATAGAATAATACATAAAAAGTTGAGGAGGTTTCAAATAACCTTCCTCAAAATACTGAAAATAAAAGATAAAAACTAAAAGAAAGATAATGATGTGCTTTATCATGTTGAAGGTTCCTTCCTTTCCATTGAGATTTTCAATTCGTAGATATCCAACATTGGCTTCACTTGGGATGGCTAGCCGAATTTGGATCTTATTTTTCCCATGCATTCAACATCATAGAGAGGTGGCACCATCGTTTAAGTGGAATTCATTACACAGTGTAAATCCATCCACTCACTATACGGTTTTACTAAAAATTTCCAATAATATTCACGATCAAGCTTAGATAGCTTTTTTACTGCTTCAATTTTATTTTTGGTGGTCCCTTTCCACTATTCCTCTAATTTTTTGATATTTGGGAAAAATCCAGGCTCGCATTATTTGATTAGATTAATATTATGAAGGTTTTCATTCACATCTTCAATTATATTGGTTGCTATATCATCTGCTCTACCTCTAGCCCTTTCTGCTTGCTTTAATTGCATATCCAAATCTGTAAATAAAATATCTCTGTGGGATTATTCAATCTTCGACAAATCATATTTTCTTCCTTACTTAGAATCTTTCCAGGAGATAAAATATGAGATATTGTTATCAAATTCTTCATATTCCAATCTCTGATCAACCATTTCATGGACTAATGTATCACTTGTTTCACAATATGGTTTGATCATTGAGATTCTTTTACATAATATTTCTTGTTGTTTGAAAATTGAGTATTTAGCTCAAGTGTTTCTTTGATGAATTCTTCTCTCTGATGTTGATTTCTGAGCTTATCTACTTCATTTTGCATTAGTTGAATCTGTGATGCTTTCCTATTGCTGTAACTTCATTTTCTCAAAATATTTATCAAATTTTATCATGTCCATCTCTGTTTTCTTATGGACATTATGTCTTTCTTGTTCAATTTGTTTCTATAACAACTAAATTCTTGCATATTTATTTTTAAGCAGAAGACTAACCTCCATTTCTTTATCCATTGTAGCTTTTGCATAAGCACGTGCGAATTGTGACAACCTTGTCAAGTTTTCTTATGGAACAATGGGGGTGTCTTTCCAGAAAACCTCCATTGGTTCATTCTTTGGAGTTGCTACTGATTAATCAAGATTTATTTTCATTCTCTATCTCCTTGCCACTGCTTTGTGTGCTGGACTATAAAATATATCTAAAGGAGGCATCTCTTCAATTCTAAAAAAAAATTGTGATGGTGGGTAGGCCGGGATGATTTCAACATCTTCTTCTGGATTTCAAACTTGAAAGGTCTATTAATGAGTTTGAAAATTAGAGGTTCCTTCAATTCCTGTGGCCGTTTTGTTAGGTCCTTGTAATTTTTCAGATTGGAAAGACCAAATTGAACAAGGGTAACATCAAACCAACTTTGGATCCCTAGGACCTAGCCTTCCTGGACTCAAAGAGGGCTCTCTCTATATTTGTGTAAAATATGTAACCTGATTGATTTTAGGGTTTTGATTTTAGGCTAGTTATAATAATAGGGTTTTTTGTTTGTTTTGTTTGGTTGGGTTGCTTGTCAAGAAGAACATATAGAGTGAGAGAGATTCATACCATTGGGCTATGGAGTCTGCAAAAGGTCTTGAGAAGTACAAAAATGGGTCAAGGGTGTTTCAGAGGGAAAGTTAACAAAGCCAAATGGATCTTCAAAGCTTATGTGAGTGAAGTGAATATTAAATTGTGAACATAGTAGGCGCAAAGGGTAGCTAAGAATCCTTTAACAAATACTTTAACAAGAAGGGCCTTTAAGATCACTATGCTTAAAGAAATAGCCAAAGACAGGGCATACCATAAAATTCTTTGATCAAATTTCACCAACTAAACCCTAGGAAAACAATCTAGCAAACCCTAGAGAGTAAGAAACTTGTAATTTCTCTAGTGATTTCACCTTCAAGCAAAGAAACATTCAAGATAACATATAATAATGATCAAAGAGCAGGGAACTCCTAAATTCATTAATAAAACTATGAAATACCTTCAAACCAACTATTTAAGATGGACTAAAGGACAGGGAAAACCATAAAAATCCTAAGCCAAAACCCTAATCAGTACACTTCAAAAAAAAGACCTCAAAAACAATGTTTTAAGTTATACCAAAGGACATGGCTAACCGTAAACTTCTTTGGAATTGGCTCCATTAAATAATTCTTAAAAAAAACAAGCTGAGTGGAACTAGAGAGAAATTAAAAATTCACTGATTTGACCTAGCAGAGGAAAACATTAGATGTAATATTCCTTTTTCAGGATTGCTCATAATCCATGCATAAAAAACGCATTTCCAGCAAAAAAATGTAATAAAACAGTGAAATGGACTCTTGGATCCCATATATTAGTCAATATACACTCTAAATCCAATGATAGAGCTGAAACAAATCAAACTAGGTGGGCTAAACAGACCTCCCACACTAGTGTAGCTAAAAATGGTGAAAAACCCCAAGACTGCAAAATTTCGGAGCAGCTGCTCAAGGGAATATGTAGTCTAAGAGAGGGTTTACACATAAAATGATAGGAGAATCATATATCTACTCATATATTGATAAATAATGCTGAAGTACAAAGATCTAAGATCCTATACAAAATACAAGATAACCTCGCAAGGGTTTCTTGTCAAACACTCTATATATAAAATGTGATATTCAGGAAATGACTGAATAACCACTGCAACACTCAAGTAAATCAGTGAAAAAGGCTGGAAGATGTCTGATCTAATGTATAACCCTCAAAGGCACTACAGCTTTGCTAAGCAGCAAAGCAGCAACAATTCTTGGCAGCCAAGAATAATAATCTACAACATGATGAATAATGTTGCAATCCTCTTCCTTATATAAGATGTGAGTTTTATTGCCCTTGGCCCCACTCACTTAGGTTACTTCTAACCCAAGTTACATTTCCCTCCAAAATTGCGTTATCCATCCTAGGATTCCTCCTCCACTAAAACTGCGTTGTTAACTTGGTCAAAGCAGCTTCATTTTATCTTTGTTCACACATGGAGGTGTTTTATTAAGCTATAAAGAGTGTCCCCTTTCACAATTGGAGTATTTTATTCCTCCTTAGGAGACTTATGGGCTTTTCAACCCATTTATTTACAGGCTACAGCTTCTGCTAACTCTAATGTTCCATTTAGCTTGGAGGCTAAAATTTTGGAACATTACAGTCCTCCCCTCCAAAATATTTGCTTGTCCTCAAGCAAATGCATAAGGAGAAAAAAATTTCTCCCCTCTTCCTCATGTGGCCTTCATCAATAGCGTCCATCACTGCATCGAGAGAATCTGCAAATATACTATAATCCAATGCATCAATAAAAGGTGGAAAGTGTGAATGGAAACATGCTAGATGTTGCATGGCCTCTACAAAGTAGGAGTGATGATGAACATGGTGAATGAGTGCCCCCGTCATCCATCCAATCATCCAAATGAAGTGAGTCACCCTCCAACATGGTAACTCATGAAAATTCTCTTCCACCTTGTGCTCCTGAAATGTAGGTGGGTTAAATAAGTGAACATGATAGGCAAGACGGCCTATCCCATGTTTTTCTTCTCTCCACTCATGATACGTGTAGAGGGTATTCTAATCTTGGTCTGAAACATGATTTCCCTTCAATGGCAAGAAGAAGATTGAGCCTCCAAAGACTCTTCCTCCAAAATCATGAGTCATGCCAACCCAAACGATTCCATTCAAGATGAATGGCACATCATCACCAGATGGCATCCAAATCAAAAAATGGCTGAAGGTTATGTGAAAATTTGGATGATACATATGGTATCTCTGGTGGATACAGCGTAGCTCTCCCAACTGTTGCTTGAGAATGTCATATGGAAAGTGTTCTTGCAACAAGTTACAAGCGGGATATGTATGTTCTTCCAACATGGAAAAGTAAGCATCAATGTCTATTAGTCGTACATGGATAGAATAAAAATACACTTGCCCAAAGTCATGTATAGATGGGCTACTATCATCATAAACATTGGCCCTAAAGTGACCATGAAACCCGAAATACTCTTGCTCTTTTGAGGAGAAATGCACTGAGAAAACATGGTGAGAAAATACAAATACTCGATAGAGTAATCAATGACTACAGAAATGCATTCTCTACCATACCTATTGAGTGGGATGAAAGTTAAATCCCCCAATAAGTCCTCCCATGAGAATCTACTCATAAAAATCTGCAAGAAGAAGGGATACCTCCTCCCCTTGGAATATCTCATCCATAAGAACATGCTCCTATGTGACAACACTGTAGGCCTTTGTAATAAGGATCTATGACTTCTTCCTTTGATATCCCACATTCCAAAGCCATCCACCATCATGCTGCTATGTGAGAAGATCATCTTCTGATATGGAAGTCTCTCATGATCCTCCAATACTGAAGGGTAGCCTCCTTGCACCATGAATGTGCCTTTATTCTCTTCAGAAATATCATGAAAAGTATGGGAAGAATTTTTCCCATACTCTCCCAAGTGCAACAATAGCAACAAAAATTTCTACTGCTGCCTCTTTCCTCCCTCATACAAGCTATGAAGTGAGATCATGATGATCAGCTTGTATGATGCCCCATACCAATAAGTCTTCTGCTGCTCTATCATATGGGTGCTATGCCATCTAATTGGATCCTCTCTCCATATAAAGCTTCCCTTGAATAGAAATACATCAGCAATACATGGAAGCAAGATACAATAAAAACAAGTTGCCAAGTGACAACCGGAGAGTGAATCTCAGTCCCCCTCATGGAACCAACACAGTGCATCCTTGACCTGCATCAAAATAATAAGTAACAAGTGCTTTTCTAGCCACTTGTTTGCTGCCATAGTCATCTCATAAGATGAAAACATGAAGTTTCAATATGGTGTCATTGGTGCACACCAAGAGACATATGGCTTCCCCCACAGCTCATCAAAAAGATAGCCAAAATCAATGCTACAAGTAGCTGCAAGTACATCATCATATAATATACAAGAAGAGATGATTCTTCTTGTTACATCATGCCGACATCATGCTGATCAAATAAAGAAAAGAAGTATAATACAAAATGTAAAAGTATCCCTCCTCCATCATGTACTTGAGGTCTTGAGCTGAAATGGCTCAACTGGAAATTCTCCTGCACTCCCAATGAGTAGGAAGGTGGCTGTGACATCCTCTCTATCATCATCTGGGCTATGCATCTCTCCATATGCTGATATATGTCATGCTGAATGTCCTCCTAAGTGAACTCCTCCAACAAGGAAAGATATGAATCACAATGCATGGAAAATAAGTCCTCATGTGTTGCATGCAACAACTTCTCCTTGAGACTAGAATCTCTAGTCAAGAAGACTCCACCATGTGAATAAATGACCATATCATCCACCATATACTCATCAAATATATCCAGGTCATCTAGAATCATGGATGCACCAAGATCCTTGGAGTACTCTACTAAAAGCTGAGATATCCAGTCAGGATCAATCCTCCTCAGAGACAGTGCTGGTGATCTGGCATGTATAGCTCCACTCATGCTGCTGCTCGCTACTTTGACATCTCCCATGCCAAATTTTTCCTCCAAACTCTTCACCTCTCCAAAATCCAAGAGTGGTGAACCCAAAAACAAGATATCTCTCATCAACTGAAGATCAGGTGGCCTCCCAGGTGGAATGCCTCCATGTAGTGAGACATCAATGTCAAGAGTAGACTGCATATATGATTGGGATACCTTGCCCTTGCCCTCACTGTGCAAATATGTTTGCCTCTTCCTTGCATTAGCCTTCTAAAATAGAGAAGGGTGTGTGCTCCTCATCAACCGATGTTGCTCTTCCTCCCTTTCTTCTCCTTCCAGCTGCAATGCTGCACAATCACGCTGCTCACTGATTGTGCTTGGACCTCTATGTATGAGATCCTGGGGAACTTCTTGCATAGATACAAGAATCACTCCTATGGGAGCATGTGCTCCTCCCTCCTCTGCATGAGGCACTGGATGTGCTCTAGATATGATAGCACTATTGCTTTCTCCTTCATCAATGTGTGTATGCAACATCTCAACCATGCCCTCTTATTCAAGAATATGAACTGGAGGTTTTTCTTCCAGCAAAGTGTAATGAAAGACATCAGCTCCTCCCATGGTTTTCTGAAATGGAGTTTCCTCCATCACATGCAAGTTTTTTGTTCTTTCCAATTTTCCTTGCTCATGTGTCTTAAATTTTTTTTCACAAAACCTCTCCTTCAATCTTTTTATGAATCTTGAATAAGAGAAATTATTGGCATTTTTTAAGGAAAAATATTCAAAAATCCACCATGCATGAGCCTTACCTCTGAAATGCAGTGCTGCAACTCTGATAGCTTCATCTCTGGAAATATGGTGCAGCTGCAAATAGGAGTTTAGCCCCCGTGGGTGATCTGGAAAAAGTAGATAGAAGAAATATATCTGCATCCTAATGTTGGCTCTTCTCCATCTAGATCATGCAAAACTCTTGGAAATCAGTATGATCTCTAAACCTCTTAGTTTGAGATTCATACTCTCGCAACAAATCACTAAGAGTCATTCTCTTAGGCATTCTTCCTCCTCCCATCCATCTCAGGGTAACTTTGGTCATTTGACTGCGTTGTGCATCATGTAGTGCAGCTGCATTCTCACACACACCATGTGAAAATCTATACTCAGCTCTATAATCAACCTCCTTTGGAGATTTCATCTCCAACCTTATTTTCTTCAGCTCTCCTTGAAATCTCTTCATAGATTTTGGAAGAATCTTTGTAAGCTTGCCTTCCTTTCTTCCTGCACACACTGAAGATTTTTTTCTTCTTTCCATCTCTCCTTCTTCTAATAGTTGGATCTCACAAGCTGTGCTAGAGATCATGCTCTGATACCACTATAATATTCCTTTTTCAGGATTTCTCATAATTCGTGCATCAAAAATGCATTTCCAAAAAAAAATGTAATAAAACAGTGAAATGGAATCTTGGATCCCATATATTATTCAATATGAATTCTAAATCCAATAATAGAGCTGAAACAAATCAAACTAGGTGGGTTAAACATACCTCCCACACTACTGTAGCTAAAAATGGTGAAAAACCCCAAGACTACAAAATGCCGGAGTAGTTGCTCAAGGAATTAGGTAGTATAAGAGAGGGTTTACACATAAAATTATAGGAGAATCATATATATACTCATATATTGATAAATAATGTTGAAGTACAAATATCTAAGCTCCTATACAAAATACAAGATAACCCGGCAAGGGTTTCTTGTCAAACACTCTATATATAAAATGTGATATTAAGGAAATGACTGAATAACCACTGCAATAATGAAGTACATGAGTGAAAAAGGCTGGAAGATTTCTGATCTTATGTATAACCCTCAATGGCTTCCTCCAATGAAAGGATGAACCTCTCAATCACAAGGAAACACTACAATGGAGCCACCAAACCATGCAATGAATACTGCCTCGAAAATAATGCACTCCCTAGCAAAAACAGCGCTGGGAGGGTATGAGAAATGTGTGGTCTGATACCACAGATCTGAAATAAGCTCTGGAAATCTCCAAACATATATTTCAAGTGAAATAAACCTTCCTCCAATGAGAAACTAGCTCAGAAGCCCGGATTCCAATCCCTTCCACTGCTACACCCAACAACACTGCACAATCTCTGAAAAAGATGTGCTGATGTAGATGGATGAAGCTTGGCCTAAAAAAATGATGTGGAATGATGAATAAAAACTCTCCCAATGACCTCCTCAAAGGAAAGAGGTGGGATTCCCACCCGAGAACACCCGGTGCTAAACAACACTGCATCTTTGCTAAGCAGCAAAGCAACAACAATTCTTGGTAGCCAAGAATAATAATCTACAACATGATGAATAATGTTGCCATCCTCTTCCTTATATAAGATGTGAGTTTTCTTGCCCTTGGCCCCACTCACTTAGGTTACTTCTAACCCAAGTTACATTTCCCTCCAAAATTGCATTATCCATCCTAGGATTCCTCCACTAAAATTGCATTGTTGACTTGGTCAAAGTAGCTTCATTTTATCTTTGTTCACACATGGAGGTTTTTATTAAGCTAGAAAGAGTGTCCCCTTTCACAATTGGAGTATTTTATTCCTCCTTAGGAGAATTATGGGCTTTTCTACCCATTTATTTACTGGCTACAACTACTGCTAACTCTAACTTTCCATTTAGCTTGGAGGCTAAAATTTTGGAACATTACATTAGAGCACTAGAAGGAGACAGACTTAAGGTGCTTCTAATCGGCATATCTTAAGCTAAATTTTATATTCTATGGAAAGAGAAATATGAAAAATATGGAAACATAAGAAGACAAGTGTAAAATAAGAAAAAAACATCACCATTAACCACGTTCATGAATCCTACAAATGTTCTTGTATCATTTATATTCAGTCCAAAACCTTCACAATGCTCCAAAGCCAAAAATTCTTTACAACTCAAAGTCTATGAAGCTTATCTCAACAATAAACCAACATAAATAATGAGGCATCCATGTAGTATTTAAATTGCGAAGGAGGATCAAAACCCTAGCTAGGGTTTCAAAATTTCATTAATTACACATAAATGTCATTTTGTCCTATGAGACCATGCAAGGCCCAAGGCACAAATATCCTAACTTAATAAATGCAAAAATAACTCCTAACATAAATTCCCAACTAATTTTAGAGATATTTGTCTATTAAGCCATAAAAATATATTTTTCATTAAATCCTTGTGTTTTTTGTTGACTTTCAGGCAAGGGTGCAACGCCAAGGTGCAAGGGCACAACGCCAGGCCATGGGCACAGTGCCAAATGTGGAAAAATTGCCTCTTTTGCAGCTAATATTTGGAGGCCTTCACGGTGTCCAAATGAGCTCTAGAATAGTTCATTGGAAAGCTTGTCCTGTCTAGTTTCCAAATATGCATTTATTTTCCAATTTTGTGCCCATTTTCCTACTACAAAATCCATTCTCCCAAGACTACTCAGGGCACAATGCCAGTGCTGAAAATAGGGCAGAAAGGTGATTTTTAGGTGGTTTTTGGCACTTTTGGAGGACCAGTTTTGCTCCAAATGAGCTGAAATGTTCCGTGGGTAATGTAATTTACATGAGGAACACAAAAATGAAAATTTTTCCTCCATTTTATTCCCCAAAAAAGAGTGCAGCGCCAGTGGCGCTGCGTGCTTGGCCCTTCAAAACAGTGAAAAATTCAAAATCTTCAAAAATGTGCCAAAATTTGGATTTGTCTTGCTAATCATGTTTGGGATGCTTTTAGGGGTGCATTAGCAAGAATTTAAGGTTTTTATTTGTATTTTTCCTCATTTAGGGATTGAATATTTTCAAGGGCTCTTTTGAGCTTGGCCCTTGCAATCTTGTTTCTTAAGTCATAATGCCTTGCCATCTTCTTTTGCATGTCAAGGTCTCTTTTGGTCTTCTCCAGTTGATCTTCTAAGTGCACATTTTACCTCTCTAGCTAATATTCCCTATCATAGTCTATATCCATGGCAAGCAACTCACTTGGAGTGAGATGCTCTGCCAAGGCTGTCTCTTGCTCCTTTTCTTTGGCTAGAGCCTTCTTTAAGGAAATTTCCTGTGGCCTCTTCCTAGGAAGATGCTCTTCATATTCTTCAGTTTCATCATGAGTGCCCAAGACCTCATCTAGGTTTTCCTTGGCTTTTCTAGCCTCTATCTAGGCTCTGATAGCTCTGATCTCATAAATAACCTTCTCTGCCTCCAACTGCTTGTTTTCAACCTCAAAAAAGTGGATCACATTCTTAGCCCTACCTAGATTGGTTTATAGATATTTAATGTGAGCAGCTTTGCTTTTAAGAAGCATGTTAGTGATCCTTTGATCATTTTCATCATCACTATCAAAGTGAATAAGTTGAAACTCTTGTTCAGTTTCATGCTTGTCTTCTTCTTCTTCATCAACGACATTTTCCTTACCTTTGTCAAGCTGCTTGGTTTAGGTAGAAGGCATGGTCCCTTGCCTCTTAAGGGCAACAAACACATGCCTATTTTCCCTCTGGTAGGTCAACGGAAAAGGTTCTATGCTAATAATCTCAGTGCCATCTGTCTCACTGCCATCATGACTGCCATCATGAATGCCATCATCATTGGTATCATCACTACTCTCATGGCTCTTTCACCCACTTCCAACATCTTCACTGCTCTCTTCCTCATTACCATATGCTTCACTTATATGTGCCTCACTACCCTTACTACTCTTTTCTTCATTGCTTTCTTTCTTATGGGCATATGCCTCACTGAAATTTTCCTCATTGTTTTCTTCCTCATTGTTTTATTCCTCATTGCCTGTTGGAACAGGTTCTCCTACGATCTACGAAACTGGTCCAATTTTGAATATTTTTTATTAGATTTAGTCTAGCGCAGGGGTTTTGGGGTGGTTCAAAGCCCTAAAAGCATTGTAATGGGTAAAAGGGTAAACCAGGGGTCTAAAAACCATGGGTTGCGGACCATAGGAAAGTATAGGCTAGATTATTATAAATAGAGGAACATTTTATATTGTAAGGAGGTAGAAAATGAAGAGCTATTGATGCAAATTGGGGTTTAAGTAGTCTGATTTGGTTTTTGGGAATGGACTCCTACTGGCTGTGTGCACAGAGATCAAGAGTCTAGCTATGTGCAGACCTTGCTATTGTGTGCGAGGCTAGGAAGAGATTGTAAAAAGGAATTGATGAATTAATGAATAATAAAGGTTGATAGAGAATTGAATCTGTGAGTACTCTTTGTGTGAATCATTGGTAATTACTACATTGTGTGCTTTATGTATTTAAGCTACGAAAGACCTATGTAGGTGTGTTTTCTGTATTTGGATTTTCTCTGTTTTGTTAGGTCCCTATATTACTAGTATAGTCCCTTATTTTTGTTAGTGTAACACCCTTATTGTTAGTATTTTACCCTTGTAACCCCCATATTGTTATTATTGTGCACTTAAATTATTATTGTTAGGTCGGCTAGGATTACATTGTGGCCCCACTAGGATTAGATTGTGGCCTCATGGAATCCTATATATAGAAAGGAGGTTTTGTAATTTGAATCATCCTTGTTCATTCATGTAATGTATTGGAGGTTTCCCCCTCGAAGTGGCTTATTTCTAAGGCGTTGATATCTCTTTTATTCTCTTTTTGGAGTTGGTTTCACAACATTTGGTATCAGAGCTTTGAGGTTCTAGGGTTTTGCTGCACAAAACAGGTGATCGTGGAATTTTCGCTATAACTTTTTTTATACGAAAGTTCAGAATCTGAAATTTTTAGAGTGTGAAGCCAAAATCCTGAGGAACATCTTCACAAAATTTCAGAACTTGGTTCACAATATGTTCCGAGATATGATCTGTGCAAGTTAGGTCATTTTGCAAGCTCCTGAATTTAAGCTAAACAACTCCTCATGGAATTTTTGTCATAATTTTTTTTTTACGAAGGTTCAGAAGCTTAATTTTTTAGAGTGCAAAGCCGAAATCCTAAAGAGCATCATTGCAAAATTTCAGATATTGGTTCACAATATTTTTGGAGATATGATCTGTGGAGGTTAGGACTTTTTGAGGCTTCTGAATTTCATCTCAGAGAGGTGATCATGGAAAAACATTCATAGCTCTCTCTTTGAGCATCGGATTGGAATGTTGTAAAAATTGGTTGCAAGTACACGGAATTTTGTTTTTGGTCTATTAATTTTAGAGCCAAAGGAGGAAACAGTGACATGTGGCAAGTCATACAAGTTTTCTCTACTGAACCAATCCAAAATTGGGTTATTGTGGGAGATTGGATATAAATTTTCCTTGAAGAATTCAAATCAGATCAGACCTATGGCATTTGAAAGAAGCTTCAGAGGGCTAATACAGGGCCAAATTTTAGATATTGAGGATCCACAATTATAGATATAATTCAATTTCAATTTCGAGCTCCTAAAAAGCAAGTAAAAGGTGTGTATTTTTTTTCCAAATTGCATAAGTCTTGTTTGAAGAATCAAGTTGAACTGATTCCAAGGGAATATTGTAGAATAGATATCAGTATTGTATTCTAAAATGGCCCCTAAAAATAATTCAACACCCATTAAGCCTTTAGAAAGCTCTACTATGACTCATGAAGATGAAGAATGGCAACATGACATATCAAAATTACAAGAGAAAGTGCAACAAATTTCGCTCTCGCAAAGAGCAACAAAAAATGACAAGGAAGTTTTGAAGAAAGGCGTGGAAACTAAGATGGATGGTTTGAAGAAAGGCATGGATGGTTTGAAGAATAGCATGGAATCTAAGATAGGTGGCATGGAAGCTGGCATGGAATCCAAGATGGATGACATGGAAGCTAAGATTGATGAGAAAATGGAGAACATTAAGAATGATCTAAAAACAGACATCGAAGGTTTGACAAAGTTGATACAAGAAATGTTTCCTAATGGTGAAAATATAGTAGAAGAACCTCATGATGAGAACAAAATCAATGTTAATTGTGATTTTATAAACTATAACATTGGCAGGAAGAACCAACATATTCCAAAAATGGATATGAGTAAGTTTGATGGAAAGGATCCTGTAACATGGATACTACAGATGGAGCAATATTTTGATCTCCATAATGTGAAAAACACACAAATGGTACGCATTGCAACTTTACATTTAGAACAAAATACATTTGTATGGTATCGATGGCTTTGCTCCCATAAAAAATTTTTCACTTGGTCAATTTTTATGGAGGAAATGATAGCACATTATGAGGATACAAAGAGCAACACTAACTTTAGTTAAGTAAATCTCAAAAAAAGTTTAAACAGAGTACTAGTACATTGAGGACTTCAAAAGATTGAATAAGGTAACTGATATTCCAAAAGAACAAGTTGATCTCTTCATGGGTACTTTAAAGGATAACATCCAACATATGAAGTTTGCACGTTTTTTGGAACTGATTCATTAGAAGAAGGCATTGATTGTGAAAAATTAGATATGAGTATGGTGACAAAGCCTACTCACTTCTGGAAGAGGAGTGTTGCTACTACTAGATTTCACAACCTACAAGGTTGACACCACAGCTGGTGGACGAGAAAAAGAGTAAAGGCTGCCATAGTTGTGATAGCAAATACACTAAAGGTCATAAGTGTCTTGAAAGAAATTATTTTACAAGATTGTGAAGAGGAAGAAGAAAATAGACAAGAAGAGGATATACACAGAACCAACCCCAAGAAGGAAGAATATGATTCTATTCATATCATGTAACAACATTGGCAGGAAGTACCACTCCTCAAACTCTCAAGATAGAAGGACATATCAAGAAGAAAAAGGTAATAGTGTTGATTGATTCAGGTAGCACCCATAATTTTATTCATTGTAAGGTAGCCAAGGAATTGAATTGTTTCCTATACCCAGCACTAGAATGTCAAGTAATGGTTGCAAATGGAGGAAATATAAATTTCTCTAGAAAATGCCATAATATCAAGCTAACCATGGGGGAATATGTATTGAATAGTCCAATGCTTTCCATTCCTATGGGAGGTGTTGATGTTGTACTAGGAGTACAATGGTTACAATATTTGGGGACGGTAGCTTTTAATTTTCAGGAACTTTTCTTATTTTTTTAGAAGGAAAGGAAGATGGGAATTACGGAAATTATTGCGGGAAGATCGAGGAAAGATATCTGTCTAGTAATGTGAAAAAAAAATCTTATAAAAATAAAAATAAGAGGCATAATTGCAATTATTCTCTGCTAGAAGTTCAACATGAAATCATCATGCCGAGATCTCAAAAAGTCTTGGACAATCATTCCAAGGATTTTGAAACTTGAAAGGACTCCACCTATTATTTGATCACATGATCGTGCTATTCATTTGATTCTAGGAAGTGTTTCTTGTTTCTCTTTATCACCGTAGTATTGGTACACAAGAAGGATGGATCATGGCGCATGTGTCCGGATTATAGGGAGCTCAATAAGCTCACTATTAAAGATAAATTTCGCATTCCTCTGATTGATGAATTATTGAATGAATTACATGGAGCAATTTATTTTTCCAAGTTGGATCTTCATTCAGGATATCATCAAATTAGAATGAAGACTGAAGATATTCCGAAAACAAAATTTCGATCTCATGAGGGTCATTATGAATTTTGGGTCATGCCTTTCGGCCTTACCAATGCACCTTCTACATTTCAAGGCTTGATGAATTCCATTTCAAACCCTTCCTTAGAAAATTTGTGCTAGTATTTTTTGATGATATACTAATCTACAACAGGCCTTGGAAGGATCATGTTCAACATGTTGACAGGGTGCTCAAACTATTGCAAGAGAAACAATTATATGCAAAAACATCCAAATGTTTCTTTGGAGTATAAGAGGTTGAATATATGGATCATATTGTATCTCATGAGGGTGTTAAGGTAGACCCTAACAAAATTAAAACCATTAAGGAATGGAAAGTCCCCACAACCATAAAGTAGCTGTGAGGATTTCTCGGGTTAACAGGGTATTATTGAAAGCTTTTTAAGAATTATGGGAGAATAGCAACACCTCTAACAACATTATTGAAGAAATATGCATTTTCATGAACTCTTGAAGAAACTAAGGCCTTTGAACATCTTAAAGAGGCAATGTGCCTATCACTAGTCTTAGCTATGCTAGACTTCACAAAAAAATTTATTGTGGAATGTGATGCCTCAAGAAATGGAATTGGTGTTGTTTTAATGCAAGAAGGAAGACCCATTGATTTTGAAAGTCGTCCAATAAAAGGAAAGTATTTAAAAAAACCTATTTATGAGAATGAAATGTTAGCAATACTGCATGCACTAAATAAATGGAGAACTTACCTAATGGCAAGACACTTCAAGGTAAAAACTGATCATGATAGTCTTAAACATTTTTTGGAACAAAGACTATCTTTAAAAGAGCAGAAAAAAAAAAGGGTCACAAAGATGTTGGGTTATGACTTTGAAATAATCTAAAAAAAAGGAAGCTAAATGTTGTTGTAGATGCACTGTCCCACACTATTATACAACTAGATTGGATAGCAAGGCAAGAGATGAATATGCAGAAGAGAAGGACGAGGACGTGTGGACACTCATTCAAAAGTTGCAGCAAGATCCTAGTACATCTTATACATTTAGTTGGAAAAATGATTCCTTATGGTACAAATATCACTTATATATTTGCAAGAATTCCCAACTAAAACAAAATATTATTTTGGAATTGCAAACTTCTCCTTTAGGAGGACACTTAGGATTTTTAAAAACTTACCACAGGGTGAAGAAAGAATTTATTTGGGATGGCCTGAAATCTGATATTCAAAAATTTGTGGCGGAATGTTTGGTTTTCCAGCAAAATAAAGTTGAGACAATTAAGACCTCAGGTCTTCCACAACCTTTATCCATTCCAAGTCAACATTGGGAGAATATTTCAATGGATTTTATCACGAGTTTACCTAAGTCTGAAGGAAAGAGTGTCATCATGGTGGTAAGTTGATAGACTTACCAAGTATGCCACACTTTGTGCATTATCTCTCCATTTAAAAAAAACTTCTGATTGCTACTACATTTCTGGACACAATTCAGCTTTATGGAAAGCCAAGGGTTATTGTGAGTGACAGTCCATTTTTACTAGAAATTTTTGGACGGAGTTATTTTCTTGTTTGGGTACTCAATTACACCTCTGTATCTTATCATCACTCTATCAATGGTTAGGCGATATAGTAAATAAATGTTGCAGGAAGGATATCCGTTTGTTGTGTATACATTAAACAAACACAATAGATTGATGGTGAACTCAGCTAAGTGGTGGTATAAGACTTCCTTCCATCTGCAGCCAAAATGACCCATTTATGGCACTTTATGGATATCAATACACCATCCATCATATATTGAGAAAATTTGAAGGTTCAGCGATTGGAATATCACATCGAGCATGATGAAGTTCTGAAATCTTAAAGGCCCTTTGGTTACTGGCACAAAATCGAATGAAACAACAGGCAGATCAACATCACAGCGAGAGAAGTTTTGATGTAGGAGATTGGGTATTTTTACGGCTACAACCATACAAACAAATGTACCTCAAGCAAGCTAAGAAGAATAATAAATTATCACAAAGTACTATGGTCCTTACAAGGTGTTGCAAAAGATTGGTTCTATGGCATACAAATTGGAGCTTCCTGCTTCTTCGCGAGTACATCCAGTTTTCCATGTTTCATGCTTAAAAAAGGTTATAGGTGAAAATCTTCCAGTTCAAACAATATTGCTAGAACTTGATGAGAAGGAAAAATCATATTGGAACCTGAAGCGGTCATGGAAACAAGAGCTCGACAGCTACGGAATCGATCAATTTCAGATTATCTCATCAAGTGGAAGAACTTACCCACTGAAGATTCTACATGGGAGGATGAGAATTTTATCTGAAACACCCAAAGCTACTCAAGCATTGAGGACAACACTTTTTTAAAGGAGAGGGGCATGTTAGGTCCCTATATTACTAGTATAGTCCCTTATTGTTGTTAGTGTAACCCCCTTATTGTTAGTATTGTACCCTTGTAACCCTCATATTGTTATTATTGTGCCCTTAAATTATTATTGTTCGGTCAGCTAGGATTACATTGTGGCCTCACTAGGATTACATTGTGGCCTCATGGACTCCTATATATAGAAAGGAGGTTTTGTAATTTGAATCATCCAAGAATTGTTCATTCATGTAATGTAATGGAGGTTTCCCCCTCGAAGTGGCTTATTTCTAAGACATTGATATCTCTTTTCTTCTCTTTTTGGAGCTGGTTTCACAAAATGTTTTTTCTATGCGATGTTGTGCTACTACCCTAATGGTATATAATTATATATCTACACACGTGGATGCGAATAGATACCTTTTTTTCCTGCGCAGAACAAGGTGATCTAGTATCATAGGGCCGAATGCAGCTCTGCTTGCCTTACCTATCCTTTCTCAGGGTGCGGAAACCTAGTTCCAGCACCCACCCAAACTAATTTGGGTGAGACTTTGACCTACACAAGTATGTCACTGCCAAAAGGGCCAGTAGTATAGGGGTTTGTTGGCAAACCTTAGACTCCGAACCTGGGTCGGGACCACTCGAGCCAAAAAATGGTTTTGTTACCAGGACCTGGAGCATTTTTAGAAAGGGACTGGGTAATGACAAGAGAGTATTGGAAGCCTGAAAGGAAGGAAATTGAGGATTGGTTCGAAAAGCAGATCTAGGAGTTCACGGTAATGGAAAATCGCAGCGATAAGTTAACGGTAAAAAGGTGGAAAAATAGGTACATTCTTATCGAAAGCTACGAAATATTCTTTGTGACATTTGTGATCGAGCTTCAGGAGTGGTTGGCCAGACTTGTAGAGTTCCAGAAGTGCTGGAAGGACGAACGGGTCACTTAGTGGACCTCGGAACTGGTCCAGTAGCTAGAGAGGACTGATAATACTATCACATGCTTAGTAGATCACTGGGTGGACAGTGTGCTACGAGGATTTGTGACAGAATTTTCCATTGATCAGTTTTTCTCATACTCTAAGGCCGAACAACGATTCTTTAAAGGGTTCCGGGGAAAATTTTTGAGGGCATTATTGTTGCTGATTAAGATATTATTGTGTGAAAAGAGCATTCTATGTAGTCATATCGACTGAATGACCTCAGATCTATACGAAAGTGTGACGTGTAGTGGTAAATACTATCGAACCAACCTCGACGGGGGGAGATCTGCCTACAACCTATTACGAGAACCGGTTGTGCAAGATCCCCTGGCTACACCACTGTCCAAGCAGCACAAAGGTAAGAACTCACCTGTACCACCATCCCTGCTGGACAGCGATATGGCTGCGCACCTGAGACTACCTACCTTCAAGGGGGTAGGGGATGAGGATATGGACCGATTTTGGTTTGGTGCAGACTCCATCTAGACTGCGCAAAATGTGGCAAACAATACAGTGAAGAGGGCACAACTATCCCTGGCATTCGAGGACAGAGCACTGCAGTGGTATATGAGGTACATTGCCCAGAATGGGAGTGCATCTAATCAATATTTCAAAGATGCTCTGAAGCAATAGTTCCGAAAGCCAAAATCTTACTCTCAGTTGGTAGCGGAAGTGAAGGACTTCAAAAAAGGTGTGTCTGAATCAGTGTGGGAGGTTGATTAGTGATTGAAAATGAAAATCAGGGAGGAAGGATTCGAGTATGATGATAGACAACATACGGAATGGTTCATCGCTATGTTATTACCTCACCTACGCACGCCAATGAGTCACTAAACCTTTGAATCGCAGGAAAAAGATGTGGAAGTCACTATGAAACTAGAAGCTGGACCCAGAGAAGATACTTTGGTAGGTGTACAGCAAATTCAAGAGAAGCTTGGAGCTATGCATATGGAAATTCAGAACCTATGAAAGGAGCAAGGAAAGGATGCCCGCGTAGATCTATGGTGCATATGATTTCGGGTATCTGGCCATATGAAGGATCAATGCTCCCTATTGGCAGATTACATGCAGGTGGGAGGACCTAGTCTGGTATGCCCGGGAACAAGTGAGAAACCCATCCTATCATGACCAAGCTCAAGCAGACCTACGCTGTGGTGCGATGACTGCCATGTATCAGGACTACATGATACGAATCATTTCCCTTGTCTAGGTGCGTATGTCCCAGAACTAAAGCAACAATGGTGCAGATTCTGTCAATCGGTGGGACACAATGAGCAAAAATGTCACACTTATGACCTAATGATAGATTGTGGAAACTTGTATAGGGTGCAATCCAACCCTGCATCGCCAAGAACTTCCGTGAACTTCGAAGGCTCTTCATCCAGGGCCAGAGGAGGTCGGGGAGGAAGCGTTGGATGAGGACATGAGCAGATAATCTGTTATAACTATGGAGAGGTAGGACACTTTGCCAGAGAATGCCCAAACCCCACCAGGCCATCGTGCAAGTATTTTAGGTAGCTAGACCATGTGTTTGAGGATTTCCCAATCCTAATAGCCAAAATGCAGGACAAACAACACACCCCTACGCAGAACGTGCAAAGAGTTAAAACGAAGCTAAGGAATGTAGACCCAAACGTAAAATTCATGACACATAGCGGGATGGTCACAGAAGGAACCAAGGAAGCACCTGCCAAGGATCCTATGACCTCTTAGGGAGGATCAAACTTCAGCAAGGGACAAGAAATGATAGCAGCTACTACACAGATGCCGACACACCTCAAGATAGAGGAAGGGGTTGAGCCCTTTTCATAGGCATGTCTGAAGCTGCTACGTAACCCACAGGTTGTAGAGAACCTTCAAGAATTAATGCATAGCTGCGTAGCTTGGCCTGATCTAACTCCCAGGACCAAGGATGTACACAAGATATACAACTATAAAAAATGCACCGGAAGAGAAATGTGGTTGACTGCGGAGATTGGCGACTACAAGATGGATCAAGTTATTCTCGATCTTGGATCAGATGTGAATGTATTACCAAATCATACATGGAAACAAATGGGAGAGCCTATATTGGAGTGGTCCACCATCCAGATGTGCATGGAGAATCAACAAAAGATCATCCCTCTGGGGAGGCTGCCAAAAGTCATGGTAGATATTGAAGGAGTAAAATTCCTGGCTGAATTTGAGGTAATAGAAATTGTGGAGGATGCAGATCTGTACCCTGAACTCCTAGGACTAGACTGGGCTATAGATATGGGGGATGTCATAAATCTCAAAAAGCACAGCATGATGTTTTAAAATAATGGTACATGTGTAATAGTTCCATTGGACTCCACAGAGGGTGCGTGGTATACAGAGCCAACACATGACGAGGAAGCAATAGATCACATTTACAAATTGACTACGCAAAATGAAGACTAGATTAATCCTACAGAGGAAGGGGTAATCTACTAGGAAAAGGAAAATGAATGATTTTCTAACTCTAATGAGGAACTAGAGAGTTGGCAAGGCCAGTTGCACAAGGTTTCGGTGCTACGATGTCTTCGGGTCACCAGGAACTATCGTTGCATCTCCACCGAGGTAAGAGACCTACCCTACCTTAAGGAGACGGTTGACATTGAGGAATTTTTACCCACATTGGAAGCTGAATTTCCTAGGGAACGCAGACTAGAGGCACTTCCATTAGCCCTACACGGAGCACCTGCACGTTGGTGGGATACGCATGGGCTAGTATTCCACACTTGGGAGGAGTGTCGGAGTGGGATGCTCTTGCGCTTAGGAACCCCAGCTGATAGAAGAACCCTGAAGATAGAGAGCCCACATAGATACTTGCTGACATGGGAAACACAGGGGTGCAATAGGACCTCGCATGAACAAGCTTACTAGGTTACCCATAACCTATACTTGTGTTTGACTGTGGAGCTACACCAGCCCTCACGCAATTGGGAGAATTTGCAAACCTTTCAGGTGACAAATGGCATAAGAATTCTTGATGCAGCGTTGCCGTGCAGAGAAACCTTGACCACAGGAAAAGCATGCTTATCCAAGGGTTTGGTGGCCAAGTTAATGGAACGCTACCTAAACCGTGTTACAAAACACCTGGCGTCGGCTGTAATTCAGGGTATGCGAATAGCACGCAGGCATCCTCCAGTGTCTAAAGATATGTGGGAGAGCCCTCAAGTATGAGTAATGACTGTTAAACCGTTGCACTTTGGTAGGAAGGGAACCTTACCGTTATGCAAGATGGGTGGCTGGTCATCAATGCGACAATTTATGGTAAGTTTGTTCCGGACGATCGATGGTGAGTTTCAAGTAAGGGTTACTCTGCCACTAGATAGCGCCGGATAGTATTAGGTCAACAAGATCACTTTGTGAGAGGCTCCATATTGCCTCTACGCCCTGCCTCTGCTATTCGCCTGCTGGATTACTAGGATTGTTGACGTTTTCTGGGAAGCCCATCCATTTATTTCTATGGCAGACCCTAACTTGCCAAATGATGCGGCTCCTGCGAATCCGGCACCTACAAACATCATGTTCAAAGGGTCTGGGAATGCTGAAGCAGATTAGATGATTGGTCGCTGGCTCCCTACACGGGGAATTGACTTTGTACCCCATGCAAAGAGGCCCTATAGCTTCGCAATAGGAATTCCTGACCTTCTCAACCCGGGAACAATTGCAGGGCCCAACCGGCTGGCCTCGGATGATACCACGATGGAGGATATGAAATCATCACAGTTCCCCACCTACATTGTCGTAATCTAGTCGTAGCTAGGCCTGCGCACAGACAGACCGAAGCGATATAGGGATATGCTGGGACTTATCCGCAATCCCAGATTATCGACCAATGGACGTCGTATTTATTCGCTCCCGCGCACTGTCATAGTTAACAACCATGCCCCAACAGTTGCAGACCTCCAAATATATTTGGCAAAGCTATCCCAAGAGACATTATGAAGTTCATATGTCACTGTGTTGCAAGAGATCCATAGGCATGCCCAGACTACATAGCGGCAGCGGGAAATAAACCCAGAAGTTCGAGCACAATGAGTTGAATTGATCATGGAAGCAATGAATATGATTAAGGAACATCTTACTTGGGGGAATTTAGTTGGCTGAGGTGGCTATGCAGCTCTAGATAGTGGTCCAATTCCACCCCATGCTTCAGCATGCCTAGGAAGAATTATGACAGGCTGAGGCTGCTTTCGATCAGGTCAAAGCTACCCTACCCTACCACATCTATGCACAAAACCTAGCCTTTATCGACACAATTTCGAACCTTTGTCGTGCCAAGTATGTTGTCAGGAAACAGTTGAAACCCTGGGGCAATACCGCCCTTCAAATCTCCCAGGATGCTCATACTACCATAGCGCACCTCCACCAAATATTGGCTTCGAAAGACCCTGCCTCCCTGTAGCTTCTCAGTATCGAGCAACGGGCAGATGCCGAAAGTCAGAAAGTTCTCCCTCCGCTCATCATCACTCTCGATACCTTGCGTGCATAGATCAAGACCGCACCACCATAGTGACTCGGGACGAGTCACTAGATTGTGTTGGGGGAATGTTGGAATAGGGTCTCCTATAAGCTGTGAAACTGGTCCAATTTTGAATAAATTTGATTAGATTTAGTCTAGTGCAGAGGTTTTGGGGTGGGTCAAAGCCCCGAAATCATTGTAATGGGTAAAAGGGTAAACCAGGGGTCTGAAAACCATGGGTTGCAGAACATAGGAAAGTATAGGATAGATTATTATAAATAGAGGAAAATTTTGTATTGTAAGAAGGTAGAAAATGAAGATCTATTGGTGTGAATTGGGGTTTAAGTAGTCTGATTTGGTTTTTGGGAACAGACTCCTACTAGCTATGTGCACGAAGATCTAGATCCAGTTGTGTGTGGACCTTGCTGCTGTGTACGTAGGCTGGGAAGGGATTGTAAGAACGAATTGATGAATTAATGAATAAGAAAGGTTGATAGAGAATTGAATCTGTGAGTACTCTTTGTGTGAATCATTGGTAATTATTACATTGTGTGCTTTCTGTATTTAAGATGCAAATGACCTATGTAGGTGTTTTTTCTGTATTTGGATCAGCTTTGTTTTGTCTATGATGTTGTGCTGCTATCCTAAAAGTATATAATTATATATCTAGTGCATGTATATTCGAATATAGACCTACTTGGCCTTGTGTACAACAAGGAAATCTGGTATCACAGGGCTAAATGTAGCTCTTCTTGCCTTACCTATCCTTTCTCAGGGTGCGGAAACCTGGTTCTAGCACCCACCCATACTACTTTGGGTGAGACTTTGACCTGAGCAAGTAGGTCACTGCTGAAAGGGCCAATAGAATAGGGGTTTGTTGGAAAACCTTGGACTCCGAACCTGGGTCAGGACCCCTCAAGCCAACATTGCTATCTCCCTTGATGTTTGATCCACTAACATCTATCTCACTGCCTTCTTCACTTTTTGATGCACTAGTACCATGAGATGATGCTGAGGGATTGTGAAAAGGTGATGAAGGAGGGTCATCATGGGGTGAAGGAATGTGTGTGCATGGAGATGTATGATTAGTAGGAGGTGATGGAGTAGTAGGATTGGGAGGATGAAATAATGAAGGTGTTAGTCATCAGTAATTTTTTTCCTTTATAAATGACTAAATGCCTATCCTATATTTCTAGAAACAAAATTCATGAATATTGTGAGTTCTCAAAATCTCACTACCTTCATTTATCATTAGGATTATTTTTTCACTGTTCTACTACTCTATCAAGGCATAGCCATCCTATCACTCCCAGAAGACCAAATCATGGACTTATGCCATTCATTCTCACTATGTTTTCCACCTCTCACCTTACCACTATGTTTCTATTTGCTTAATCTTTCTGCTTACACCATGGATTGCCAAGTAGCCTAACCTTTTCCCCTATTCACCAAGTGCCTCAAGAAGTGGTGGTTTTAAAATACCTTTCTATACTCTTTAGACAAATCAAAGTCATCAGTTCTTAGATGCACAATGCATAAAGGTTGGGAAAAACTTTGTTTTACACCTCCAAACCTTGATTCAAGTTTTCAGCCAAAGGCCAAGTCGAAAAGGCATCCCAATAGGTCATGTACGGTCTCTTAGGTTATGCATTGTTTTGGTTTTATAAACTCACTGGTTTACATGTGCCCAAATATGAAATCAAATGAAAAGGAGGGTGAGCTCATGATTTTCCAAAGGGTATCAAAAAGCCTTCAACAAAGAACCTCCTTGATCAAAGCATAAAGTCTTCAAAAAGACAGTTGCCCATCTTAAAACATTTCTGCAGGAATCGTTTAGACAGTTATCAGTATAAAATAGGCAAGGTGAGAAGCCAAACTCCTCAAGTACATTCACAACAAAAGAGAAATAACATGCCTAAGTTCACAAAGAAAAATCATGGTTTCATGACTGATTGGAAAAACAGGTGTTGCCCAGCAAGGATTCCATGCAAAGAATCACAAGGACAGAGGTACATAAGCACCACTAAGCATAAATTGAAGATTCATTGAAAAAAAAAATGAAGTTGAGAGACCACCTTGATGAAAAGGTAGAAGTTGAAAAATGATATCAGGGGATTACTTGTAAGTTTTGTTAAGGCAACACTATTTCAGTGCACCTAAGGGAGAATATTGTAAAGAATATGAGTTTTAGGATCCTAAAAATTTCAAAATATAGTAAAAGGTCTGCAAAATGGTCAAAAGAAGGAAAGCAGGAGGTTAAGTGTCAAATGAGAAATCGAATTGAGCATGAGTTCTACTGTTGAGTAAATAAGGTATGAAACTCCAAAAAAGTTTAAAAAGAAACCAAAATACTGTGTTGTGACACCTACAACAGATCATAAGTGGTCAATAAAAAACACAGCAGGCATGGTGTACAGCTTTTGGAAAAACAGATATATCATTGTCAAAAACACTAAGAGGGAAAAAGTTATGTTTTCAAATCAACTACCAAAAGGTCACTTTTTTTTAAAGTAACCACCTGCAAAAGAAAAGAAATATCAGTAAAGGGATAAAGAAAACCTTGGAAAAGTGGGTTTTTGTTTTTCAATTTATCAATTCCAAGGGTATAAAATAATTTCATTATCACTCAACTCATTTTTCATATGAAAAAAGAAGTGAGAAATATTTCAAGAAAAAATCAGCTTTTCTAGAAAATTTTTGGGCAGGAGAAGCCCTGCCCTACACTCATGTAAAGCTGTGCTATGTGCCTGTGGGTTCTCTCTGTGTAATTTATAACCAAGTGTTGTGCTCCTATAGCCATGCGCTACGCGTTTACCACGTGCACGGCTGCCTGACAAACTCTGCCCGACCTGTTACATGACTGGGCCGTCCAGCGCAGAGACCCGACAATTCTACCCACTGCTGCACTCATGTGCTCTACCCAGGTGCAATAGGCAGGGGCATGTAAAAGCTACCCGATAGCTCCACTGTGCTACGCACCCATCTGTTAGGTATTGCATGATTTGGTTATAGCCCGACAGGTCATATCGAAGCCACCCGACTGCCCGAGACCTCTCCACCCGAGTGTTGCGCGTTGGGACATTCAGGCTTGACCTGACTCCATTCAAACTCCACCGATGCTCCATTATTATGATGTGTTCAAGGCAAGACCCGAAAACTCATGCAAGGTAGACTTAACCGGCTCGAGCGCTACACTTCTGTGCCGCGCGTTCAGCTAGTGAGATTTTCAATTTGTTCCAAGCCTCCAAATTGCTCAAAGCTTTCCAAATTTTCTGTTAGGCACCCACAGAGATTTTATATAATTTATTTAGACACTCTACCCCCTCTCATGTTATTTTTTAAAGGCTGAATTTAGAAAGAAAGCTAGAAACCCTAGAGTTAGAAAATGTTTGGTCTCCATGCTAAAGAGTAGCTCTTATGACAAATAACCTCTCCATTTGCACAAATAGCCTCCACACTGCCAAGCCTTGACACCACTGTCTCCCCACCTTCCCACTTACCCTCTTCATATCATTGCAAAAGTTGTTTCAATTTTTTTATTTTAAGGCAAGGGTAAAGGAAAAAATGCCTAGAGAAGGCAGTGTGGATAGTGGCGAGGGAGGCCAAAGGCCTAGGGGACCACAGAGAAAGGGTGGGAGAGAAAACAGATTTGGACCTCTGAACACCAAAGAATTGACAGCCTCCCCTACCACAGCTGCATATTTTAGGTAGGTAGGCTGTCTTGACTTCTATGAGAAAGTACAAAGAGTCCAAATTCACCCTGAGTTGACTAGACTTTTTGTCCTCAACCTCCATGGCCATCAAGTACATCTAGCTGGAGTGAATTTTGAGCTGACCACCAATGCAATTTCTATGGCCACTGGGATACCTTGTATGGGAGAAATGTGGTTCAAACAGGTGAATCTAGACCTAAGCCATTATCAACCCTTCTTAAAACCAAGTCCCCAAGATGATTGCAAAACTATTTTCCCCTTTTCCCATTTGCTGGAAAGATATGCCCCTTTAATGAAAATCATTTTGAAATACTTCACCTGTGAGGGTAGGTTTTGTAGATTGTACTCTTACCACATAAGACTACTTATGCATTTCACTAGGGAAAAGCTACTACATTTTCCTTATTACCTTTGTAGAAGTATTGACAAGATTTCATACATTGTGAAAAAGAGGCCTCCCTCACAATAGATGCAAATTCTTTTTCACCATTCCCCTATCAAGATGATTCGCTTACACCAATTAGAACAACAAGGCATCCCATGGGAAGTGTTCATCACCTATGATGTTTTAAAAATTCCATAGCCTCTTCCTCTACAAAGTTTTCCCTCATCATCTCATAAACCTTCCTCCATTCCTCCATCACCCCTCACTGACCATGAGTCATCCTCTCCTCATGATTCCTCTCCCCAAGAGAATTTCCCTCCTTCACATTCTCCTAAAACTTCTGAACAAGAAGAAAGTGATGAAGAACATGAAGAAAATAGTGACAAAGCTGAAAATGACACCCAAGAGGAAAATGACAATCAAGAGGAAGAAAATGACAATGATAATGAGGAGGATGATGATATAAATCAAAGAGACAAGGGGAGATTATGATAATGAAGAGACGAAAGAAAAAGAGGGGACAGAAACTAATGAACAAGAAGATAAGGAAGATGCAGATAATGAAGATGCAGATTTTGAAGACAGAGGCAGTAAGCCCAATAGTGAAGAAGAAACAGATGACAAGGCATGAGATATGGAAGGGGATGACAATGATCAAAATGAAAGCAATGAAGGCCTTACAAGGGATAGTAAAGAGTTTGAGGGAAATGGAGAAACTGATGAAGTGTAATATTCCTAAATTAGCATGCAGCTAATAGGAATATTAATTTTCTTTTAAAATCTAATTAGATGAATAAATGGGCAAGGAGGCTCATAAGCTGCCTAACTAGGAATAAAATCCCTCATAATGTGAAAAGGGATCATGTAATAACCAGATCAAGCATCCACATATGTGAATAGGGCCTAAAATGTGTGGAAAAATTCAATTTTTACCAAGTCAACAACATTATTATATGAAGAGTGGATCCTAAATAAAGACAGTTCAATGTGAATGAAGATCAATCTAGCTAGTCAAAATGAAGACACCTTGAGTGTGAAAAGAGACAATGCATGAAGATCCAGTCAAGGTTGATCCAGTTAATATTTAATAAATCAAACAGCGTTGTAAAAGGATGAGTAAGACTAATGGAGACAGCGTAATTTTGGTGGAGGGGCCTTTGCATGGAAGCAACCTCATAATTGGGTGGGACCCTTGGTGAGGAAGCTAATCAACTATATAATGAAGGGAATGACACCCATACGGAACATTATTGAATATTATAATTTTTGTGTGGTCTGCTTAGACTTCTTCCATTCTTTGGTTGTTTAGCTAAGTTTGTTGCACTGTTTAGTGCAAGGGTTTTCTCATGCGAGAATTCCCCACTCTTGCTTGGAGGTCTTATTCAAGAAATCTGAGAAGAGAATTTTGTGCCATATTTTCCACTACCTAGTGTTAGGCCAAGTAGTAACCTTCAGCAACAACACAGTGCCTTGCAGAAACTGCATTATTTCTTAAGGTATTGTAGTGGAGGGGTTTAATCCCTTGTATTTTGAGCTAGTTTCCCTGAAGGAGGTTCATTCTTCCTCTTGGAAAGCTATTAGGAGAGTCTACAGATATTTATTTTCATGATAAGCCATATTTATGTAGTTCTTCATCCATACAACATGATTCAGCCATAGATCTGTAGAAAATATTTCACGTATATCATTTCTGCCAAGAAACCCTTGCCGGGTCATCTTGGAACTATGTAAAAGAGACTAGATCTCTATTTTTATGCCTCATTGATTAATACAATAGTATATCTGATTTTTCTCTTCATTTTCTAAGCATAACCCTCAAATAATTGTGTTGTCTCTTTCTACAGTATTTTTGTGTTGCAGTAGTCTTGGGTTTTTAGTGTTTTTCAGTTGTTTTGTGCATGGGTGACCTGTTTAACTAGGCAAAAGACATTTGTTTATGATTTACTCTTGGATTTGGTTGTAATAATGTCAGATATAATGAAGCCATGGGCTACATTTTTTTTTACAAGATTATATTTCTGAAAAATGTATTTTCTGTGCAAGTATTGCAGATTTTCCCAATTTGGGATATTATAGTGATACAAAGCATTGTTGATTTTCTCCCTTTTGGGATATTACAGTGGTATTAGAGCCTTAATATTGGATCATCCTGTGTTATTCAACCATTATGGAGTCTTCTCAAGTGAAGGAGAAGATATGCAAGAGAGATCAAAGAAAACCCTTATTGTCTGGAGGGAAGAGGTTCCCAAAAATTCTCTGTCAAACTTTGCAAGGTATAAACAAGGACATCAAAGAAATGAGCAGGGAAAAGCATGGAAGTCCATCATCAAGAAAGGTACATGAGGAAAGATCTAGTTCCTCATATTATGGATGTGAGATTTCAACTAGATCATCAGATCTAAAATGCTCTACCAGCCACATGTTCATGGAGAAAGGAGATGTGCCAAAGAGGGAGACTCTTGGTGATGATTTGCAAGAGTATCAAGCTCAATCTAAGGGGTTAAAAGATCACTTGAACTTCCAAGGGTTTTGCAAGATCAAGGAGGAAATAAGCATAAGGAGCAAGCAACAAGGTGTGGATGGATTTTTTCTATCAACTTTCGATAGATCACCTAAATGTATAGGTAGAGTTTGGGTGCAGGAGCTAGACTCCTATGTGCAAAATCATCAAGTTTTTGAAAAGGAAGCCATCAAATTAGCAGCGCTGCATCTTGAGGGTAAGGCTTATGCTTGGTGTTTGTTTGAATCTTTTTCCTTAAAGAATGAAAACACATCTACTTATGCAAATTTCAGTAGAAGAATAGTAGAAAGGTTTGATGGAAATTTTTATGAAACACCTTCTATGGAGTCTGTCAAAACAAATCAAAAAAAACTTTTGCATGAGTTGGGAGGGTCCATAAATCCAACTCCATCTCAGAAATAAATTGAAGGGGATGAAAACTTGAATGATACTTTGCTAGAGGCAAGATACCCATTGCATGATGAGCTTTCTTCTCAAGAGAAAGACATGGAGATTCCTCCTTCAAGGGAAGGCCAAGATTTAAGGTCTCTTCTTGTTGATGAGGCATTTTCAACTATTGGAGAGGAGGAAGAGAAGGCTGGAGGTAACAGCGCAGTCATATCAAGAGCACATCCAGTACCTCATAAAGAGGAATATGGAGTAGCTGCTCCAATGAGGGAAACTCTTGCACTCTTGCAAGGAGTTCCAAATAATCTCACATATAGAGATCGTGGCACAATCCATGTGCAGCATGTGCCATCATTATCAAATGGTGAGTTCTTGAAGGTAGAAGGATATAGAGAGGAGTACAAGCATCACATGATGACATGCACACACCCTTCTCTATTTCAGAAGTTTGATGCACAAAGGAGGCAGGAGGGCTTATGCAATGAAGGCAAGGACAAATCTGCCCACACACATGTTCATCCTGATCTATGTCTTGATGTTTCCTTGCATGGAGGAATTCCACCAGGGAGACCCCCTAATTGGAATAAAAATAAAGTGTTCTCTCAATTATGGGCAGCATTCACATATTTGGCTAAGGAAGGAGCTTTGGGAGAAGATAGCACAACGTAGAGAATCTTCTATGGGTTCAAAGGAGAGATGATCAATTTTCTGAAATTTACATTGCTATCCCCCACTCATCTAATTGCACTGAAAAAGGAGAATTATAAGTCTATGATGACATAGAGATTATTTCAAATGGCCATTCCATATATTTGGGGTAGCCAATGATATTGTCACACACAAAGAACATTTCTAAACATGACAAGAGGATATCAACACTCTTGCATGCATGGGCCAAATTAAGGAAGTTTTGGAAAACAAAAACTTTCCAAAGGGAGGCTAATTTCCATTTACTTAAATCCTGTCTTGAGCAAGATCAACTACAAGAGAGGTAGCAAAAGAAGTTTTATAGTACTCCAACATGTGACTTTGGCATCAAGCATGTCAAAGAGAAGAGCCATGTTATGACAAGGGCTGCATTTCAGATTTCTATAGTGTTGTCATTGTTGGGGAGCCTAGATCTTTATTGGGAGTCCCAAATTTTGATGGAATATACCAAGGACCTCTTCACATGTAAGGTTCTTGATGGGAAAGTGATGGATGAGAGGTATAAATTAGTTGATGGAGTCATTTATTTTCATGATCAGATCTATTTGGCTAGAGACTCCAAGCTTAAGGATGCACTACTTAATGCAGCCTATGAGATCTTGCTCTCTAAACCCACTAGATTTATTAAAACATACCATATTATCTTAGATGGATTCATGTGGGAAAATTTCAAGGAGGATATGCATTCTCATATGAGGAAGTGCATAGATAATTTGCTGGTTGAGGAGGAGCATATCTCTTGGGAAGAGTTATCATCATCACCTCCTCATTCATTGGGTGTGAGAAGGATCTCATCCATGAGCTACCTCACTGATTTGAAGCAAGTATATTGTAAAAATTATATTTCTGAACATCATGATGTATCTACTATATGCTTGTATTTTCCTAACACTCATGTACAAGCCTTTTCTCCAAGAGGGGGCACTTTTTCTTATGGGCTTCATGGGCTACTTGGAGCCATGAGCAATGAAGATGTTGACCATCCCCTAAGAAATTATGGGGAGATGTTGTATTCAACATGGTGTACTTCATTAGGACCAAATATCATACACCTTCTCCAAGAATACAAGAAGGATGGGGCAGCAAAAAAGTGGTGGGAGAAACAGTTGTTATATCATATTCTATGGAAGTTAGGAGAAACACTGCACTGGTTGCACATGATGAACCATTGTCCTTCTCCTTTACTTCATATGGAAGCTAGCATGATGTTGATTATGACTCTATATGTTGAAGATGTTATTTTTTCTATTAGGAACATAATTGGAAGAGATACACATTGGTTTGATGTGTCCATTGGGGAAGAAATTTCACACACTTTTTGTACCACATGTTTCAAGGGGAGCATGGGAAAAGATATGGCTACCATAGTAGATTAATTGTTTCTTTATGAGGTAGGCCATATGATTGTTTGGGGCACTTGGGAAATGTATCTCATGAGGCATTGGGAGGATATTTACCATGAATTACCAAGTTGGGAGGTAATTCATTTCATTTGGATGATAGCATAGAGGTGGGAATCCTTCATTGATGATGAGATTCCCCATAATTTTCACCACTTCTATCTTAAGGAGGCCATTGATCATCAAGAAGGTTTCCATATAGGCCTTCCTTTATTTCATGAGAACCATTTGGTTTATTCACCAAATGCCAACTTGCACACTTGGGAGGAACCATTGGGAGACAGAATTATTGTAGAAAATCTGAAGCAATGGTGGAGACTATTGGATGAGGAGGCCACAAGAGGAGGAGGGGAGATTTTGCAGTACCCTTGCAGTTTCTTGAGGACAAGTAAAATTTGGGAGGGGAAGACTATAATATTCCTAAATTACCATGAAGCTAATAGTAATATTAATTTTTCTTTTAAAATCTAATTAGATGAATAAATGGGCAAGGAGGCTCATAAGCTGCTTAAATAGGAATAAAATCCCTCATAATGTGAAAAGGGATCATGTAATAACCAGATCAAGAATCCACATATGTGAATAGAGCCTAAAATGTGTGGAAAAGGTCAAGTTTGACCAAGTCAACAACATTATTATATGAAGAGTGGATCCTAAATAAAGATAGCTCAATGTGAATGAAGATCAATCTAGCTAGTCAAAATGAAGACACCTTGAGTGTGAAAAGAGACAATGCGTGAAGATCCAGTCAAGGTTGATCCATTCAAGATTGATCCAGTCAAGATTGACTAAATCAAACAACGTTGTAAAATGATGAGTAAGACTAATGGAGATAACGTAATTTTGGTGTAGGAACCTTTGCATGGAAGCAACCTCATAATTGGGTGGGACCCTTAGTGAGGAAGCTAATCAACTATATAATGAAGGGAATGGAAACCATATGGAACATGATTGAAGAATATAATTTGTATGTGGTGTTCTTATACTTCTTGCTTTCTTTGGATGTTTAGTTAAGTTTTCTGCACTGTTTAGTGCAAGGGTTTTCTCATGCGGGAATTCCCCACTCTTACATGGAGGTCTTGTTCAAGAAATCTAAGAAGAGCATTTTGTGCTAAATTTTCCACTACTTGGTCTTAGGCCAAGCAGTAACCTTCAACAACAGTGTAGTTTCTTGTAGAAACTGCATTATTTCTTAAGGTATTGTAGTGGAGGGGTTTAATCCCTTGTATTTTGAGCTAGTTTCCCTGAAGGAGGTTCATTCTTCCTCCCGGAAAGCTATTAGGAGAATCTAAATCAATTTATTTGCATGATAAACCATATTTATGTAGCGCTTCAGACATACAACATGATTCAGCCATAGATCTACAACAAATATTTCATGTATATCATTTCTTCCAAGAAACCCTTGCCGGGTCATCTTGGATCTATGTAAAAGAGACTAGATCTCTATTTTTATGCCTCATTGATTAATAAAATAGTAGATCTGATTTTTATCTTCATTTTCTAAGCATAACCCTCAAATAACTGTGCTGTCTATTTCTGCAGTATTTCTGTGTTGCAGTAGTCTTGGGGTTTCAGTTTTTTTCAGTTGTTTTGTGCATGGGAGGCCTGTTTAACTAGGAAAAAGACATTTGTTTCTGATTTCCTCTTGGATTTGGTTGTAATAATGTCAAATATAATGGAACCATGGGTTTCATTTTTCTTTACATGCTTATATTTCTGAAAAATGTGTTTTTGTGCAAGTATTGCAGATTTTCCCAATTTGGGATTTTATAGTGATACAAAGTATTGATGATTTTCTCCCTTTTTGGATATTACATGAAGGTACCTCTAACAGTGACCCCACAGTTAATAACAATGATGCAAGCAGTGATGAGGCAGATAATGCAAAGGATGATGAAAACAAAAGTAGTGAGCAAGATGAGGAGGAAGAAACAAATAACAGGCAAGAGATAGAGGCAGAATTAGAAAAACAAATAGAGATAGAGAATGAGGAAGAGGAAGAAAGTGATGAAAAGGTAGATTATGAAAGAAAAGAAGTGATAAAAAAGAAGAGACAGAAGCAGATTTTGATGGGAAAAATAGTGAAGAAGAAGAAGAAGGCATTGAGCCAAATAATGAAGAAATGGCAGAGATAGAGGCAGAATCTGAATATGAAAATAGTGAACATGACAGTGAAAAGGAAAAAGACATAGAGGAAAAATTTGAAGAAGAGGACATGGACGTAGATCAAGAATATGAAAGTGATCAAGGGGATGGCAGCCATAACAAAAATCATCCCTTTAGTCATGCTGAAAATGAAGAAAGGTAAAATGTTCATAATGATGATCGCAACCATGACAAAGAAGCCCACAAATTCACCATCCCACCTCTTACATGCACATACGAGAGAGGCTCAAGGTAAGTGTTTGCTGCCTCCAAGAGGCAAGGGACCTTTCCATCTACATCAGCTCAAAGTCTTGACAAGGGAAAAGAAAAGATGAAAAAGGATAATAAAGGTAAGGGAGGCAAGAAAACTACTCAAAAGCCTCAATTCACTGACCTAGATAGTGATAATGAAGAGGACGAGGTGGCAACTAGACTACTACTCCAAAGAAAGGATGCCCAAATCAGGGAGTGGGAGAGGGATTTTGGGATGGCACAATATATCATTCAGTACTACAAGAATGAACACAACCACTTCAAAAAGATAAAAAGGGGCCTTTCTCTCCAGAAAAATATGACTAAGTATTATGCAAAGGAGAACAAACTTGCTAATGCCAAACTAAAGGAAACTCTCCTAGAAATTCAAGCACTAAAAGAAGAAAAAGGCAAAGCTAGGCTTGGAATATTGGCACAAGCTTCTCTATAGGCCTCCCAAAACCCATGAGTCACTCATCCACCAAATTTGGTAAAATTTTGACAAGTTTTTGTTTTTTCACAAATTTTGAGGGCCAAGGGAGTAGCACACATGGTGCTATGATTTTTTTCAGAGCATATTCAAGAGGAAATAATTACATTTTTGGGATCCTCGTCACAAATTTATCATGCTCACAAATTTTCAGGTCAATTGGAGTTGTTTTGGTTCTCCAAAAGGGTAAAAAACACCCTAATTTTCACCATTCTGCTCACTTTTCAGGACATGTGTTACGATTTTACAAGCCTTGGAATTTTTACTTTTTGAACATGTTGTGGAGCTCCAATCAGAGAATCAAGGGTAGATATGGAAATTAGACTTCAAGGGATTTTCAACGAGCCATCAAGGATCTTTTTTTGACATCGGGAAGGCTTTCAAAACACTATTGCAAGATGACCCATTTTTCCTACTACTGTGCTACGCTACTATCTTGGAAATTAATCCTAAAACACAGTGCTATGCCCTTAGTAGAGGGAAAGTCAAAAATGTATGCTTGTCAAGTTTTAGGAGGCACATTAGAGCTCAAATGTGAATTTATTTTCTAAAAATTCTTGAGAAGATATTTTGTTTAGATATTTTGTGCCTAGGGCCTTGCAAGGCCTCAAGGACAAACTGTGATATTTCTTGTTAGCCAATAGGCTTCTAGTAACTCTATTAGGTTTTTCTTCTCCATGCATGATAAATAGAGAATGGAAAATTCATTGTAAATGTTGGCTTTTGATGAGGTTTGAGAGAAATACATGGTTCTTTGAGGTTGAAGAGAAATTTGGTGTTATGGAGCTTGTGAATGATTTTCTTTGATTGATGATGATGAAATATTGCTTGCAGGATCCTTGAGCTTGGTGAATGGTGATGTGTCTCTAATTTTTTCATGTTTTCTTGTTTATCTTTATCTCCATCTCTCTATGTTGTAGTAGAATAGAAAATTATAGGTTGATAAAGGTTGATTGATGCACTTCAGTACTTCCTGTTACTACTGTCTTTATGTTTTCTTCTACTAGGTGTGTTTAAGGAATTCTTAGCTACTCCTTAGGCCTCCTTATGCTTGTTTATTTCATCAATGGATTAATATGCTAGTTTCCAAATATTTTTTATGGCAAGCCCTGCTTATTTGATGCTATATAAACTCTTTTTTGAAATCTCTCTTTGAAGTATTACTTGTTAGGTTAAGCCAAGGAGGTCTTGTTCTGATCTTTCCCTTTGTACATGCTTATGATTTTGCCTCAAATTTCTTTATAGATTGATTGATGATGTCTAGGAGTTCCCTCTTTATTTGTTAAATTTATTTTTCATCTTATATGTTTTCTTACTTTCAAGGTGAAATCACTCAAGTTAGATAGGATTTCTCGGTTGTTGTGTTTCACTAATTTGTTCATCTTGTATGCCTATTTGTTTAAAGTATTGTCATTGAGTAAATCGTTTTCCCTAGCTCATGATTATTATCTTTTTCTTATCAATATTTGATACCTTCTTGTTTATGGGTATATGACAAAGGATTCTTGACTGTCCTTTTCCCTACCTTGTTTCCCCAACTTAATGTCCACTCCGCTTCACACATAACCTTAAAAGATCCATTGACTACACTAGATTTTCCCCGTGACACACTCTGACTCATTGCTAAGATATCCTTGACTTCATAGACTCCATAGCCCAATGATTTGATGACCTCTCGCTCCACCTATCCCACTTGATCATCTTACCCAACCAAACAAACAACAAACCCTACACTTCAAAACTAGCCTAAAATCAACCATCTAAAGCAAACATGTTCACATCCTTTGCATATTATAGAGAGAGCTCTCTCTGAGTCTAGGAAGGCCAGGTCCTAGGACTCCATGATGGGAAAAATACTGAGAGGGGGCGGTGAATCAGTATTTACTGCATATTCAAAACTTTTTAATTTTTCACTCTCTAAAACCCATATGCTACTTTCCTTTAGTAAACTCGCGTATACACGCGGATATCCTTCATACAACTCGCGTATTAGCAGAGATCTAAATATGCAGATATTTATTAACTTAGTTCTTTGCAATATTCATTCATTTGATGTTTAAGTAAATAGTAAACATGTGTAGTAACAACATAATAAACCATCACACAAAGCATCACACATGAACACCAGGATTTTTAGGTGGAAACACAAGTCGGGAGAAAACCACCGCTGTAGTTGCTCAGCCTTCAATATTTTATTATAGAGAAAACATCTTACAACATATGTGCTGGCGCAGACTCCTACCAGCACACAGGCACCCACCTGCGCTCGTTTACCCTCTGGAAGGGAGCTCAGCAACCCCGGCTCGTTTTTGACTCTGGAGAGGGGCTCATTCTGCTCTCGTTACACGACTCACATGGAAGAGCTTCATAACCCCAGTAGAAGGCTACAACCCTCGGCACCTCTATGGACCACGTTTCATCAGTTTTCTTCTTGGATCAAGCTTCCTTTAGGACTTTTACTTGCAGGCCACATTTGGCGGTGATTTCGGTGGACCCTCCATTTAAGCACGGGTCAGCCATGGAAACGGATACATAAACAAACAATTCGATGACCAACGGAATAGATTAGGCATTTTCTTACCACAGTTTCAGCCGACCCTAGTTTGCATACGCGCTCCTTCAGCCGTGCTGTCATGCCGTATATCTAAATAGTTCATGGCAGTAATACCTCTGGCATATTACGAATGGTTTCATCCTCTGTACAGCACCAAACCGGCGAGTGTATATACGCGCTTCCTCTTCGGCGAACTAGCGTATGGTTCTTCAGACTTTTATGTCATTGCAATTCTTCACAACAAATACATCACTTCAGATTTTACCCTTTACCTCAGACAGATGTTCGCCTCATCACAGATCTAATCATTCCATAAACAGATCTAGCAAATACAAGTACATTTCGGATCTAGATCCCCTTCTTCATCATTGGTGCATCATACATTCAGATCTATCATTCAACTGTAACCCTTTCCATTGATCTACTTCGAGAAAGTATGCATTATAGTTAGAGACATCTGCCTCAATCATGATTTGCACAATGAATTATTCCATATCTGCAGTTTACCTTTGACAATACCATGAGCCCCTTTTCAATACCATGAGCCAAAACAGCCACCATGAGCCCAAAACTACTGTGCCCAGGTAATTATTCCTGGACGAGGTCATTTAGATGAAACATTACCCAATACAATGGGTCAATACCATGGTGGTTACCCCTAGTTTTGCACTTTAAGAGCGCTTTTGCCCATACGCGACTTGGCACGTTGATTCCCGCATGCATACGCGACTTCTCTTAGGAAAATCCACGTATGCCTAGAGACATACTCTTTTCATCAAGATTTATCACATGCTGAATTCCTTTCTTCATTGTCTTTTGTACACACTGTAGATACATCAGATTTACTTCATCAAGAACATATTATATCAAGCACAACTTCATCCAGTAAGTTGCCATTATCTTCATCAAGTGGGTTGCCTTTCAAGAACAACACTCAGCATCATATTGCAAACAAGCATCATTTACCAAGTCCATCAAGTCAATAATAACTTCATCAGGTGGATTGTCATCAAGGAAAACACATGTCAACAGTCTCATGTATTCATCTTCATTTAGTGGGTTGCCATCAAGGACAACACTCTGCATCATATTGCCAACAATCTCCCCCTTTGGACTTGATGGCAACCACGATGGTGTTTGGTTACCACAATAGATAGGTACATTAAGAATACAATGACACCATGTCACTCTCTCCATTTTTGACACCATTCTTTTTATTCATTCAAACACCATGTCATTCTCCCCCTTTGACATCAAGGGCAAAGGGCGGATCAAAACCAACACACTCTCCCCTTTTCTCCTCATGTAGAAGAAGCGTTCTGCAGATCTGATATATACTGAAGTGACCAACACAGGACAATGTTGAATCTTGATAGAGTAACCATGACTCCTGAATTTCCCTATCACCAAAGACTCATGCCCCATCAAATATCAACCAAGTGGATTACATGAAGACTCAAGTACCCAACCAAGTGGGTTTATATTTCAACTCGGCTACTAACTGATAGGTTTTACAAAATTTATTTCATTACTAGCCAAGTGGGTTTACAAATTTTGACAAGTCCTTACATGACTGAAATTTACAATTTTACATCATGGGTCTCAACATGACCTTTTCATCAAAATATAAAAAAGACTTTTCATAACCAATACCAAAAAATGACCTCAAGAGAGATCATATATCAGAACCACCATAATGCCAATAGTGCATTATACTCAGCAAGACTAATGCTCCCCCTGAATCTGTGCATCCAAGCAACCTTTTCAAATGACTAAGGCTCCCCCTTAGTTTGTGCATCCTGAACACTTTTATCAACAAATCATCAAGGCATCTTTATCAAAACATTAGAAACAGAATTATGAGAACTGGAACACCACCAGAGATACCAAACAGTATCAGAGATACCAAATAGCACTGCAGTTGTGCTCAAACAGAAAATTGTCAGCAATCATCCATATGCGGCTTTCTGTGCATGAATACGCGACTGTGTTTCAGGAAACCCGTGTATTCAATATCATCTTCTGTATTTTAACCAGATCTGATCCTCTTGTGAGAAAAAGACAATGTTCAACTTCTTTCTGGGATATTTGAATGCTTCCCTAGACTACAGATGGATAGGACAGTGTAGTTGTGTCTTCAAGCGTCATCCAACGGTTGTAGCATAAGCACATTAGTAACCAAGCCTTCAGATTCTTTGCAGCATCAATACAATCTTTCCAAAGGAGATTATCATACCAGAACAACATCTTCAAATATGTGTCAAGCAATCATCCATGTGGTCCAATATCATCAAGATCTTCAAGATTTAACATGAAGTAACATATGTAGGCAAAAGATCTCAACCATAGTAACAAACTCTGCATGATCTATTCTTATTTATGAATCAAACGACATCCAACTCATCCATGTGTGAGCACAAAAGATACTTATCAGCAACCAGGGCTCAAAATCTCATCATAATAAACCATGTACCAAGTCATCATCATTTGAGCATGAGTATCACAAAAACCAAAGAATAAGCAGTCATATTGCCAAAAATGCAATCATTAGTAATCCACCTGCTGCTCCTCCTGAACCAGTGCTCCTCAGAGACTTCAAACAGCATCAGAGGTTTCAAATAGCAACACAGACATGCTGACCTAGACAATTTCTCAGCAATCACTCATACGTGGTTTTTTGTGTATTAAATCGCGTATATACGCGACTGTATTCAAGGAAATCTGCGTATACAAATTAATCTTCAGAATTTTAATCAAGTCTTATTCTTGGCATAGTAGAGACTACTCCAAACTTCTATCTGAGAAATTGTTTCTTGCTGAGCCAATCGTTTGCTGAACCCAGATTCATAATCGTGACTTGATAAAGAATGCACCACTACTAGTTCCTTTTCAATCATCAACCTGTGACCGGGTCTATGTTTCCATCATCATCATAGTGTCTTTCTATTGAAGACAGCTATCAACCCAATCTCTTATCTTCATCAAGCTGAACTTTCCATTTCTTCTTTGTAGAAACATATGTGGGTATCATCATGAAATATAGCATGAGCAAACACCATAGCCTTGTATCATCAAATATCTGAGAGAAGAAAGATAAGACAATGTATCCATTACTTCAACTGTCATCCAATAGGTGTAGCATGAGAACATCAGTAATCAAGCCTTCAGACCTTATCGCAGTATCAACATATTCTTCCCAAGAGGAATTATCATATTAGAGCAACTTTTTCAATAGTCAATATGTGTCAAGCAGTCAACCAAGTGATCTGATATCACCAATATCTTGAAGATTTAACATGCATTCTACATGCTCTGTCTTCATCTCTAAAACAAAAGACTTCCATCTTAACCAAGTGTGAAAACAAAAGATACTCTTCACCAAAAAGCAATCAGGGCTTATTCATAATCTCTTCATAATAAATCATGAATTATGTCATCATCATTGAGAAATAAACTAATAAAATGCCAATAATACAATCACTAATAGTCAGACTGATGCTCCCCCTGAACCTCTGCTTCAGATCTTCAGTTATCATATAAATTCTCTTATCATCAATGCATACGCGACTGTTTCTGCTGGAACTCGCGTGTATACGCGACTTTTGTTCATCGAACCCGCGTATGGAAAGTGAAGCATAGAAATTTTTCTCATTCCTTCATCTCCCCATAAACTTGTTCTTCCTGTACCTATCTTCTTCATATCAGATGGTCTGTCAAAAATACATATAACCAGAATAATCAAATCAACCATGAGAATCATCATACATCGCTCCCCCTGTGACGATACATTACTAAGCTCCATAATGTATCTCACATCACTTCTGCAGTCATTAAGAGAAGTAAGCTTCAGAAGCTGATGACTGCAGTAGGGTCAATATTCCCTACGTTTCTGACCGGTCCTCCTTCTTTTTCCAAATTTGCTTGAACTTTCTAACCATGTGCTGAAAATTGTCCACTTTCCCAGATCTGTTCATCCTGCAATCTTTTTCTACATGTCCATACTTTTTACAAGAATAACATCTCATGTGGCCAGAGAAATAAGCATAAGAATCATAATGAGTATGTCTAATCTTCCTTCTTTTGCATTCAACTGCTTTATGACCATACTTGTTACATGAAAAACAATATCCCTTGAAGAAACCAGAGTACCTTTCTATGTAGGAACTGTTTGTTTGAGGCTGAAATGATCTGCTCCTGCAATTTGCTGCAACATGCCCATAATTATGACATTTAAAGCATTCAACATTATTGACTGATTTCCTTTGGGATTTCATCATTGTTGGTTGACCTTTTGTCTCTTTCAATTCTTCAGGTTTTACTTTGGCATCCTTTGAATCTTTAGCACTTCTTTGTGAACTAGATTCTTCTTTAACAGTTTCATGAAAACCAAGACCAAGTTTAATAGCAGGAGATCTTTGATTACTAAGAATATTATCCAGAATCTTAGTACTATCTTGAAACCTCAAGAGTTTATCCTTTTCTTCTAATTTACTTTTGAGAATGTTTACCTCAACCTCCAAGCTTTGGCATTGCTTCTTCATGCTTTCTTCTTTCCTTCTTCCTTCTTCTACTTGATCATTCAGTTTCAAGATTTCTTCTTTCAACGAATTATCTTGTTCTTCAAATTCTTGTAGAAGTTCTTCATGCTCCTTGTATGATTCTTCTATGACAGAGATGATTTTTTCTTCAAGTTCTTCATTTTTCTTATTTGATTTTTCCAGATTTATTTTGAGAGCGAGGATTTCTTTTTCAAGCCTTCTCTGCAGATTTTCATGCATTTCTATCTATTCCTTCATTCTAGAGATCATCTCTTTGTAGATAGAGCCTTTCTCTTTAATTGCTCTTTGTTGTTCTTCAACTTTGATCTTGAGAACTTCTTCTAGATCCATAACGTTTCTTTCACTATCTTCATCATTGCATGCATAAGAAAGAGAGTCATCAGAACAATTATCAATACCTGTTTTATCTTTTCCATTTTCTGCTGCACATGTTTTCTGAGATATCTCCTTTTCAGTGGCCTTCTTCTTTTGCTTCTTTCCCATTGCGACGGATCTCCTTCAAGCGATCAAGCTTCTACAGAAGAACCACCTCTGATACCAATTGATGGGAAAAATACTGAGAGGGGGGGGGGGGGGTGAATGTTCTTGTTCTTTGCATATTCAAAACTTTTTACTTTTTCACTCTCCCTAATACCCATACGCTACTTTCCTTTAGTAAACTCGCGTATACACGGATATCCTTCATACAACTCGCGTATTAGCGAAGTCTAAATATGCGGATATTTATTAACTTAGTTCTTTCGTATTCAATCATCTGATGTTAAGTTAACAGTAAACATGTGTAGTAACAATAGAATAAACCATCACACAAAGCATCACACATGAACACCGGGATTTTTAGGTGGAAACCCAAGTTTGGAGAAAACCACCACTGCAGTTGCTCAGCCTTCAATATTTTATTATAGAGAAAACATCTTACAACATATGTGCTGGTGCAGACTCCTACCAGCACGCAGGCACCCACCTGCGCTCATTTACCAGCCTCTCCTGGAAGGGAGCTCCAACCCCCTGACTAGTTTACCAGCCTCTCCTGGAAGGGAGCTACAACCCCACTGCTTTCATTTACCACCCTCACACGGAAAGGGACACCACAACCCCGGCCCGGGAAGGCTACAACCCTCGACACCTCCTATCGGACCACGTTTGCATCAATTTTCACCCACTTTGGATCAGCTTCCTTTAGGACACCACTTGCGAGCCACATTTCGCTCATATTTTCGAATGGACCCACTCCATACATTTAAGCACAGTCAACCATGAAACAGATACATATAACTCACTGACAGATATCAGTAAACCAACAGAACAAATCAGACATTTCTTACCACAGATTTCAGCAAACCCTAGTTTTCATACGCGCTTTCCCTTCATTGATGTCGCGTATATACGCACTTCCGTTCACATAAAACAGCGTATACCTCTGTACATATTACAGAGCTCATTTCATTGCGCATACGCGCTTTTTCTTCAATGAAGCCGCGTATATACGCGCTTCCTCTTCAGCGAACTAGCGTATGGTTCTTAAGACTTTTATGTCATTGCAATTCTTCACAATAGATACATCACTTCATATTTTACCCTTTACCTCAGACAAATATTCGCCTCATCATAGATATAGTCATTCCATAAACAAATCTAGCAAATACAAGTACATTTCAGATCTAGATCCCCTTCTTCATCATTGGTGCATCATACATTTAGATCTATCATTCAATTGTAACCCTTTCCATTCAGATCTACTTCAGAGAGAAGTATGCATTCAAGTTCAGACATCTTGCACCCTCATTCATGATTTGCACAATGAATTTCTTCTCCTTATATAGGTTTACCTTTTTTTCAATACCATGAGCCCCTTTTCAATACCATGAGCCAAAACAATACCATGAGCCCAAAACTACATTACTTCTGATGGTATTCCTGGATGGGGTCATTTAGACGAAACATTACCCAATACAATGGGTCAATACCATGGTGGTTACCCCTGGTTTTGCACTTTAAGAGCGCTTTTTCCCATACGCGACTTGGCACGTTGATTCCCGCGTGCATACGCGACTTCTTCTAGGAAAATCCGCGTATGCCTAGAGACATACTCTTTTCATCAAGATTTAGCACATGCTGAATTCCTTTCTTCATTGTCTTCTGTACACACTGTAGATACATCAGATTTACTTCATCAAGAACATATTCTATCAAGAACAACTTCATCCAGTAAGTTGCCATTATCTTCATCAAGTGGGTTGCCTTTCAAGAACAACACTCAGCATCATATTGCTAACAAGCATCATTTACAAAGTCCATCAAGTCAAGAATAACTTCATCAGGTGGATTGTCATCAAGGAAAACACATGTCAACAGTCTCATGTCTTCATCTTCATTCAGTGGGTTGCCATCAAGGACAACACTCTGCATCATATTGCCAACACTCCAAAGACTGGTTTCATGTTACCCTGTCATTTGGTTTTTCCAATCTGCCAAAACACGGGATACTAACATTCTGGAGATCACGGTGGGACCTTATGATTTAGTGACAATCTAAGTATCCCTTAGGACTTCATAATGCCTTGTTAAAAAGTATACACTGACTTACCGCCACCTCATCACCACACTAACATTTTGGCCATCACGGTGGGACCTTCTGAGTAAGCCACAAGCTTATACATCCTTTGAGAATTCAGAAGCCCTTGTCAAACAATATCTATTGATTTTTCACCACCTCATCGCCACACTAACATTCTAGAGATCATGGTGGGGCTAAGTGCATAGTAGCCTAAAAACTCTTATGGACTCATTTAAACCCTCGCTTAAGCGTAGAAAATCAATTCATATCCAAGAGTAGAATCTGGTTGTTTCACCATCTTAGAAAAATGATGACTCAAGTATAGAAAACTCCCACAAACCTTAGGGCTACATAAAGTAACTTAGAAAACCCCAAAAAATCCTTAGATTGGTTCTTTGTTATTATTGGTGGTGGAACATACACACATATCATCAAAAAAACTAAAAAACATCCACCTGGTGACTCCACTAGCCTCCAGTAAGCCTATTACTTCACTAGCTCTCATTTAGACTCCATGGGATTGTATCAAATCAGCCTATAGAAGTTTGGAAGTCTAGTTCCATACTCTGTGTTTTTACCAAGCACTAAGAGAGGTCAACCTTCCGAAACCTATCCTAAACTTTTAGCCTCTCTACATTTTGAGTTTGAAATTTGGCTTCACAAAGGATTAGTACTAGATCTCATTCGGAACCAAATCCTCCTACTATAGTTGATGAACCATAAAATATTTTGTGGCAAACTTCTAAAACTGGGAACTCAACTCTTGTTAGGACTATTCATAGAGCAAGCTCTATCCTCAAACATCTTGCAGCTTTGCAAAACCCCCAGTTTGACTTGCATCACACAAATAGCCTTTTCAAGACCAAGTCACAGACTGATATTGACCAGACTGACCTTTAGCCTATAGATTTGCAGCAGAGTTCTAGTAGATAAGCCTCTCCTTCCACACCACCTGACTTTTAGCTTCTCCATCACTTTAGCTCTTTCCATACCAACTCTACTCAAAATCAGTTTACCAATCCAAGTACTTCCACCACACCCATCCATACCTCCACTGTAAAAATCACTCCATCCCATCTAACAAACACTCCTCTTGTAAATCCTCCATTAGCTCCCATCATGGCAGCCTGGTATGCCCCCCTGGTTTTACCACAACCTTTAGTCCCTTTGCCAAATGATTACCAATCTAGGATCCCTCATTTCATAGGATCTGAATCCATTACTGCCCAACAGCATGTATATAGGATAAATGATGCCTTTGATTACATGGAAATAGAATAAGAAACCATTAAGATGAGGATATTTGCACAAATCTTAGGAGGAGAAGCCAAAAAATGGTTCAAAGAATTAACTCCTAACACCATACATGATCTCCCTTCCCTCTACCAAACTTTCATAAACAAGTGGGAAATCAAGAAAAAACCTCTCCAAATCCTTTCTGAATATAACAACCTCAAAAGAAATGTCGGGGAAAGCATGCAAGACTATTGCACTAGGTTCAATAGTGTGTACAATGCCCTCCCACCTTATATGAAACCCTCACAAGGCCTAGAACTAGTGAAATTTCTAGAAGGATTTGATGTGGACATGACTTATCAACTAAGAGAGAGAGATCCCCAAACATTACAAGAAATGAAAAGGGTATCTATTAGTGCAGAAGCCAAGTTAACTGAAAAAAGAGCTAGGGTGAGGTCAGAAAAAATAGTTATTTACAAAGATGAAACCATAGCCTCAACCTCCTCATCCAATGCCAAAATGGACAGCCTAATGAGGACAATGGAGAGAATGATAGAAAATATAAGCTTAAATGAAAGGGCACCTCCTAAGGAGAACCAAACAAATCCCCAAAACAGAAATAGAGCTCAAAAATTCAGAAGAGACATTCCTCAAATCAAATAAAGAGAAAATGACCAGCAAATTAAGCCTCCCTTCCAAGATAATTATGTGGATGAGGAGGAAGAAAGAGAAATAGAACGACCGGAATAAAACCATGTAAACTTGATAGGATCTAACAATGAGGGTGATGTTTTTCTCATAGAAGAAGAACAAGGCTTCTTTTACCTAGACAAAACTGAAACTAACTATGAGGATTCTGAAGACTACCACTTGGGATTTGAAAATGCCATAATGGAAGTCCATAGCCAATATGACCTTAGGAGAAAAAGGAACCAAGATCCCCCCAAGAAAAACCAAATAGACACTATTGTTAGGAAGGCACCTGAAAACATTACTAAGAAGACAACAAATAATATCAACAGTATGGCTAAGGAAACTGATCCAAACAAAGGAAAAATCAGCCAATAAAACAATGACCCAAGCTGCCATAGTACCTCCACTAGTGGCCCTGAGAGAACTATTTTGACTAAATTCCCAACTCAAAATCATCAAATCAAAAATGTGGAAAAGTTCATGGTTGATAAAAACTGATGTAAATGTGTCCAAAACACAAATACCTTTCAGTTTTGAGGGAGAGACTACTAAAATCAAGATCACCATGCCTCTCACTGAACTGGTTACTCTAGAAGTGTATAGGTCCTAGATTTTGAAAGTCTTAAACATGGGAAATGATACTAATACCTTAAACTTGACAGAAGATAAACCAGAACTCTTGTTTGGTCCTGAAGTAGAAGGAAAGCATCAAGAAGGAGCCATTCCCCATTTTTATGTCAGCCTAAACATATATGATAAAATTTTGCACAATGCCATGCTAGACTCTGGTGCCTCACACAATCTCATGCCTAAAGTTATGATGGATAAATTAGGTCTAGAAATAACTAAGCCTTACAAGGACTTGTACTCATTCGATTCAAGCAGAGTCAAGTGTTTGGGCCTTGTTGGGGTCGTGTAATTTGGCTGATTGGGAAACGAAATGGCAAGGCAACATTCAAACCAAGCTTTAGAGCTCTAGAATCTAGCCCTCCTAGTCTCAGAGAGGGATCTCTCAATATGTTTGTAAGGATATAGCTTTATGCTTTTAAAGGTCGATTTTAGGCTAGTTATGAAGTGCAAATTTGTTTGTTTGTTGGTTGGATAGAGATGATCTAGGCAGCATAGATAGAGTGTGGAAATCTACAAGCCATTGGGCAATGGAGTCATGTGGAAGTCTAAACAGTTATGATTGATGAATTTGGGGAACCAAAGGGAAAATCTAACTTGGTCAATGTATATGTGGGATCATATAGGTGGGATGAGATGAACATCAAGGAATTGGAAGGAAAAGTAGAGCTTTAAGGGCTGTTAAGACTCCTTAATTATGTATACCTTTCAACAAAGGGACTTGCAACACTATCTAAACATAAAGAAATATTCAATAGCCAGGGCTAACCATGAATCCTACCAACATACTTTATGCAGATAACATATACAAGACAGACTTTAAAGCAAGATAAAGAAGGAGAGGAAGACTGTGTTTCTTCTAATTGTTTCACTTAAAGGAGTTAGAAAACATATAAGAAACACAACTAATTGCATTCATAAAAGGGGGAACACCCAGGCATCTAAGACTGCAATTATAAAGACCTTCAAATATGACTATCTCAGCAAGGAATAGAGGGTAAGATCAAAACAAATCCTCTCTACCAAGCTGCAGAAAACAACGTTTGAAGGATGTTTTCAGAAATTTTTTACAAGAGGCAGCAAGGAGGCAGTGTTAGTGACCTATAAATATAGGATTCATAATTTTGACTTCACTAATGGTAATCATGTAAATCTGTACATACTTTGCCTTCTGTAAGTTGTATTCACATATTTTGTAAATAATAAAAAACAAAATAAAAAAGAGGGTAAAAAGTCCTAAAAGAACAATCAAAGGACTTAAAAAAAGAATTATATACCCCAAAAGAAAAAATGAATAAAACATGAAAGTGTGCAAATATAAATGCCACTACCTTTACCTTTTGCAGTTGATTATGGAAAAGTGTCAATAAATGCCATAATCTGTGATGAGTTGAAAAATTTAAACTTGACTTGTCACTTTTCAATTTCAAATTTTTTAGATAAAGAATAAAGAAATGTCATACAATTTAATCATGACAATCCAGTAGTTAGTTAGAGAAGAAGTGAATCCAACAATTTAATTTGGGTTCCTGGATGAAATAAGTGTAGAATTAGATAGTTTTATTGCTTTCAGAAAGAATAAATCTTGTAAAGGTTGCTAGCTCAAATGCACCTAATCAAAATGGAAGAAAAAATGTTAGCAGTTAAAATTGGGTAGGTAGAAGAAGGTGAGAAGCATAAATGTAAATATTATTCACCAGTGCTACAAATAACTAACTTCCCTTCCCCATAGCAAGTTATCATTCTAAACTATCAGTCAGAAAGGCTCAAGGCATTTCCTTGAATTTTGTTGGGACTAGACCCAAGGCTCTATGGCTAACTAGTTGAAAATGTTAAGTTATATTAATCCCAAAAAAATCACATCATTTTCCATTCATGCATTCATTTCCATGAAAAATCATAAGTAAAGACCCCATTTTTACTTAATGATGTTTAAAACCATCATATGATTAACTTCCTACATCTCGTAAGGCATAAAACCCTCAAAATCACATTTAATCCTAAGTTGAAGTGATGAAGTTATTATAATGCAAATTTGCTTTTAAACTTCACATTTCTTAGTTATGTTAATGTATTTTGAGTACACATTGTCCCCTTGTCATATTAACTTTAACTTATTTAATAAATCCTTATAGAATAACCTTTTCCTATATTATATAATTCCCTTTTATAAAATAACCCCAAAAACCCATTAATATAACTTTAGTCGGGTTAATTATCTCTACATGTGTAAATAAAACCCACATTATACCCCCTTTGGCTAAATATATCATTATATAAATATCTCACCCTCTATGGTTATTAAATCAACTAGATTTATTTAACTGTATAATAAAAATATCCAAAAAATATTTAAACATACTTTATATGTGTTTAAAACAAAAATACCGAAGTTTCGTTTAAACTAAACTTCATAATAAAGCCATTTCTTTGTTCATATTCCCTTCCCCGACTCCCTTAACCCAAGGTTAAAACTACAACCTAACTCATTCTCTCCGATATATATCCCATTATCATTATCGTAACCTTGGGTAAAGCCCTTTTATAACCCTTCCTAACACTTTATTCATTGTATAAAGTCTGTTTTATACATAAAATTACCATAAATCCCTCCACCCTATTGTATTCAATCTGAATCATCCGATCCCCAACACTTCATTGATCTGACGGTTCTCATCGAACGCAATGAGAAATTCCCAGTACCTTATCATTCCCTATCGCGCTATGTTATAGACATCCAATCACCCTTTGAAAATCCAACGATTCAGATTTAACGCGATCATTAACCTCATACCCCCACCTTTCCCATATCATGTTAAATATTAACCGTTAGCTCTTCAAACCTCTCTAATATCTAACGATCCACTTTGAACCCGATAACTCCATTCCCCGTCTCCACCATTGCTCATCACATTAAGAGACCACCGTAGATATATCACTCATCAGATCTATGACCAGCATTCAAAGCCCCGACCCCACTATCATTATCCCGCAACTTTACACTCAATCCTAACCGTTCGCTTATCAAAGTCAAATCCTACAGTGCCAATCACATATCACACAATTGAAGTGATCGAACAATGTTTCCAAAAAGTTACGTGATATAAGTTGTTTCCCAATATCACTTGCTGTCGATGTGTCCAAATCCCATTCGATCGCATGAAAAAAGTTAAATTCATCTTACCACCTCTAAGCTACGTGAAAACTGCCTAAGCCAGATCTAAAACCGCTCCCGCCATTCTTGCAATTAATGAAATTGAAATGTGATTGGACTTACGGTTTAATGCATTAAAAATTTACGTTTTTCATGACATTTCACTTATTTACGCAGTAAACCTTTGAGAACCTATTGTAGAGCCTCCTTTCACCATTTTCGAAGCTATTTGTGAAACAATTTTCCATTAGAACAACCATTTTACTCTGAAAATCATTCATAAGAACCTCCACGACCTCTGCTAGCCCAATTCCAATAGAACTGAAGACTATGACAAAACTACAACCTTCATCGGCCACAATTATACCTTTTACAGGTATTTTTCGCCATTCCAACCTAAAAAATATTTCAATTTCAAAGGAAATTAAGCTAATTAAGTTACCGCTTACCAAAGAAAGCTGAATTTCCCTTTTGAGGAATACCTAAAACCTTCAAAATATAGGGGAAACTCTGTCAAAATTTCTCCAGAATCCACATTTTCTGTTTTAGCAGGTTTCAAGCCATTCTAAGATCATTTTTACTGTTGAAATTGATCTAAAATATCCTCTATGTGTAAGAAACCTTTTCTATCATTCACAACCCTACTCAGAGTCTGAATTTTCCAGTGAAACCTTTCAATTGCCCCTTGTTTCCTAAAAATAACTTAGAAAACCATTTAATCTTGCTTTGTTCATCCAAAATGACTAAGAAACAAGTGACTCCCAAGTTTGGAGGTCCAAAATGCCAGAAAAATGCCTCAAGAAAGTTACCACAAGCTGAACCTTCAAAAATTGATAAGCCTACTCCTGTAATCACAGTTGAAACCACTAAAGTGGTTAGACCTGTACAACCTCCCATAACTTCTCAAGAAAGTAGCCCATTGCTTGATCTTGATTATAGAATCTTTGACCCTTCTGTTGAATTCAACCTGCTAGAAGTCCATAATTGGTGTTTTGGGAAGTCTGTAGAGAAAGGTAAGAATGATGTGCCTGTTTGGGATTCTAATCTGCAAAAATATGTTGTTCCTCTTACTCATTCAGCTCCAAATTTTGTCAGATTGTGTCAGTTGTATTACCTCCCAGATCAGAGGTGTCTTGTTAATAAAGACAGGGAATTAATGTTCTATATCAGTGCTGATTCCATAAATTCCATGCTGCAAATGAAACATGACCCTAATTCAGTTTCATTATTCATAGAAGATCTGACCCAGCTGTACTTGGACTTAGATTTTTATACCAGGTTCAACATAATTCAGATTTTCTGGCCTACGCATGTTAATGTCCCTATAGTAAATCCTCCCTTTGATACATTTGACTTTCCAGAGGAAACAAGGAAGATTGTCTCCATGTTGTCATTTATACTGGTATATAACAATGATGAATTCATTGATGCTTCCATCTTGGGTTTTTTGTCAACCTTGACTCCTGGCCAGCCTCCATCCATTATATTCAGTTTTGCCAAGTTTATTGCTGAGAACATGCACTACCAATTGACCAAATTACCAGAGGAGGGAGTTTTTAGATACACTTCATATCTACTACATCCTTTCTTGTATTATCAAACAAAAAAGTTTCCCATTGAGTTGCAGAAATTGGATGTAGAAGGGAACCTCCTGTCAATTGTATTTTGGACATCTATTTTGAGAAAAGAGAACAGGGAATATACATATGCATATTTCAATGACTTATTCATAATTCCAACTATGAATTTGTTAACTAGGGAAGAAACTCCCAAAATTAATGAAGAGACTAAGATAATCTTACAGTTGTCTGAGAACTGTAAGACTAGGGATTGGTACTTATACAAGAATCAAAATGAAATTAGAGTGTATGGTGCACTCTTGGCCCCATACAAACTTCTAAGGTTTGTAACTACAAGAATTTTTTCTTTAGAATATTTAAGGCAAATATTGAATGCAGGTGAAGTAAATTTTATGGCCTCTAGGAAAAAGACCCAATTTAAACTAAAAAATCAGATTGGGCCATCCATTGTCAACAATAGAGAAGCTGTAAATGAGATTAATATCAAGTTGAAAGAATACAAGTTCCCATACAGCTTTATGTGGAATTATGACCCTCAGGGTGTCTTGAGCGCAATCAGATTAAAATGCAAGTTGTCTCCTTTCTTGCATGATTCCAAGCCACAAATTGAAAAATTTGCCAATCAAATTGCGTGGGAGGAAAATACTTTGCTTGATGAAGATACATAGGATATGCAGGCAGGTAATGTACAGAAAAAATAGGTTGATCAAGTATAGGTTCTTACAGTTGATAAAGAGGCTGAATTTTCTCATTAAATAAGCAGAGAAGATGTCAATTATATTGCAGAAACCATTTTAGGCAGGAAATTTAAAACCTCCTATAGCAAGAGAACAAAATTTATTGTTGAGGAAAAATATAAAGAAATGGAAATTGATGATAATAATGGTCATGAAACTGAGAATGAGGCAGCAGTGATAGTAACTGAAACAATTAGAGAACTTCAAAAGATCCAATTTGAAACACTGGAAAAAGATACAGTGATGGTTGAGAAGCAAACTAATGTTGAAATTCCTTCTTATTCCAAGGAATCTGAGAACATGGATTTAGAAATCCATATCAAATTCAGACAAATCAGAGAGAAGAATGAAGAAATAAAGAATGAAGTTTATTCCAAGTTTCTCAAAGAGAAACCTGGAAATAAAGATGGACTTCTCTCTGCTTTTGATTATTCTTCTAACAAATTGGTAATGTCATTTTTGAAGCCTACAGTGGCTGCTCCAAAATCAGTAGAAGTCTATTCAAAGACTGATTTGGAATTAGATGCAGATGCAGTACATGAATTAGATCAAAGAGAGTTCCACAAGAGTAATACAGAGATGTTGTATTCAAATATAGTCAACAAAACAATGAGCTATGTTAAACTTCAGAAGACAGTGACAAATCTGCAAAATCAAATGAAATTGGACAAAGCATCAATGCATGCTAATGGATTGAGAATCAAATCATTGGAAGAATTGGTGATTGAAGCAAGAGATGATCCAGCTAACATTGAAATTGCAAAGGCTTTAATCAAAAAGAAAAATGAAGACATAGCTCGTCTAAGGAGGCAACTGAAATTGCCTCAAAGTGAACATCCCTAGGAAAAGGAGATCCTTCAACAGAAAACTAAAAAATGATGAATTGATTCAATTTGTTTTAAAAATGATTGCACAACTCAAATAAATGGAAATACAAACTAAAGCCTTGGTGAAGGAAAATAAAGCATTAAAAAAGGATAAAGAAGTCATTCCTATAGTTATTCCATTAGTAAGCACTTTTGTACCTTCTACTCTAGCTGAACATCTTGCACCGCAAGGAAAATTGGCAACTGCAGTCTCAATTTCATCAAAGGATGATTCTGCTGCTGCATCTTCAAATACATAGGTACAAACAGGGACAAAAACAAGAGCTACAAACTTGGTAAAAGCTTTAGAAGAGATGACTTTAAAGAGTGATGAGATAAAAAATTTGAGAAAAGCTAATGGAAACTTGGAATCTACCTACAAAGATGTTGTAATTACTTCCAAGGGCCATGAACAAAGGGTAAAAACATTAGAAGAAAGGATCCTAGTCCTCCAAAAAGAAGTAAATCTCACAGATCAGGTTACCTACATCAAAAATCATTTTTGGAAAAAAATCACTGAAGGCATTCACTCACAATGACCTTCTATTCAGATAATATATGAGAAAAAAGATCGGCTACAAGCTACCTTAGCAAAGATTGAAAAAACAAAGAAGGAACTTGGAAACAAACCACCACAGGAAATCCAACTCATATCATTTTTGAATAGTAAAAACATGGGGGAATTAAAAGAATTGAGAATTCCTGATAGGACAAAGGCCATCCTTCAAATCAAAAAGGTCCTGAATAAGAGAAACATAATGAATAATTTGGAGGACAGGTGCAAATATATGAACTTGGCTATCACCAGATTTGAGGCCAAATACATAGTATTATCACAAGCAGGTTTACCAGATATTCATGCATTGAATGAAAAACTAATGGCACAAAAGGACTATGACTAGAAGATTAGAGCTCATGCTAAGGAGAAAACTAATAAACCTTTGCCTCAAGGTTCCCCAAGTGGCAAAGTATTACTTCAATATTTTGAGAATTTATTCTTGCTGGAGAATGAAATTAAACACATGTTCATAGTAAAGCCAAATTTTTCTAAGTACACAGAAGCTGATGAAAGTTATAGAGAATTGAAGAATATGAAGATCCTCACTGCTGAACAATGGCAAGAATTCACAGATCTGATGTGAATTGAAAAGTAAAGAGCAGAAAAATTACATGAATAAATCATATTTTAATTTTACTTTATGGTGAAAAAATCAAGGTCAAAGTGTATCAGATGTCAAAGTATATCAATAAAAGTAAATTGTTACTGTTGGTTATTTTTCAATTACATCAGTGAAATAGTGAAAAGCAGAGATAAAGAGTATCAGAATAGAAGTTGAAAAGGAGGAGTATTATATAAGTCAGCTTCAATTAGATAATGTCCAAATTTCCAACAACGCTTCCAGCTATTCAAAAAATCAGTTTGATTAGGATAAGCAGTTCTATTTTTCGTTGTCAAAGAGGACAGCTTGCAAACTGTTTTGCTGTTGTCCCTCTTCTTGTGTAATATTTCCTATTTTTGCTTAAGATATTATCTCAAAATTTAGCTATTTTTTAAGTAATTAAATTGTATAAATACTTCATATTTCAAAGTATTCAGGGTGGAATAAAATTATCAAAACTACTATAGACTTTTTTGTTGAAAACATTGGGATTTTATGTGAGTTAAGTTGAAGCAGCAGGCTGGACACTGAAGCAAATAGACATCATAACTAATGATCCTCATGTTGATCAGATGATTATTGTATCTTCCAGTTTTCATTTTTTATTTCTTTAAGTTTCATTCATACATCTTGTGTTATTTTCCATCTTTAATGAATAACTATTACAGAATCAGTGTAAAAAGCTCTCTGTTTTTACTAGTTTTCATGTTTATGTTTTCTGCTGATTTCCAGACTTTAGAATTATTAATTGTTATTTAGTCTCGTTTGACCTCAATTTCCCTCTTCCTTTTTTGTGATCTAAGGATTCTTAACTGCCCTTAGTCCAGATCAGACCACTTCATCAAAATAGCTTTTTTAAACCCTCTGAAGATCATCTATCTTGCCCTTAGTATATTTGTTCTTTTGACCTTATTTTTCTAGTATTGTTTGCTATAAATTTGACTCCATTTCCCAATGGTTAGGTAGATCTTTCTATGGTTTCCCTTGTATTCCTTGTTTCCTACCAAAATTCAAAAAGTCAAACAAAATTGTCCACTCATAGCTAACCTAAAATTCATTACAAAACAAAGCTAAATCTTAAGGAGAGATCCCTCTCCAGAACTCAGGAAGGCTAGATCCTGAATTCTAAAAGAGGTTCTTGGTTACCTCTGGTTTTATTTAACTATAAACCAAAATCCCATGACCTAAGAATTACTAGGGTGATAACATACTGGCGACCATACTGGGGACTTAACCACTCTCCAGTTTTTAGTTTAATCTTGGAGGAAGATTTTTAAACATATCTTTTCTACTTTAAGATTAAATTTAAGTGTTGTGGGTATTTACACAATAAACATTTTGGCTCCCAAGAAAGTCTATTATACTAGATCCAACCTTGATCCCAATCCTCCAGATATAGTAGACAATCTGGATCAGATAGGAAAAAAGAAAAAACAAACTGTTAGTTCAGAGACTGAAGTACCCCTGAAAAGAGCTAATTCTTTACCCAAAGAATTAGTAAGATTATTATACATTGAATTTGATTTTAAGTTTGAAAAATCATTGTTTAGAACCAAGTCTGGAACTGATTTAAAGGAAATTGTTTTAGATCCTATTTTTACTTCTTATGTGAGTGAGAAACATAAAATTATTTTAGTACCTACTAAATTAGACAAAACTGAAAGTCAAAGTCTGGGAAAAAGGGTAAATGTCACAAAAATTAAAGACATTGAAGAAGCTGTTAAGCTAGCCAATTTTTTGTCTCAATTCAAACCTCTAGTTTCCCAACTATACACCACAGTCTTTCCAGCATCAGATTCTACACTGTATGATGCCACTTCATTTACAGATTCTACTGTGAGTTCACCTCAAGATCCTATAAGGCCTGAGTTGCCTCTGCAGCATAGGATCATATATTCATCATATCTTCAATCCACTACTAGTTCATCCATAGATCCATTCATCCCTGAGTTTCCCTTGTAGCCTAAAGTAGTATTTCCATCATTCACAAAATATATTACAACCACTATACCCACTAGCTTCATAAGCACTTCATCTATATTCCCTATCCATACTACTTCTTTTTCGTCCCCTTTACCAAGCTCTTCAAGTACATCCACTGTCGTAACCAAAACTATCTCTTCCACTACTACTGTACCTCCAAGTTTAGCAAAAATCCAAGCCATGGAAGCCAAATATGCTCCCTTTTTCTTACCTCAAAATATCCATGACATGCCCCAAAATTATCAAAAAGATATCCCATTGTTTGATAATCTTTCACAAATTACTGTGCAACAACATATCACCAAAATTAATTATTTTTTGGAAATTTATGAGATAGATGAATCTGATGTCCAAATGAGGTTGTTTGCACAAAGCTTAATTGGAGAAGTAAAAACATGGTTTAGAAGTTTAGGTGCTGGTAGTATAGCAGACCTAGCTGCATTTCATAGAGCATTCCTAAATAAATGGGAAAATGTGAAGAATCCTATGCAAATACTATTTGAGTTTGATGCTGTTAAGAGAGCCCCCAATGAGTCTGTCCAAGATTTTTGCACCAGATACAACAGTGTTTACAACGCTATTCCTACAGACCTTGAACCCACTCCATATTCCATGCTACTCAAATTCCCTGATTGTTTTGATGTGGACATGGCTTACCAACTTAGAGAAAGAGATGCAGATACCCTAGAACAAATGCAACAAAATGTTGTAGGTGTAGAAATCAATATCCTTACCAAAAAATCTAGAATGAGAAATGAGAGGAGGGTTACTATCAAAGAATAAGCTTCAAATTTAGATGGTAAATTTGATTTTATCAACAAAACATTAGAAAAAGTAGTTGAGAGACTAGATCACATTGAAAGAAAACCACAATGGGAGAATCAATCCCAAATCAGAAAATAAGACCCCCATTCCAAGAAAACTTTGCAGAGAGCTCACAAAACAATGTTGAGGAGGAGGAAGACATCAACACAGTTATGGTTATAGATGAAAAAAATACAATTTTCCTCACACGGGAAGACCAGGAACTCTTTGAGCTACAACGTTTCAAAGTGGAATCTGGTGAATCCTTCGGTTATAAGCAAGGTTATGATTTTTCAATCAATGAAATTCATAGCCAATATAACCTTAGGATCAAGAAAACCAATGATACTACTATAAAGAACAATGCACCAACCCAGCAAAGCCAAAACAAAAGGAAGATTGAGGCTCCCAAAATGAAACTTTTGTAGATTCTTCTCAGAGAAAATAAACAAAGTTCGAACCCACCCAGTCCTAAAAAACACGAGGTCCAAATATTGTAGATATTACTGATGAGGTGGCTCAATCCTCGAAATATGCCCAAAAGGCTAATACTACAAATACCACCAATTCAGCAACAGTTAATGAGCCGAAAAAGAATCCAGCTGACTCAAAATCATCCAATCCTAAATCTTCTACTAAGAATCCCAAACCTGATAAAGCATATGCTAACCCTCAAACTGTTCCTGAAGAAACAATTAACGATAGCAGAAACCAAGAAACACAAACAAAAGACAAAAGAAGACCTCAAGCCAAAGGTAAAATTGTTGAAACACAAGAAAAATCATCCCAAACCATAGTTTCAAAAGATGAAATAATTCAAGCCATCAAATCTCAGTCAACATTTAACAAGCAATATGAAATATCCAAGTTAAAGATAGATGTTCCCTTAGTATAATTGGTTAAAAATGACTTGTATAGATCGGTTATTACTGAAACATTGAATGTAAATGAAAATGAAGATACAATTAATATGAGTGATGATAGACCTAAATTATTCTTTTGTCCAAATGTAGATGGTAAGCATTCAAATGGGCCAGTACCTCCATTTTATTTAAGTCTTACTATACATGATCGGATATTACATAATGTTATGCTAGATACTGGAGCTTCCCATAACCTCGTGCCCAAAAAAATAATGGAAACCCTGAATCTAGACATAACCAGACCATATTAAGAGTTGTTTTCATTTGATTCATCCAAAGTCCAATGCATAGGGTTGATTAAAGATCTGTGAGTAAACCTAGTCCAATATCCTAGTAAAAGCATGATCATGGATGTTGTGGTAGCTGATATCCTGCCAAAGTATGGCATGCCTCTTTCTCGCTCATGGGGAGCAAAGTTGCAAGGATCTCTACAACTTGACATGAGTTATGCCACTATCTTGGTATTTGGACATCCCAAAAATCTTTACAGAGAAACATTAATGAAGTTTATGATCAGTACTACTGACAGACCTACCAATTATCCAATCTATTCAACTCCTACTGATCTTGATTCCTTTATTCTCAGTAACTCTGATCATGATGACAACCAAACTGAAATCACTGATAAGAAGCTTAAAATAATGGATGATTACATTGGTCATGAGGCTTTATGGAATTTATATTTTGATGGATCTATGAATAAATCTAGAGCTGGAGCTGGTGTATGGATTACCAACATTGAAACAAGTCATTATGAAGGACATGCCTTTAGATTGAATTTAAAATGTACAAATAACATGGTTGAATATGAGGCTTTAATCTTAGGTCTTTAAATTATTAGAAAAATGGGAGGGAAAAGAATAATGGTCATGGGAGATTCTGAGTTATTCATGAAGCAAATAAACGTAGAATACTCTGTTCACAATCCCAGATTAGCCAGGTACAGGGACATAGCACATGATTTGGTTGAAGATTTTTTAGAAAGTAAATATGCTATCATCCCTAGAAAATAGAACATATAGGCCCATTGTTTAGCAACCTTTGCCAACAGTTGCAAATTTCCATTTTCACCATCACAAAAATACATTGCTGAAATCAAACACAGACCTATTGTCCCAAATAATGTGAAATACTGGCAAATTTTCTCAGAATATGAACAAATCTATCACTTTTTGAATAATGAGCGAGAGTTTCAACATTGCCAAATTGATAATGATTGTAATATAGATTCACCTTGTAACATAGATTCAAATTCTTGTCAAATAGATGATTTAGATAATTTATATGTACATAATTTTGATAGACCTACTATATTTACTCAGAGTGACATAGATGAAATGGAAAAAGTAGATATAGAGGAAATGATGGAAGATGAACCAGATTTGATTGATTTAAAACATAACATTTTACCTAGAGGTTTAATTCCCCTAGAAAATTTGTTTGATTCCAACGATGCGCCCAAAAGGCCAAAAATGGAACCAGTCAGGTCTAATATAGAAGAGTGTAACATAGGAACAAAGGAAAAACCAAAAATGATTAAACTATCAAAATCCCTGTCATCAGAAGAAAATGTTAAATACATAGAACTTTTGAAAGAATATCAGGATGTCTTTGCATGGGGTTATGAAGATTTGAAAACTTACAACAAAGACATAATTCAACATTAAATTAATTTAAAAGAAAATCGAAAACCTTTTCAACAAAAAATAAGAATAATTAATCCAATCTTGTTACCTTTAATCGAGAAAGAAGTTAAAAGAATGTTTGATGCATAAATAATTACACCAGTCAGGTTTTCTGACTGGGTATCTACCACCAGAAAGAAAACAGGAGAAATTCGACTGTGTATAGACTTTAGAAATCTCAATAAAGATTCTTTGAAAGACAATTACCCCTTGCCTAAAATGGATCATATTTTGCAAAGGGTGTCAGGTTCTTCAAGAATTTCATTATTATATGGTTTCTCTGGTTATAATAAAATTCTAGTTCATAAAGATGATCAGACTAAAACTTCATTTACTAATGCTTGGGGCACTTTCATGTACATAAAAATGCCTTTTGGATTGAAAAATGCAAGAGCTACTTTTCAGAGGGCAATGGATATTGCCTTTGCTAAGGAGATCCATGAATTTTTAGTTATCTATCTTAATGATATTACTGTCTTTTCAAAAACAAATGATGAACACTTAGATCACCTGAGACAAGTTTTCATCAAATGTAGAAAATATGGTATATCTCTTAATCCTAAAAAGACTATTTTTGGACTGGAAGAAGGAAAACTATTAGGTCACATAATCTCCAAAGAAGGCATTAGAATAGACCCTACAAGAATTGAAGCTATTCTAAACATTCAACCACCAAGGAACATAAAGGAACTTCAAGCATTCCTGGGTAAGATCAATTTTCTAAGAAGATTTATCTGCAATCTGGATGAAATCATAAAATATCTCAACAATATGCTTAAAAATACTCTGCAATAAAATGGACAATAAAAGCCAAACAATATTTCAAATCCATAAAACAGGCCTTGACAAAAGCACCAGTCCTCATCAGCCCAAATTATACAAAATATTTCATAATATTTTCCTTTGCATCTGAACACACCATAGCTGCAGTTCTTCTACAAAAAAAAAAATCAAGGTTTTGAACAGCCAATTACATTCTTTAGTAATGCCCTCAGAGATGCACCTCTGAAATACAATATCATGGAAAAATGGGCTTTAGCTTTGGTTAAAGCCATCAAGGATTTCAGAGTGTACATACTTCATTCACACATCATTGCATATGTCCCTAATGCAGTAACTAAAGACATTATAACACAAGATGGACCTGATAGTAGGATAGGAAAGTCGATAGCCACAATCCTTGAATACGATCTGGAAATCAAACCAACAAAGCTCATTAAAGGACATCGTTTAGCCAGATTGATGGTTGAATCAAGTTGTAATGCTTTAGATATTAATTTCATTGCACAAATAGATGACCAGGAGGAGATGGCGACTCCATTGATCAGTGAGGCCTATCTAGACTCACCATGGTACTCTAATATTATATTTGTAATAACAAATTTACAAGCTCCTCCCGGGCTAACTAAAACCAAGGAAAGATTCATCAAACAGAAGGAAATGAGGTTTCGTATCTTAAATAATGCACTTTACTGGAAAGAAAATACTGGGATTTTACTAAATTGTTTATTAAAATCTGAGGCTGACAAAATTCTTGAGGAATTTCATGCAGGTGACTATGGAGGCCACTTATATTGGAAGAGTATAGCTGAAAAAATACTCAGGGCTGGTTTCTACTGGCCAAATTTATTTTCTGATGTTAAAAATTTTGTCACCTCTTGCCACAAATGCCAAAATTTTGAAGGAAAAAAGAAACTATTGCCTTTACCTCTTAAGCCTATATCAACTGAGAAGCCATTTCAACTATGGGGGTTAGACTTCATCGGTGAAATCCATCATCCATATTCAGGTCAACATAAATGGATTTTAACTACTAAAGATTACTTTACCAAGTGGATAGAAGCCATTCCTACTAGGCAAGCCACTGGTTCAGTTATAATCTCATTTATAGAAAGTAATATTTTATCAAGATTTGGATGCCCACATAAGATCATCACTGAAAATGCAGCAGCATTCAAATCCAAAAAAATGATTTATTGCTGTCATAAATACCATATTACCTTAGGTCATTCCACAACATATTATCCCCAAGGTAATGGTTTAGCTGAATCATCAAACAAAAGCTTAATCAATATCATCAAAAAATTACTCCAAGAAAATAAAAAGACATGGAACAAAAAGCTAGTCTATGCCCTTTGCATTGATAGAATTACCACAAAAATTCTATTGGAACTTCACCTTATCAGACTTTTTATGGAATAGATGGAGTTTTCCCTTCTTCCTTGGGTGTTCCAGTCATGAAGATTATCCAGGAATCACAGGTGGAAACAAATGATATTCAACAAAGAATCAATGAAACCATACATCTCCAACAAACTAGAGAGGAAGTTTATGAAAGATCACAAGTTTTACATGAAAAAATCAAAAATATTTTTGATAAAAGTGTTAAAGAAGATGATTTTTTCATAGGAGATCAAGTTTTTAGATGGGATTCACGAAGAGAGGATAAAGTCAAACATGGAAAGTTTGACTTTCTATGGCAAGGAACCTATGTAATATATGGTTACAGAGGTAATAATTCCTTTTTCATTAGGAATTTGAATGGAAATAAACTTGAAGAAGGACCAATGAATGGTAGGATGCTAAAACACTTTCAGATTCACTGAATAGTTAGATTGATTTACTTTATCATTGTAAATATTCATTGCAAGTCTGTAGATTGGATTGGAAATTTTATCTACAAAGTTGAAGCCCGAAGAGAAGGCCCTAAGCTTTGTAGTATAAAATTTCATAAATATGAATTGCTACAGAAAAAAAAAATACATTTACAGGATCACCAAGGTCAATGGATAAGCCTACTGATATCAAAGTTCTTGACATTTCACGAGGAAATGCCTTCCCCAAGTGAAGCTGATGTTAGTGACCTATAAATATAAGATTCATAATTTTGACTTGACTAATGGTAATCTTGTAAATCTATACATAATTTTCCTTCTGGAAGTTGTATTCACATATTTTGTAAATAATAATAAAATAATAATAATAATAATCAAAAAGAGGGTAAAAAGTCCTAAAAGAACAATCAAAGGACTTCAAAAAAAAATCATTTACCCCAAAAGAAAAAATGAATTAAACATGAAAGTGTGCAAGTATAAATTCCACTAATTTTACCTTTTGCAGTTGATTATGGTAGAGAGTCAATAAATGCCATAATCTATGATGAGTTGAACAATTTAATCTTGACTTGTCTCTTTTCAATTTCAAATGTTTTAAATAGAGAATAAATAATTGTCATACAGTTTAATCATGACAATTCGGTAGTTAGATAGAGAAGCAGTGAATCCAACAATTTAATATGGATTCCTGGATGAAATAAATTTAGAATTAGATAGTTTTATTGCTTTCAGAAAGAATAAATGTTGTAAAGGTTGCTAGCTCAAATGCACCTAATCAAAATGGAAGAAAAAATGTTAGCAGCTAAAACTGGGTAGGTAGAAGAAGGTGAGAAGCATAAATGTAAATATTATTCACCGGTGCTACAAATAACTAACTTCCCATCCCCATAGCCATTTATCATTCTAAACTATCAGTCAGAAAGGCTCAAGGCATTTCCTTGACTTTTGTTGGGACCGGACCCAAGGCTCTATGGCTGACTAGTTGAAAATGTTAAGTTGTTATATTAATCCCAAAAAAATCACATCATTTTTCATTCATGCATTCATTTCCATGAAAAATCATAAGTAAAGACCCCATTTTTACCTAATGATGTTTTAAAATCTCATATGATTAACTTCCTCCATCTCGCAAGGCATAAAACCCTAAAAATCACATTTAATCCTAAGTTGAAGTGATGATGTTATTATAATGCAAATTTTCTTTTAAACTTCACTTTTCTTAGTTATGTTAATGTATTTTGAGTATACATTGTCCCCTTGTCATATTAACTTTAACTTATTTAATAAATCCTTATAGAATAACCTTTTCCTACATTATATAATTCTCTTTTATAAAATAACCCCAAAAACCCATTAATATAACTTTAGCCAAAGTTAATTGTCCCCACATGTGTAAATAAAACCCACATTATACCCCCTTTGGCTAAATATATCATTATATAAATATCCCGCCCTCTATGGTTATTAAATCAACTGGATTTAATTAATTGTATAATAAAAATATCCAAAAAATCTTTAAACATACTTTATATGTGTTTAAAACAAAAATACTGAAGTTTCATTTAAACTAAACTTCATAATAAAGCCATTTCTTTGTTCATATTCCCGTCCCTGACTCCCTTAACCCAAGGTTAAAACTACAACCTAACTCATTCTCCCCAATATATATCCCATTATCACTATCATAACCTTGGGTAAAGCCATTTTATACCCCTCCCTAACACTTTATTAATTGTATAAAGTCTGTTTTATACATAAAATTACCATAAATCCCTCCACCCTATCGTATTAAATCTAAATCATCCGATCCCCAACATTTCATTGATCCAACGGTTCTTATCGAATTCAATGAGAAATTCCCATTACCTTATCATTCCCTATCGCACTATATTATAGCCATTCGATCACCCTTTTCAAATCCAACGATTCATATTTAATGCGATCATTAACCTCATACCCCCACCTTTCCCATATCATGTTAAATATTAACCGTTAGATCTTCAAACCTCTCTAAGATCTAACGATCCACTTTGAACCCAATAACTCCATTCCCTGTCCCCACCATTGCTTATCGCATTAAGCGACCATCGTAGATATATCACTCATCAGATCTATGGCCAGCATTCAAAGCCCCAGCCCCATTATCATTATCCCGCAGCTTTACACTCAATCCTGACCATTCGCTTATCAAAGTCAAATCCTACAGTGCCAATCCCATATCGTGCAATTGAAGTGATCAACCAATGTGTCCAAAAAATTACGCGATATAAGTTGTTTCCCAATACCACCTGCTGTCGATGTGTCCAAATCCCATTCGATCGCGTGCAAAAATTTAAATTCAGCTTACCACCTCTAAATTGCACGAAAACTACCCAGGCCAAATCTAAAATTGCTCCCGCCATTCTTGCAATTAATGAAATTGAAATGTGATTGGACTTAAGGTTTAGGGCATTAAAACTTAACGTTTTTCATGACATTTCACCTATTTACGTAGTAAACCTTTGAGAACCCATTGCAGAGCCTCCTTTCACCATTTTTGACGCTGTTGGTGAAACAGTTTGCCATTAGAAGAGCCATTTTACTCTGAAAATCATTCATAAGAACCTCCAAGACCTCTGCCAGTCCAATTCCAACAGAACTGAAGACTGTGACGAAACTGCAACCTTCATCAGCCACAATTATACCTTTTACAGATATTTTTTGCCATTCCAACCTACAAAATCTTTCAATTTCAAAGGAAATTAAGCTAATTAAGCTTCCACTTACCAAAGAAAGCCGAATTTTCCTTTCGAGGAATACCTAAAACCTCCAAAATATAGGGGAAACTTTGTCAAATTTTCTCCAGAATCCACATTTTCCATTTTAGCCAGTTTCAAGCCATTCTAAGATCATTTTTACTGCTGAAATTGATCTAAAATATCCTTTGTGTGTAAGAAACGTTTTCTATCATTCACAGCCCTACTCAGAGTCTGAATTTGCCAGTGAAACCTTTCAATTTCCCCTTGTTTCCTAAAAATAACTTAGCAAATTGTTTAATATTTCTTTGTTCATCCAAAATGACTAAGAAACAAGTGACTCCCAAGTCTGGAGGTCCAAAATCCCAGAAAAATGCCTCAAGAAAGTTACCACAGGCTGAACCTTCAAAAATTGATAAACCTACTCCTGTAATCACAGCTGAAACCACTAAAGTGGTTAGACCTGTACAACCTCCCATAAATTCTCAAGAAATTAGCCCATTGCTTGATATTGATTATAGAATCTTTGACCCTTCTCTTGAAATCAACTTGTTAGAAATCCATAATTGGTATTTTGGGAAGTCTGTAGAGAAAGGTAAAAATGATGTGCCTGTTTGGGATTCTAATCTGCCAAAATTTGTTGTTCCTCTTACTCATTCAGCTCTAGATTTTGTTAGACTGTTTCAGTTGTATTACCTCCCAGATCAGAGGTGTATTGTTAATAAAGATAGGGAAGTAATGTTCTATATCAATGTTGAATCCATAAATTCCATGCTGCAAATGAAACATGACCCCAATTCAGTTTCATTATCCATAGAAGATCTGATCCAGCTATACATGGACTTAGATTTTTCTACCAAGTTCAACATATTTCATATTTTTTGCCTACACATTTTAATGTCCCTAAAGTAAATCCTCCCTTTGATACATTTGACTTTCTAGAGGAAACAAGGCAAATTGTCTCCATGTTGTCATTTATACTAGGATATAACAATGATGAATTCATTGATGCTTCCATCTTGGGTTTTTTGTCAACCTTGACTCCTGGCCAGCCTCCATCCATTATCTTCAATTTTTCCAAGTTTATTGCTAAGAACATGCACTACCAATTGACCAAATTACCAGAGGAGGGATTTTTTAGATACACATCATATCTACTACATATTTTCTTGTATTATCAAAAAGAAAAGTTTCCCATTGAGTTGCAGAAATTGGATGTAGAAGGGAACCTTCTGTCAGTTGTATTTTGGACATCTATTTTGAGAAAAGAGAACAAGGAATATACATATGCACATTTCAATGACTTACTCATAATTCCAGCTATGAATTTGTTGACTAAGGAAGAAACTCCTAGAATTAATGAAGAGACTAAGAGAATCTTATAGTTGTTTGAGAACTGTAAGACTGGGGATTGGTACTTATACAGGAATCACATAGAAATTAGACTATATGGTGCACTCTTGGTCCCATACAAACTTCCAAGATTTGTAACTAAAATAATTTTTTCTTTAGAATATTTAAGGAAAATATTGAATGCAGATGAAGTAAATTTTATGGCCTCTAGGAAAAAGACCCAATTTAAACTCAAAAATCAAACTGGGCCATTCATTGTCAACAATAGAGAAGCTGTAAGTGAGATTAATATCAAGTTGAAAGAATACAAGTTCCCATACAACTTTATGTGGAATTATGACCCTCAGGGTGTCTTGAGCACAATCAGATTAAAATGCAAGTTGTCTCCTTTCTTGCATGATTCCAAGCCACAAATTGAAAATTTTCCAATCAAATTGAGTGGGAGGAAAACAATTTTCTTGATGAAGATACACAGGATATGCAGGCAGGTAATGTATAGGAAAAACAAGTTGATCAATTACAGGTTCTTACAGTTGATAAAGAGGCTGAAGATTGTCATAAAAGAAGTGGAGAAGATGTCAATTATATTGCAAAAACCATTTTAGGCAGGAAATTTAAAACCTCCTATAGCAAGAGAACCAAATTGACTGTTGAGGAAAAAGATCAAGCAATGGAAATTGATGATAATAATGGTCATGAAATTGAGGATGAGGCAACAGTGATAGTAACTGAAACACTCAGAGAACTTCAAAAGAGCTAATTTGAAACACTGGATAAAGATACAGTGATGGTTGAGAAGCAAACTAATGTTGAAATTCCTTCTTCTTCCAAGGAATCTGAGAACACAGAGTCAGACATCCATATTAAATTCAGACAAATCAAAGAGAAGAATGAAGGAATAAATAATGAAGTCTGTTCCAAGTTTCTCAAAGAGAAACCTGGAAATAAAGATAGACTCCTCTCTACTTTTGATTATTCTTCTAACAAATTGGTAATGTCATTTTTGAAGCCTACAGTGGCTAATCCAAAATTAGTAACTAAATATTCAAAGAATGATTTGGAATTAGATGCAAATGCAGTACATGAATTATATCAAATAGAGTTCCACAGGAGTAAAACAGATATGTTGTATTCAAATATAGTCAACAAAACAATGAGCTCTGTTAAACTTCAGAAGACAGTGACAAATCTGAAAAATCAAATGAAATTGGAAAAAGCATCATTACATGATAATGGATTGAGAATAAAATCATCGGAAGACTTGGTGATTGAAGCAAGAGCTGATCCAGCTAACATTGAAATTGCAAAGGCTTTAATCAAACAGAAAAATGAAGACAACTGCTCTAAGGAGGCAACTAAAATTGCCTCAAAGTGAACATCCCTAGGCAAAGGAGATCCTTCAACATAAAACTAACAAATGATGAATTGAGTCAACTGGTTTTAAAAATGACTGCACAGCTCAAAGAAATGGGAATACAAAATGAAGCCTTGATGATGGAAAATGAAGCATTAAAAAAGTATAAAGAAGTCATTCCTACAGTTATTCCATTATTAAGCACTGTTGTACCTTCTACTCTAGTTGAAAATCTTTCACCTCAAGGAAAATTGACAACTGCAATGTCAATTTCATCAAAGGATGATTCTACTGCTGCATCTTCAAATACACATGTACAAGCAGAGACAAAAACAGGAGCTACAGACTTGGTAAAAGCTTTGGAAGAGATGACAAGAATTCACAGATATGATGTGAATTTGACAGATATGATGTGAATTTGACAGGTAAAGAGAAGAAAAATCACATGAAGAAATCATATGTTACTATTACTTTATGGTGAAAAAATCAGGGTCAAAGTGTATCAGATGTCAAAGTGTATCAGTGAAAGCAAATTGATACTACTGGTTATTTTTCAATTACAGCAGTGAAACAATGAAAAGCGGAGATAAAGAGTAACATAACAGAAGGTGAAAAGGAACAGTATTCTACAAGTCATATTCCATTAGATAATGTCCAAATTGCCAGCAACGCTTCCAGCTAATCAAAAAATCAGTTTGATTAGGATAAACAGTTCTATTTTTCCTTGTAAAAGAGGACAGCTTGCAAACTGTTTTGTTGCTGTCCCTCTTCTTGTGTAATATTTCCTATTTTTGGTTGAGATATTATCTCAAACTTTAGATATTTTTTAAGTGATTCAATTGTATAAATACTTCATCTTTCGAAGTATTCAGGGTGGAATAAAATGATCAAGACTACTATAGAATTTTTTGTTGAAAACATTGGGATTTTATGTGAGTTAAGTTGAAGCAGCAGGCTAGAAACTGAAGAAAATAGACATCATAAATAATGATCCTTGTGATGATAAGATGAGTATTGTATCTTCTAGTTTTCAATTTTTATTTCTTTAAGTTTCATTCATACATCTTGTGTTATATTCCATCTTTAATGAATAACTAGGAAAGGTATTATAGAATCAGTGTAAAAATCTCTCTGTTTTTACTAGTTTTCATGTTTATATTTTCTATTGATTTCCAGACTTTATAATTCTTAATTGCTCTTTAGTCTTGTTTGACCTCAATTTCCCTCTTCCTTTTCTGTGATCTAAGGATTCTTAACTGCCCTTAGTCCAGATCAAACCACTTCATCAAAATAGCCTTTTTAAACCCTCTGAAGATCATCTATCTTGCCCTTAGTATATTTGTTCTTTTGACCTTAGTTTTCTAGTCTTGTTTGCTATAAATTTGACTCCATTGACCAATGGTTAGGTAGATATTTCTATGGTTTCCCTTGTAGTCCTTTATTCCTACCAGCATTAAAAAAATCAAACAAAATTGTCCACTCATAGCTAGCCTAAAATCCATTACAAAACAAAGCTAAATCTTAAGGAGAGATCCCTCTCAAGAAATCAGGAAGGCTAGATCCTGAATTCTAAAAGAGGTTCTTGGTTACCCTTGGTTTTCTTTAACTATAAACCAAAATCCCACGACCTAAGAATTACTAGGGTGATAACAGGCAGGGAAAACCATAATTCAACCTTGACAACAAATTTTTGAATTATTCTGGAATGAACAAACTTAAGTGTTTCAAAAGTAGTTAAACTACTAAATAAAATCTTTCATTAGATGAAAACATAAAGACAGTGAAGAGTAAATAGGCCTAAGGTGCTTATAGGAGACATTTCTTAGCCTAATATTTTTACTCTGCTACAAGCAAAGCAAAATGGAACAAAGCAAAAAATAGGAAATAACATTAACGAATAGAGAGTACTTCACCAAAACCAGGCTTAGGGATCCAATGATCTAGCCTCCTTCATCAAAAGAAAAGCAAAGAAAACCACACTTCTTCAAAACACCAATCCTTCTTCAAAACAATAGTCTATGTATTACTTCAAAATTCATCAAATGCCAACCTTTTACATTGAGAGTCCGAATAGGATTTATAGGTGAATGGGGAGAGTGCTGCAGAAATGATAATAAATATCAATTAAGATAGAGGGGAGAAGTATTCGAATTCCCATTCTGCTTAATAACCACAGAAATAACTTTTTGTACCACTTCAGCTACTTTTAGTTGAATCTGAAACTGACTATCAGGCTAATAATAACTCTGAGGCTGGTCCTTTGAAGCTAACTTTGGCCTGAAGTACTCTGTTTGACCTATGTGGTAAGAAAACTGTCATTTTTTGGATTTTGTAGCCCCGTGCCTGCTTAATAAGTGCTCTAACAGTTTTAATGAGGTTCTGTTAGTAGGATGATTATCACGGAGTTTTGGAAAAGTAACAGAGGCTACAGGTGTCCTTATGGGCTTCTGAGAAGGAAATAGCCTCGCTGATGTGTCCTTGGAGGCTCTCCTTGGCTGATTGAACTATCTTGATTTACATGTCTTCATGTCGTGCCTTATCTTTAATCTTATAATACTCTTTAATGTTCATGTATAGATCTACTGCACTGGAGGGTTTGTTGGTAACCAACTCCCATGACGCATTGATTTAAAACATGGAAATTCGACCCTTATGTCCCTTTCCTGCACCGAAATTCGGCCACAGAGGATTGTCATCCTCAGCCTCTACAACTAAATTGTTGTGCGATGGCTCTTTATCTTAACACCACCATGAAAAAAATTGCAACAAACATTAAACATGTAATATAAAACCTGTGAAGGGGCTAAAACTTCTTCAGAGGGCTTTGGCGGAGGTAGAGGAGCTTTGCAGAGGGGTGAAACGCAGGTGGAGGAGGTTGCCATGGTGAAAACCACGAAAACTGGGGCTCAAAACTTAGATTAGCGCTGAAGAACAAGGTTGGTGGCTTCATAGGGCTTAGGCAGTAAGTGGTAATGAGTGGGGGGGAATGCTATACATTTTGATGGCTGATATGGAGAAAAATGCCTTTTGCTCTAAAAATGGACTTTATAATGTTATGGAGAAATGGGTGCGAGAGTGCCTATGGACCGTTGGATCTGAGGGGAAAAGGCCAAATCAATTGTGGAGATCGCGAGGAAACATGACGAGAGGCCCAGCACGGTCAGGTTGGACCAGAAGGAATATATGAAAAATTGATGAAAATACATGTAAAATTGGCTACGGGTGGAAGAGGAGGTGAATTAATGCGGGACGTTGGATCAGTGAGATGGACGACTAGGATTCATTTCAGCGGATCAATGATCGGAGGAGCAGAGGGTCATGGGATAAGGCTTTTGGAACTTGCGATGCCCGATGCCAATGGGAGAGGTAATTTCGAGAGATGGAAGACTGTTGGATCAGGATTTGAGATCAACGGCTAGGATTTAGTCGAGGCATCACGTATCGACGGCAGAGACGGTCCGGGGACAGGGAAATGGAAATGCCGATGGAGCGATGAGCGATGTGGAGGAGGAGTGCCAATGTGATGGAGAGGTAGTGCAGACCATCTGAATGGGATCAGGATCGACAATGGAGATCGAATCGGGGGATCGCATCGGCAGAGAAAAGGAAGGCGGAAGGTAACAAGGGTGAAGCCCGATGCGATGGAGCAATGCGATGGAGGGGAGCGATGGTCGTCGGATCTCGGGGGAAAATGGATGGTCAAGATCTCATAAGCGAGGAATTCCATCAAAGGGGGAGATCATCGAAGGGGAAATTGCAATGCACTAACAGCCATTGGATCTAGTGGAATGGATGGCTGTGATCTTATCTAAAGATCGACCATCAACGGAGTAAAGGGAGAGGGACGTGGGACCGGTGGAAAGCTGATTTGCGATGGGGTGATGTGCCAACGTCCATTGGATCTGTGAGATCAACAGTGGAGATTAATTCGGGATTGAAACCATCATGCAAGGGAAAAATTAAGAAACAAATGAAAACAGGGGCGGAGCAAGGTCCGATAGCGCAGAAGGGGCTTAAGACTGGGGCCCTCGGTCGTGGGTCCCACTCACATGGTGGAAGGGGCTGAGAATTTAAGCCCGCGGAGGCGTAAACCTGTTTATATGAAAAATTTGGGTTTTTAGGCCGAAGAAAGGGTTTTTTCAGGTTTTTTCAGGTTTTGATAAAGTAAACAAAGGGGTTTTTAAACCAATAAAAAAGGGATTTTCATGGTTTTAAAGGGAATTTTGGAGGAAGTGAAGGATAAATGAGGGGAAAAATGAGTGATATGAAGAGAATTATTAAGATAAAATGAAGGAATGAAATGATGGAGTTGAGTCTTCGAAAAACAGTTCTCTCTTTGGAAACAACAAGATTTTGAAGTGAAAACATAAGTGAAGGTAGGTTTCTTTGGACAGAGAGAACAACCAGGCTTCGAGAACTAACATGTTAATTTGAAAATGTTTCTTAAAGGCTGCAAACTAATTCTAGCCATCACTAGGTATAACAGAAATTATAGATGGCTAATAGTGGCTCCACTTGGGGAGGAAAACATGCCCTTTAGGTGTCCAGAACCTCAGTTGATCAGTCTTTGGCTTTTAGTAGACCAGTGCCTTATCCATTGGGCAGAATTTATTTGTTTTCTTGCTGATTTTCTTTGTATTTTGAAAATTATTCAATGAACTCCAACATGAAAAAAATTTAAGACAACACCTCTACCTACCCACACTCTACCTACCCACACTATTTTTCCTAGAATTTTTTTCTTCTCTTGAGTGCACTTGGACTGCCCTCTCTTTTACATATTATTTTTTAAAACAGAAATATAAAACTATATAATGCTACCCTTATTTCCTCCAAGAGTCCAGATTAAACAGTTGGACTCAGAAAATTCTCTACCTAATCTACTATCTGTCAAGATTAAGCTGTTTGACAGATCTGCTTTCTCTACATTCTAAAACAGAAATTTAAACACAGACAAATCAGGATTAGACTGTCTGATTTGCTGTAATGTCTAAGGCATGAGAAATGTGCTGCACATAGACCTTATTTCCAGAAAAATTGAAACAAAACTTGGAAGACTTGAGATCTGAGAATAGTAAGCATCCTTCCTTATTTTTCAGCTCTGATTTTGATCCTTTTGAGCTATCCTCTTCTTATTTTCCTGGTTCAAGTTTTTAGCATATTAGAACTAGCCTTTATTTCTTTCTTTGGCTCAATTTTTTATCATGTTAGAGCCATATTTTCCTTTCTTCTTCTTCTTTTGATTCTTTGGTTCATGTTTTGAGCATGTTTGAACCATTTTTCTTCTATCCTAATCTATTCTACTGATAAGCCAAGATTAAACAGTTTGGAAAATCTCCTTCACTAACCTATCAACAGTAAATTGAAATCTATCTAGTCATGATTAGGTTGTATGACTAAATAGCAGTGCTCTTTCAAGTAGTGGCATTTAGGCTTGCACTCTTTCATATTTTTCTCTTTTTTGGTATGGGGTTGTACCTTTCTTCTCTTCATCTACCCTCTTTTCTCTTTTCCTTTTTTTTTTTTTGTATATTTTTATTTTTTATTTTTCTCATGCAATGTTATGTACAATGGATGAAGAAAGACTCTGAAACTAATATTCTTGACAGAAATAGTGTTTAAGCATCCTGCCATTGACATGACCTCCAAACACCTCTTCTCCATTCAGCTCCTACAGAAAAAATGCATTGTGGCCCCTTATGGAATGAATAATGTAGGGACCCTTCCACAAATTTTAAAATTTACCATGTTTCCCTTTTTCTTCCCTTCTAGAATCCCATTTTAGAACTACATTTCCAACTTGGAAGTCATTTGCTTTGATCCTTTTATCAAATAATTTCTTGATTCCTTCTTGGACTACTTGTGTCTATTTATATACTTCCTCTCTTGTCTGTTGCAAATGAATGGTCTGATTGATCCTCCTTTGCATATCATTTTCTTTAGCTTAGACCTCTTAAAGGATTTTCATGACTCGGACTCCTAGGGATGTTGGGAAGACTACGTCCATGCCATAAACCAACTGATAGGGAGACATGCCAATGGAATTTTTAGTAGTCAATCTATCAGCCCATAAGGCATGGAAAAGCTTACTATGCCAAGATTTTTGATTTTGTTCCAGCAATTTTTTGATGATATTAACGAGGCTTTTGTTGGAGGACTCAGCTAGACTGTTTCCTTGCAGGTAGTAGGTAGTAGAATGGCCTAATGTGATATGATATTTATCGCAGAAGTCTACCATCCTCTTAGACTTGAAGGCAACAACATTATCTGTGATTATTTTCCTGGGAAAACCAAATCTAAATAGTATGTTGGTTTCAAGGAATTTGATGATGACAGAATCAGTGGCATTCCTAGTGGGTATGGCCTCTATCCATTTGGTAAATTAATCAGTGGCCGTGAGGATCCATTTATGTTGGGCTGAGGATGATGAGTGAATTTCCCCAATGAATTCCAAACCCAATTGTTGAAAGGGAGCCTCAACACTGAGAGGCTACAAAGGTAGGGGTAAGAGTTTTCTCTTTCCATCAAATATTTGGCACTTGTGGCAAGACATAACTAACTTATGGGTGTTTGGGAAGAGGGTGGGCCAATAGTATCCAAACCTGAGGATCTTGTTTGTTGTGGCCTTCCAGTTAAGATGTCCTCCACATTCTCCCTCATGTAGCTCATGCATAATTTTTCTTGCATTAACCTCAAGTAAAAATTTAAGTAAAATCCCCACAGCATCCTTCCAATACAAAACTCATATAATATACAATAACTTAAAGCCTTCTATTTGACAAATCTATCTTTTTTTTTATAAAGAAGGAGGAGCATCTAAATAAAGCAACACATATATGATGTCAGCATACCAAGGAGAGTTCATGAATGCTTCTTCGATGAATGGTGTTGTGCATTCTTCTATCTCTTCCAAAGCATCAACCATGTTCATATCTAAAGCTTGGAAGTTTGACTCAGCCATGAGTTTTTCTAGTCCCTATCCTTTGGTGAGTTTGGTGGGTCTGATTTCTAAGTCATATTCTAGAATAGTGGCAATCCATTTTCCCGTTTTACCATCAGGCTCTTGACTTAGAATATTTTTTACTACAGTGTGTGGCACAAAGGCAATGATATGTGAATGTAAAATGTACACTCTAAAGTCCTTTAATGCTTTTACCAGTGCTAAGGCTTTCTTCTCCATGATATTATATTTGAGTGGAGCATCTCTCAAAGCCTTACTAAAGAAGGATATTGGTTGTTCCTGCCCCATGCTATTATTTTGCAATAATACTGCAGCTATGGTATGTTCAAATGCAAAAGAGAAGATATATAAATCTTTGGTGAAATCAAGACTAATGAGAACCAATGTTTGACTGAGGGCTTGTTTTACTAGTTCATATGATTGTTTAGCTTGCATTTTCCATTTAACACCTACTTATTTCCTAAGAATATTAGTGATGTTTCTTAATAGCTCAGCAAGGTTGGGGATGAACCTCCTTAAAAAATTTATCTTCCCAATAAAAGATTTCAATTATTTGAGGTTTCTTGGGTGGCTGATATTAAATATGCCATCAATCCTTTTAGGGTCTACTTTGATCCCTTCTTCAGAGATTATGTGACCAAGAATCTTTCCTTCTTGGAGGCCAAAGAGTGTCTTTTTTGGATTCAAAGACAAGACAAACCTTCTGCATTTCTCAAAAACCTTTCTTAAGTGGATCAAATGTTCTTCAGAAGTTTTGGAGAAGAAAATAATATCATCAAGGTAAATGATTATAAAATAGCCTATGTCTTCTGAGAAGGCTATGTCCATGGCCCTCTGGAAAGTGGCCCCTGCATTCATTAAACCAAATGGCATTTTGACATACATGAATGTTCCCTAAGGTGTAGTAAAAGTCGTTTTATGTTGATCACTTGGGATTACCAAAACCTGATTGTAACTTGAAAACCCATCCAATAATGATATTCTTTTAGACCCAACCAACTTTTTGAGTATGTGATCCATCTTCGGCACGTGGTAATTATCTTTCAGGGAGGCCCTATTTAAATTCTTAGAGTCAATACATAGCCTAATTTCCCCTGTCTTCTTCCTGACATACACTAGGTTGGAAACCCATTCTGAGTATCTGAGAGGAACTATGATCCCAATGTCATACATTTTCCTAATATCTTTCTCTACCAAAGGTAATAAAATGGGGTTTATCCTTCTTAGTTTATGTTTGAAAGGCTTTTGATTTTCCTTAAGAGGGATTTTATGTTGGATGATGCTAGTATCATAAGATTTCAGATCTTTATAGTCCCATGCAAACACATCTATGAATTATTTGAAAAGCACTATGTACTGTTGTTTGCATGGGCTGGGAGGGTGCTGGATAGCTTGATCATTTTGGGTTCAGCGAGGCTGCCTATGTTATGTTCCTCAACGTTAGTTTCTATAGGCTCTGTTTTCGGTTCTTTGGCCACATCGTTGAAATCGAATAGTTGTTCTAATGGTGTAGGGCCTTTTGGTATAGTATCACCTTTACATTGTAAAACTTCAAGGTCCTTTTGGTCTGGGTTGTCAAATAAATTTGTTTTAAACAGGTGCTCAAACTGATTTATATCAGCAGAAAGGGAGGGCTCTATTTCAGGGGTTTGTTCATCATGGCAACAATCCTTTTCATGGCTGGAACTTGGTGTTGCTGTGGAAAATTCATTCCTCGACTGCAAGAAATCATTTATGTGTTTATAATTTTCAAACACTTGCCAATAATCTTCATTTTCAGGCACTGCTGGTCTGTTTTTCACCTTTATATTGAACTGTTCATTTATCTGTGGTATTTGGCAGTTACTGGAAGAAAATGCAAGCTCATTAGCTAGATGATTTTGAGCTCTTGGTACAAAAATGACTTCATACTTTTCAAAGGTTTTAAGGAGATCAAGGGAAACATTTCTATATTCTCTGAGTTTGGAGTTTTTGGCTGAATATTCCCCTTTGATTTGCCTGATGATTCACTTAGAATCCCCTTGGACTGATATCCTCTTAACCTATAATTCTTTGAGGAAATGCAAGCCGAGGATGAGGGCTTCATATTCTACAATGTTATTTGTGCATGGGAAATCTAGTTTGTAGGAGTATCCCTTGTTTGTGTTATGTATCCATACAATAGCCCCTGAACCAGCCTGGCTACAAGAGCCATCAAAGCTCATCTTCCAGAGTGTTTCTATCTCATTCTCTTTTTCTTTTTGCTACCCAGCGCTGCTGAGATTTGGGGCATTTGGTGGTTGAGTGAAATGCAAATTTAAATGTTCTGGTGCACTAATTTCTTCCTTATTTTCCTTTTCTTGTTGGGAGATTTCATTTTCATTGAATAAGATAAATGAATCTAAGTCTGAATATGTGGAATAGACAGGCGAGTTGTTGGGTTTGTCTTTGCTGCTCACCATGTATTTCATGAGGGATTCCCTATAGAATCTTCTGGTTTGACTAAACACTAGTATGGTGGCATAGGACATATCCATTTGAAGGCTCCCCTGAACTTTGGCTCCCCATGAGCTAGACAAAAGCATGCCATATTTTGGGGGAATGTCAACTACCACTATATCCATCACTAGGCTTTTAGTAGGAATTTGTGACAGGTTAACACACAGATCTTTGATTAAGCCCAACCATTTGACCCTTCTTGAATCAAAAGATTATAAGTCTTTATATGGTCTAGTAATTTCTAGGCCTAGGCTTTCCATTACTACTTTGGGCATGAGGTTATGTGATGCTCCAGAGTCTAGCATGGCATTGTGTAGGATCTTATCATGTATGTTTAGACTAACACAAAAGGGAGGGACAACCCCTTCTTGGTATTTTCCTTCAATTCTAGGACAAAACAACAGTTCTAGTTTGTCATCTATCAATTTTAAAGTATCAGTATCAATATTTATATTCAGAACTTTCAAAACTTGATTTTTGGACAAATCCTAAGTTACCAGTTCAGCTAGAGGCATGCTAATTTTGATCTTGAAAATTTCACCTTCGAGGTTGAAAGAAAGTGTTGTTTTTGACATATTCACATCTGTTTTTTCTTTTAGGTTTCTTTCAGCAATTTTGGCTGGTTGAGTTTTATCAGCACTGTTAATTGGGACTGTTTTGATAGGGCCATTAGCAGAAGTAATAGGGCAGTTCTTCTCAACACTTGGTTGGTTGTTTTTGTCTTTGTTTAAAACAATTTTCTTGGCCAGGGTGTTGGTATTATTAGCTGATTTTTTAGGCTAATTTTCTGAGGTTTTTCCAACAATAGTACTAGTGTTCTTGTCATTAGAAATTTCTGGGTTCCTTTTTCTTCTGAGATCATATTGTCTGTGAACTTCCATAATTGCATTTTTGAGCCCCAATCTATAATATTCTAACTTATCATGATTGTGTTCATTTTTTTCTGATGAAAAAAATCCCTATTCTTCCTCAGTGATGAAAATATCATCTCCATCGCCAGATCCTATCAAGTTCACATGATTTTCTTCCAGCTTATCAGTTTCCCCTTCATCTTCTTGTTCTACATAGTTTTTTTGAAAGGGAGGCCTAATTTTTTGGTCTTTGTCTTTATGCCTATCTTGATTAAGATTTCTCCTAGAGTTCTGGTTCTAATTCTGAGGCTAGCTCCTATTCTGAGCATTTGTTTGGACAACTAACCTCTCCATCATTCTTTCCAACCTATCCAAGTTCTTGGCTAGATTGTCTAATTTTCAGTCAGATGTGGAACATGCAGTGTCTTCCCTATATGTCACTTTCTTTTTTAGACCTCATTCTAGCTCTCTTCTCAATAAGATTTGCTTCTACACTAAGAGCTCCTTTCTACATGTATTCTTAAGTTAAGGGATCCCTTTCTCTTAGCTGATAGGCCATTTCAAGATCAAATTCTTCAGGGAATTTTGCCAAATCTGAGCCTTGTGGAGGTTTCAAATCTGGTGGTAGTGCGTTATAAACACTATTGAGTCTGGTGCCATAATTCTGAACACTTTCCCCAAGGTTTCTTTTGAGGTTGTTGTAATCTGAGAGTATTTGGAGAGGGTTCTTCCTAAGCTCCCATTTGTTTATGAATGTTTGGTGTAAAGAAGGAAGATCATTAATACTATTAGGAGTTAAACCTTTAAACCATTTCTTGGCTTCTCCTCCTAAACTTTGGGCAAAGATTCTCATCTTAATGGTCTCATCTTCTATTTCCATATAATCAAAGGCATCATTCATTTTCTCTACATGTTGTTGAGTATGTAGGTTTTAACCCTGAACAGAAATATCTACACACGATTCTTATAACAGAAAATAAACAATCGCAAGAGCATAAAACATAAAATAGATAAACACAGAGATTTTCCCCTGGATCCCAAATCGGGACGACCAGCTTGATTTTTCATTATATTCCTTTTAGTGTTACAACACATATATATACATGTCGGAGCATACATAAACCCCAATACATTAACCCTGGATTAGAACATAACCGTAGTTCCCTTGACCGGATCTACAAAAATACCAAGGGCTGAAAACCATCGAACCCCAAAACCATGTGCAAAACCATGCACAAAACCATGGGCGGATCCGCCTATGAGTGGGTCCGCACAAAAAACCAAATTTTGGCCGGGGCGCTGCCCCGGACCCCAACGGTGGGGACTGCTTCGCCCCTCGTGACTCCCCAGCTACGCCCGACGCAACATACACCGCGTGGGGCTAATCGTGGAAAGAATATAACACATAACCAACAGAGTAGTAGTGGATTCACTTCCGGTGAAATGGGGAATTTTGGACTGATATTCATGGGGTAAAGGAATCAGAGGTTGGGGCAACACTAAGGGAGCATACCATGCTGCCATGGCTGGAAAAAGTGGGGGATTTACAAGAGGTGGATTTACAAGAGAGAAATTGGGCTGAGCTAGAGTGTTCTGAACAGTGTATGTGTGAACAGGACTGGAAGAAACAATCGAGCCAGCCAACTGATGATGATAAAATTTGTTATGGAAGGAGCTGAAATGATGAAGAAGCTGAGAATCAGGTGGAGTAGAAGGTGAAGCTTCTCTGCTAAAGCTCTGTTGCAAATTTGTGGGTTCAAGGTCAGCCCGATTTAAATCTCTTTGAGACTTGCTTCTAAATATGTTTCTGGTGTGAGGTAAGTCAAAGTGAAGGTCTTTCAAGATTGTGAGATCTTCAGGGAAAAAACTTTTCTTGGGATGGTCCTATTAGTAGTTGATTTTCCAGACCTAGAAATTTACCACAAAATTATTTATGGATTATCAAATATGGTGGGAGGATTAGGATCTAGATGGGATCTAGTATTGACCCTATGTGATGCCAGATTTGAGTTTCCAAAATTTAGAGAGGCTAAGGTTTTTGGGACTGTTTTCCTCTCACATTGATTTCTATAATAAGGGACTACGTTTCTAAACTTCCTCGGCATTGGTTAACACAATCCTAAGGAAATCTAGAGGTGTAGAGGAGTAATAGGCCTACTGGGGCTAGTGGAGTTTCCAGGTGGAAATTTTTAGCTTTTTGAAAGTAAAATGTTTATGGTCCACCACCAATGTTTATTATGAAACCAATCTAAATGTTTTTTGGGGTTTTTTGAGTTTTTATGGTTGTTTGAAGGGCTAAAGATTCTATAAGAGCTTGTTGGACTATTATGTACTTAGAAGTCCCACCGTGATCGCCAAAATGTTGGGGTCCTGTAATTTGGATGATTGGCAAACCAAATGGCAAGGAAACATTCAAACCAATCTTTAGAGCTATAGGATCTAGCCCTCCTAGTCTTAGAGAGGGATCCCTCAATATGTTTGTAAGGATATAGCTTTATTCTTTTAAAGGTCGATTTTAGGCTAGTTATGAAGTGAAAATTTGTTTGTTTGTTGGTTGGACAAAGATGATCTAGCAGCATAGATAGAGTGTGGAAATATACAAGCCATTGGGAAATGAAGCCATCTGGAAGTATAAATAGTTATGATTGATGAATTTTGGGAACCAAATGGAAAATCTAACTTGGTCAATGTATTTGTGGGATCATATAGGTGGGATGAGATGAACATCAAGGATTTGGAAGGAAAAGTAGAGCTTTAAGGGCTGTTAAGACTCCTTAATTATGTATACCTTTCAACTAAGGGACTTGCAACATTATCTAAACATAAAGAAATATTCAATAGCCAGGGCTAACCATGAATCCTACCAACATAATTTATGCAGATAACATATACAAGACATAATTTTAAGCAAGACAAAGAAGGAGAGGAACACTCTGTTTCTTCTAATTTTTTAACTTAAAGGAGTTAGAAAAAATATAAGAAACACAACTAATTGCATTCATAAAAGGGGGAACACCCTGGCATCTAAGACTACAATTATAAATACCTTCAAAGATGACTATCTCAGCAAGGATCATAGGGTAAGATCAGAACAAATCCTCTCTTCCAAGCTACAGACAATAGCTTTTGAACGATGTTTTCAGAAATAGTTTTCAAGAGGCAGCAAGAAAGTAGGGCAAACCATAATTCAGCCTTGACAGTAACTTTTTGAAATATTCTGAAATGAACAAACTTAAGGGTTTCAAAAGCAGTTAAACTACTAAATAAAACCTTTCAGCAGATGAAAACATAAAGGCAGTGAAGAATAAACAGGCCTAAGGTGCTTCTAGGAGACATTTCTTAGCCTAAGATTTTTACTCTACTGCAAGCAAAGTAAAATGGAACAAAGCGAAAAATAGGAAATAACATTAATGAATAGAGAGTACTTCACCAAAACCAAGCTCATGGATCCAATTATCTAGCCTCCTTCATCAACAAAAAATCAAAGACATCCACACTTCTTCAAAACATCAATCCTTCTTCAAAACAGTAGTCTATGTATTACTTCAGAATTCATCAAATGCCAACCTTTTACAATGAGAGTACGAATAGGATTTATAGGTGAATGGGGAGAGTGCTGCAAAAATGATAATAAATATCAATTAAGATAGAGGGGAGAAGTATTCGAATGCTCATTCTTCTTAATAACCACAACAATAAATTTTTGTACCACTTCAGCTGCTTTTAGTTGAACTTGAAACCGACTATCAGGTTGGTAATAAATCTGAGGTTGGTCCTGTGAAGCTAACTTTGGCCTGAAGTGCTCTTTTTGACCTCTGTGGTAAGAAAACTATCATTTTTTGGATTCTGTAGCCCCATGTCTGCTTAATAACTGTTCTGACGGTTTTAATGAGGTTCTGACAGCAGGATGGTTATCACGGTGCTTTGGAAAAGTAACGCAGGCTGCAGGTGTCCTTACGAGCTTCTGAGAAGGAAATAGCCTCACTGATGTGTCCTTAGGAGGCTTTCCTTGGCTAATTGATCTATCTTGATTTACTTGTCTTCATGTCATGCCTTATCTTTGATCTTCTGATACTCTTTACTATTCGTGTATAGGTTTTTTGTGCTGGAGGGTTTGCTGGTAACCAACACCCATGATGCATTGATTTAAAACTTGAAAATTTGACCCTGATGTCCCTTTTCTGCACCGAAATTTAGCCACAGAGGATTGTCATCCTTGGCCTCTGCAACTAAATTGCTGTGGGATGGCTCTTTATCTTAAGACCACCATGAAAAAACCTACAACAAACATTAAACATGTTATATGAAACCTGCATGGGGGCTAGAATTGCTTCAAAGGGCTTTGGTGGAGGTGGAGGAGCTTTCCAGAGGGGTGAAATGTAGGTGGAGGAGGTTTCCATGGTGAAAACCATGAAAACTGGGGCTCAAAACCAAGATTAGCACTGAAGAACAGGGTTGGCAGCTTCATAGGGCTCAAGTGGTAAGTGGTAATGAGTGGGGGGGAATGCGATACATTTTTATGGCTAATACAGAGAAAACCACTTTTTTGCGTTAATAATGGACTTTATAATGTTATGGATAAACAGGTGTGAGAGTGCCTGTGGACTGTTGGATCTGAGGGGAAAAGGCCAGATCAATGGTGGAGATCGCGAGGAAACACGATGGGAGGCCCAGCATGGTTGGGTGGGACCAGAGGGAATATATGAAAAGTTGACAAAAACACACATAAAAGTGGTCGCAAGTGGAAGAGGAGGTGAATTAATGTGGACCGTCGGATCAGCGAGATGGACAACATGGATTCATTTCAGCGAATCGATGATCAGAGGAGCAGAGGGTCTGGGGATATGGATTTTGGAACTTATGATGGCCGATGCCGATGGGAGAGGTAACTGTGAGAGACGGAAGACCATTGGATCAGGATTTGAGATCAATGGCTAAAATTTAGTCGGGGCAACGCGTATCGGTGATGGAGAGGGTCCGGGGACAGGGAACTGGAAATTCCAATGGAGCGATGAGCGATGTGGAGGAGGAGTGCTGATGCGATGGAGGAAAGCCGATGCGATGGAGGGGTAGTACAGTTCATCCGATCAGGATCGAGATCGATGGTGGATATCAAATCGGGGGATCGCATTGGAGGAGAAAGGGAGGGCAGAAGGGAACAAGGGTGAAGCCCAATGCGATGGAGCGATGTGATGGAGGGGATCGATGGCCATCGGATCTTGGGGGAAAATGGATGGTTGAGATCTCATCAGTGGGGAATTCTATCGGAGGGGAAATTGCGACGCGTCGACAACCATTGGATCTAGTGGAATGGACGGCTGCAATCTTATCGGAAGATCGACCATCAATGGAGTAAAGGGAGAGGGACGTGGGACTGGTGGAAAGCCGATTTGCGATGGGGCAATGCGCTGATGACCATTGGATCTGTGAGATCAAAAGTGGATATTAATTCAGGAGTGAAACCATCGCTTAAGGGAAAAATAAGGAAACAAAGGAAAATAGGGGCAGAGAGAGGTCCGATAGCGTGGAAGGTGCTTAAGCCTGAGGCCGTCGGTCGCGGGTCCCGGTCACATAGCGGAAGGGGCTAGGAACTTAAGCCCGCGGGGGCTTAAACCTGTTTATATGAAAAATTTGGTTTTTTAGGCTAAAAAAGGGGGTTTTTGAGGTTTTTCAGGTTCTGATAGAGTAAACGGAGGGGTTTTTAAACCAATAAAAAAGGGATTTTCATGGTTTTAAAGGGAATTTTGGAGGAAGTGAAGGATAAATGAGGGGAAAAATGAGTGATATGAATGGAATTATGAAGATAAAATTGAGGAATTAAATGATGGAGATGAGTCTTCGAAAAATAGTTCTCTCTTTGGAAACAACAAGATTTTGAAGTGAAAACATCAGTGAAGGCAGGTTTCTTTGAAGAGAGAGAACAACCAAGCTTCGAGAACTAACATCTTAACTTGAAAATGTTTCTTGAAGGCTGCAAAATGATTCTAGCCATCACTAGGTATAACAGAAATTATAGATGGCTAACAAACCTAATAAAGTGTCTTTGTGTCAATCTGGCACAAATAACTGCTAAGAGTCTAGTCATGGACATAGTGGTTGTTGACATTCCCCCCAAGTATGGTATGCTTTTATCCAAATATTAGGGAGCCAACATTCAGGGGAACCTCCAACTTGACATGTCATATGCTACTATCCCTATTTTCAACCAAACCAAGAGGTTATACTGGGTGTCCCACATGAAGTATATGGTAAGTAGCCTAAATAGGCCAAACAACACACCTATGTACTCCATTCATTCAGATCTTGATTCTTTCATCCTGTGTAATGAAGAGGAAATTAATGAGCAAGTAGGTGAATTTGAGACAGATCTAGGCGAACAACAACAGTTAAACCAGTCCCTCTATGATGAGCTCGACAGTCAGAACTATCACGACCCTGAACAACCACATGATGATGAAACTGAACTTAAATTTTTGCAAATTGAGAATGAAATTTCAGAAGAAAAAATCAATGAAAAATCTTAAATAGGTTGCTCAAATGAAGGACAAATCTCAAAAATAGAACTTTTTCCTTTAGCTAATCCAGAAGTGCTAAAATACCCTCACACAATAGAAATATTTGGGAATCTAGATCAAAAGAGTCTTATGTCTTTGCCTTACATAGACACCTCATCATCAAAGAGTTTTGTCCCTTCAGAAGAGTTATTGACTCTCACAAATGTTTCTATGAACCCTAAAGGGGTATCTACTGAAACTGATATAAAGGAGTATGATATAGGCAACATAGAAAGTCCCAAAATGATTAAGTTATCCAGAACTCTATCATTATACACAAAACTGAAATACATAAGGCTATGCAAGGAGGTTCAGAATGCTTATATATATAGTGATAAAAGCTTAAATCTTGGTTTCCATCCAAGAAAGACCATGAAACCCTTGGGCAAATATTGTCACTTGTAAAAAGGACAAAAGGATGCAGACTGTGTATAGAATTTAGGTACTCATACCCTTTTCCCAAGATAGGTCATCCTATACCAAGGGTAAGAACTTCTAAAAAAGTGTCATTTCATGATAGTGTTTCAGGTTACCACTAGATAATACCTCTTCCGATCAATCAACATAAATCCATTTTTGAAGTTCCTTGGAGTAACTACATGTTTTACCAAATGCTTCCTAGGTTAAGGAGTGCTGAAGATACCTTTTGAGGAGTCATGGCCCCTGCTTTCAACTTTTTTACTATGATATACATTGATGACATCATCACCTATTTTGAAGCTAATAAAGGATACCTTTTCCACCTAAGAAGGATCTTTGATAGGAATAGATTTTGGAAGCAAGACTCAAAAAGGAAATACCAAAGAGAGCATGGCATGTTTGAAATTTTTTGGAAAAATCCTTATCCCATGCCATCAAATGGAAGTAACTATGATTTTTGTTTACAAGAGCTGAATGAACAAAGAGTGATAAGAGATACTTTTGAAGATAGGATGCTCAAGTACCATTGCTTTAAAAACCCTTAGTTTAAAATTTTCCATTCATTATACATAAAGACTACATGAGAAAAGTAACAAAAACAAAAAAACATAGGAAGGAAGGGAAAAAGAGGGCAAATATCAAAAAGGGTACTACCCCATACCCAAAAAATAGTAGTACTAAAAGTATGCAAGCCTAAATGCCACTACTTATGCCAAAAAAATTTGTTCATTCATCTAGCCTAACCATGGATGAACATGTTTTCAATTTATTGCTAATAAGTTAGTGAAAGAGAGCTTTTCAAATCATTCAAACTTGACTTGTCAAACATGATATATTAGGAATGAAAGATATTGGTTCCACATTCTCAAAACTGAACCAAAGAGAAAGATGGGGATGCATACTAAATGATAAATCATAGCCCTCATTCTTATCATTTTTTTTGTACAAAAATAATGTTTGTGTGCAGCTTGTCTTCATGCCATAACTCATGGTAAGTCAGATTGCCTAATCCTAATTTAAACCATTCTTTCAATTTCATGTCAATAGCTTAGAGAAGGAAGTCAGTCACACAGTTTAATCTTAACAGTCAAATACTCTAGGTAGAGAATAAAAGAGTTCACCAGCATAATATAAACTCTTACAAGCAATAAGGATAGAAGTAGATAGTTTATTTTTTGTTTTCAAAATAAAAATGTCAAGGGTTTTCAAGTTCAAGTGCACCCAAGGAAGAAAAAAATTTAGGCAAGTAGGTTGGGTAGGTAGAGATCAAGTGGATTAACCATGTTTTTCAGATTATTGAGATCACTACTTCAGATAAGTAGCAACAAATGAAAGAAGAAAATTCTGCCCAATGGATGAGGCACTGGTCTTCATAAACCAAGAGATCTAAAATTCTAGACACCTCCTAAAAAGGAGTTGCCCTCCCCAAGTGGAGCCACTATTAGTCATCAGCAATTTTTTGCCTTTATATATGACTTAATGCCTATCCTAGATTTCTAGAAACGAAATTCATGAATATTGTGAGTTCTAGAAATCTCACTACCTTCGTTTATCCTTAGGATAAATTTTTCACTATTATACTACTCTATCAAGGCATAGCCATCATATCACTCCCAAAAGACCAAATCATGGACTTATGCCATTAATTCTCACTATGTTTTCCACCTCTGACCTTACCACTCTGTTTCTATTTGCTTAACCTTTCTACTTACACCTTGGATTTCCGAGTAGCCTAACCTTTTCCCCTATTCACCAAGTGCCTCAAGTAGTGGTGGTTTTAAAATAACTTTCTAGACTCTTTAGACAAATCAAAGTCATCAGTTCTTAGATCCACAATGCGTAAAGGTTCGTCAAAACTCTTTTTTACACCTCCAAACCTTGGTTCAAGTTTTTAGCCAAAGGCCAAGTCCAAAAGGCATCCCAATAGGTCATGTAGGGTCTCTTAGGCTATTCATTTTTTTGGTTTTCTAAACTCACTGTTTTACATGTGCCCAAAGATGAAATCAATAAAAATGAGGATGAGCTCATGATTGTCCAAAGGGTATCAAAAAGCCTTCAAGAAAGGACCTCCTTGATCAAAGCATAAAGTCTGCAAAAAGACAGTTGCCCATCTTAAAACATTTCTGCAGGAATGTTTGAGATGGTTATCAGTGGAAAAGAGGCAAGGTGAGAAGCCAAAATCCTCAAGGATATTCACAACAAAAGAGAGACAACATGCCTAAGTTCACAAATAAAAATCATGGTTTCATGACTGATTGGCAAAACAAGTGTTTCCAAGCAAGGATTCCATGCAAAGAATCACAAGGAAAGAGGTACATAGGCGCCACTAAGCATAAATTGAAGATTCATTGAAACAAGAAATGAAGGTGAGAGACCTCCTTGATGAAAAGGCAGAAGTTGAAAAATGATATCAGGGGATGATTTATAAGGTTTGTTAAGGAAGCCTTGTTTTAGTGCACCTAAGGGAGAAGATTGTAAAGAATATTAGTGTTAGGAGCCTAAAAATTTCAAAATACAGTCAAAGGTCTGCAAAATGGTCAAAAGAAGGAAAGCAAGAGGTTATGTGTCAAATGAGAAATCAAATTGAGAATGAGTTCTACTATTGAGTAATAAGGTATAAAACTCAAAAAAGGTTTAAAAAGAAACCAAAATACTGTGTTGTGACACCTACAGCAGATCAGAAGTGGTTAATGAAAAACACAGCAGGCATGGTGTACAGCCTTTGGAAAAATAGATATATCATTGTCAAAAACACTAAGAGGTAAAAAGTGATGTTTTCAAATCAACTACCAAAAGGTCACTTTTTTTAAAGTCACCACCAGCAAAAGAAAAGAAATATCAGTAAAGGGATAAAGAAAACCTTGGAAAAGTGGTTTTTTTTTTTTCAATTTATCAATTCCAAGGGTATAAAAGCATTTCAATATCACTGAACTCATTTGTCATATTGAAAAAGAAGTGAGAAATATTTCAAGAAAACATCAAGGTTTTTGGCAAAGTTTTGGGAAGGAGAAGCCCTACGCTACGCTCCTATAAAGCCATGCTACGTGCCTGTAGGTTCTCTCTGTGCAATTTACAACTAAGGTTTGCACTCCTGTAGCAGTGTGCTACGTGTTTACAACGTGCACGACCACCTGACCAACTTTGCTTGAGCTGCTACAAGATTGGGTCGTTCAGCGTAGAGGCCCGACAACTCTGCCAACTGCTGCACTCTTGTGCTCTACCTGGGTGCTATGCGCAGGGGCATGCAGAAGCCACAAGATAGCTCCATTGTGCTACAAACCCATCTGTTCAGTACTTCACGATTTGGTTATAGCCCGACAAGTTGGGCCGAAGCCACCCGACCATCCAACACCTCTCCGCCCGAGTGCTGCATGTTGGGTCGTTCAGGCTTGACCCAACTGCGTTCAGACTTCGCCGGTACTCCATTATTGTGTTGTGTTCATGGAAAGACCCTAAAACTCATGCAGGGTCGACTTGACTGGCCTGAGCATTGCGCTCATGTGTTGCACGTTCAGCAAGTAAGATTTTCAAGTTGTTCCAAACCTCCAAATTGCTCAAAGCTTTCCAAATTTTTTTCTAGGCACCCCTAGAGATTTTATAAAAGGTATTTAGACACTCTAACCCCTATCATGCTATTTTTTAAAGGATTAATTTAGAAAGAAGGCTAGAAACCATAAAGGAAGAAAAGTTTTGGTCTCCATGCTAAAGAGTGGCTCTTTTTCCAAAAAAAATCTCCATTTGCACAACTAGCCTCCACACTGCCAAGCCTTGATGCCACTGTCTCCTCACCATCCCACTCACCCTCTTCATAAAATTACACAAGTATTTTCAAGTTTTTTATTTTAAGGCAAGGGTAAAGGACAAAATTCCTAGAGAAGGAAGTGTTGATAGTGGCGAGGGAAGCCAAAGGCCTAGGGGACCATAGAGAAAGGGTGGGAGAGAAAACAGATTTGAACCTCTAAACACCAAAGAATTGACAGCCTCCCCTACCATAGTTTCATATTTCAGGGAGGTAGGTTGTCTTGATTTCTATGAGAAAGTACAAAGAGTCCAAAGTCACCGTGAGTTGACTAGACTTTTTGTCCTCAACCTCCACGACCATCAAGTACATCTAGCTGGAGTGAATTTTGAGCTAACCATCAATGCAATTTCTATGGCCACTGGGATACCTTGTATGGGAGAAAAATGGTTCAAATAGGTGAATTTGGACCTAAGCCATTATCAACCCTTCTTAAAACAAAGTTGCCAAGCTGATTGCAAAACTATTTTCCCCTTTTCCCATTTGTTGGTCAGATATGCCCCTTTAATGAAAATCATTTTGAAATACTTCACCTGTGAGGGTAGGTTTTCTAGATTGTAATCTTACCACATAAGAATGTTTATGCATTTCACTAGGGCCAAGATACTACATTTTCCTTATTACCTTTGTATAAGTATTGGCAACATGTCATACATTGTGAAAAAGAGGCCTTCTGCACAACAAATGCAAAGTCGTTTTCACCATTCCCTTATCAAGATGATTGTCTTACACCAATTATAACAACAAGGCATCCCATGGGAAGTGTTCATCTCCCATGATGTTTTCACAAATCCACAGCCTCTTCCTCTACAAAGCTTTCCCTCATCATCTTATCCACCTTCCTCCATTCCTCCATCACCCCTCACTGACCATGACTCATCCTATCCTCATGATTCCTCTCCCCAAGAGAATTTCCCTCCTTCACCTTCTCCTACATCATCAGAACAAGAAGAAAGTGATTAAGAACATGAAGAAAAAAATGACAAAGAGGAAAATGACAGCCAAGAGGAAAATGACAGCCAAGAAGAAAATGACAGTTAAGAGGAAGAAAATGACAATGATAATGAGGAGGATGTTGATATAAATCAAAGAGACAGGGGCATATTATGATAATGAAGAGACATAATAAAAGGAGAAAACAAAGACTAATGAACAAGAAGATAAGGAAGAGGTAGAAAATGAAGATGCGGATTTTGAAGACAAAGGCAGTAAGCCCAATAGTGAAGAAGAAATAGATGACAAGGCAGGAGATATGGAAGGGAATGACAATGATCAAAATGAAAGCAATGAAGACATTACAAGGGACAACAAAGATTTTGAGGGAAATGAAGAAACTGATGAAGGTACCTCTAACAGTGACCCCACAGACAATAGCAATGATGCAAGCAATGATGAGGCGGATAATGCAGAAAATGATGAAAACAAAAGTAGTGAGCAAGATGAGGAGGAAGAAACAAATAACAGCCAAGAGATAGAGGCATAATTAGAAAAAAAAACAGAGACAGAGAATGAGGAAGAGGAAATAAATGATGAAAAGGTAGATTCTGAAGAGAAAAGAAATGATAAAAAGGAAGAGATAGAGGCAGATTTTGATGGGAAAAACAGTGAAGAAGAAGAAGAAGGAAGTGAGCCAAATAATGAATAAATGAGAGAGGCAGAGGCAGAATGTGAATATGAAAATAGTGAACATGACAGTGCAAATGAAGATGACACAGACACAAAATATAAATAAGAGGACATGGACATAGATCAAGAAGATGAAAGTGATCAAGGGGATGAAATCCATAACAAAAATCAGCCCTTTAGTCATGATCACATTGAAGAAAGTGAAAATGCTCATAATGATAATCACAGCCAAAACAAAGAAGCCCACAAACTCACCATCCCACCTCTTGCATTCACATACCAGAGAGGCTCAAGGCAAGTGTTTTCTGCCTCCAAGAGGCAAGGGACCTTGCCATCTACATCAGCTCAAAGGCTTGACAAGGGCAAATAAAATATGAAAAATGATAAGAAATGTAAGGGAGGCAAGAAAACTACTCAAAAGCCTCAATTCATTGACCTAGATAGTGATAATGAAGATGAGGAGGTGGCAACTAGACTACTACTCCAAAGCAAGGATGCCCAAATCAGGGAGTGGGAGAGGTATTTTGGGATGGCACAATATATCATTTAGTACTACAATAATGAGCACAGGCACTTCAAAAATATAAACAGGGGCCTTGCTCTTCGAAAAAAGATGACTAAGTATTATGCAAAGAAGAACAAACTTGCCAATGCCAAACTAAAGGAAGCTCTCCTAGAAATTCAAGCACTAAAAGAAGACAAAGGCCAAGCTAGGCTTGAATTATTGGAACAAGCTTCTCTACAGGTCTCCCAAAACCCTTGACGCACTCATCCACCAAATTTGGGAAAATTTTGACAAGTTTTTGTTTTTTTACAATTTTGAGGGCCAAGGGAGTAGCACAAATGGTGCTACGCTCTTTTTCAGAGCATCTTTAGGGGGAAAGACTTCAATTTTTGGAATCCTCATCACAAATTTAGCACGCTCACAAATTTTCAAGTCAATTAGATCTGTTTTGGTCCTCCAAAAGGGTAAAAAACACCCTAATTTTCACCATTCTGCCCACTTTTAAGGACATTTGTTGCGCTTTTACCAGCCTTGGAATTTTCACTTTTTGAACAAGTTGCAGAGCTCCAATCATAGAACCAAGGGTAGATCTGGAAATTAGACTTCAAGGGATTTCCAACAAGCCATCACGAATCCTTTTTTGACATCAGGAAGGCCTTCAAAACACTGTTGCAAGATGACCCATTTTTCCTGCTCCTGTGCTACGCTCCTGTCTGGGAAATTAATCCTAAAACACATTGTTGTGCCCTTAGCAGAGGGAAAGTCAACAATGTACACTTGGAAAGTTTTAGAAGGCATTTTAGAGCTCAAATGTCAATTTATTTGCTAAAAATTCCCAAGAAGATATTTTTTTTAGATATTTTGTGCCTTGCAAGGCCTCAAGGAAAAATTGTGATATTTCTTGTTAGCCAATAGGCTTCTAGTAACTCTAGTAGGTTTTTCTTCTCCATGAATGATAAATAGAGAATGGAGAATTCATAGTAAATTTTGGCTTTTGATGAGTTTTGAGAGAAATACATGGTTATTTGAGGTTGAAGAGCAATTTGGTGTTATGGAGCTTGTGAATGATTTGCTTTGATTGATGATGATGAAAGCTTGCTTGTAGGATCCCTGAGCTTGGTGAATGGTGATGTGTCTCTAATTTTTTCATGTTTTATTGTTTATCATTATTTCCATCTCTCTATGTTGCAGTAGAATAGAAAAGTATAGGTTGAGAAATGTTGATTGAGGCACCTCAGTCCTTCCTGTTACTATTGTCTTTATGTTTTCTTCTGCCGGGTGTGTTTAAGGAATTCTTAGTTGCTCCTTAGGCCTCCTTATGCTTGTTTATTTCATCAATGGATTAATATGCTAGTTTCCAAATATGTTTTATGGCAAACCCTGCTTATTAGATGCTATCTAAACTCTGTTTTGAAATCTCTCTTTGAAGTATTACTTGTTAGGTTAAGCCAAGGAGGTCTTGTTCTGATCTCACCCTTTCTCCATGCTTATCAGTTTGCCTCAAAGTTATTTATAGCTTGATTGATGATGTCTAGGAGTTCCCTCTTCATTAGTTAAATTTATTTTTCATCTTATATGTTTTCATACTTTCAAGGTGAAATCACTCAACTTAGATAGGATTTCTCGCTTGTTGTGTTTCACTAATTTGTTCATCTTGGATGCCTATTTGTTTAAAGTATTTTCATTGAGTGAATGGTTTCCCCTACCTCATGATTATTATCTTTTTCTTATCAATATTTGAGACCTTCTTGTTTATGGGTGTATGACAAAGGATTCTAGACTGCCCTTTTCACTACCTTGTTTCCCCAACTTAATGTCCAATCCACTTCACACATAACCTTAAAAGATCCATTGACTACACTAGATTTTCCCTGTAACATACTTTGACTCATTTTTAAGATATCCTTGACTTCATAGACTCCATAGCCCAATGATTTTGTGACCTCTCACTCCACCTATCCCACTTGATCATCTTACCCAACCAAGCAAACAACAAACCCTACACTTAACAACTAGCCTAAAATAAACCATCTAAAGAAAACAAGTTCACATCCTTTGCTAATTATAGAGAGAGCCCTCTCTAAGTCCAAGAAGGCTAGGGCCTAGGAATCTAAAGACTGGTTTGATGTTACCCTGTCATTTGGTTTTTCCAATCCGCCAAATCATGGGACATTAACAAAAGGTGCATTTTGCTGATGATAGGCTTGTGGAGAAATAAAAACTTCATTAGCAATGAAGGTCTCCCATGGAATACCTTTCTGCTGTAATTGGTGCATAACAAAATTTTTTATAAGAGAGTGATGAAAGAGACTTTTCATCTACTGAGGGTAGTCTATCTTTTGTACAATATAGGACATTTTATCAATGCTTCTGTAGAGGTAGTAAGGTATGAGCAGCATCCTTACTCTAGTAAAGTGCATAAGCAGCTTGATGTGGTAGGAGTAAAGCCAGGAGAACCTTCCCTCACATGTAAAATACTTCATAATGATTCTCATCATAGGTGCATATCTATCAAGAAAATGTGAGAAAGGAAAGATGGATTTGTTGTGGTCTTTGTATCTAGGCTTTAGGTAGGGTTCAAAGTAACTCATGTCAATATTGGAATGCTTGAACCATTTCTCCCCTACACTAGGTATGCCTGTGGCATTGACAATAGCATCTTTAGATAGCTCAAAAGTGACCCCTACAAGGTTAACTTGTTTGTCATGTAAGTTTATGATAAATAATCTAGTTAATTTAGGGTGGTTTTGCACGTGCTAAACCTTTTCACAAAAATCAAAGCATCCTACATGCTTGAAACATGAAATAGTAAGGGGAGATGACATTAGCTCCCTTGTGTTGGGGGGTTCAAATCTCTTGATATTTCCACCTTTGTGATCATGCCTCCTTGGAATTTGGGCCCCTCCTCCACTATCACTGTCTTCTGACATTGTAAACCCTACCTTGAGGAACCCTAGGACTGTAAATGAAAATGAGATGAAGGGATGGTGATAAAAAAGGCAGCTTTGCAAGTGAGTGAGATGAGTGAGTGAGGGTATAAGTGTATGCGAATGAGTGAGAGGCCAAAAACTCAATGATAATCCTCTGCTGATATGTTTAAACTCCATTTTGAAACACTTTTGGGCTGATGTCAATTTGAGATGAAGGAGGGCAATGGAATGTCAGCCTTTGCAAGTGGAGGGACTAATTGAATGAATTGAATGGGTGTATGGACATCTTAGGTGAATGAACAACCTTAAAATATTGTAACCCCTTTGTTTATCACTGATTGTCTTTTATAAGTAGATGAAAATAATGGTAAAGAGTGATGTCAAGTTTAATCCTTAGGGTAGCCTCTTAGGGTTTCAATTTATTTCAATTACAAATAATAAAAAATGCTTGAAGAAGGACTGAGGACTTGTACTTACCCCTACCATCACTTGTAGAACCCTTGGAAGTGACTTGAAGAATTCATGAGGTGATTTTATTGTTGATAGGGTTTAGGAACCCTTCCCATCCAAGCACGTAGCGCCAGGTTGAGGGCGGAGCACTTAATCCCAGGAACACAACACTCAATAAAATCTTCAATGGGTGGTTGTCGAGTAAGAGCACAGCACTCCGCCAAGCGCGCAATGCTTACTTCCAGCCACGTAGCACTCAATCCAATCTTCAATGGGTGGCTATCAGGCAAGAGTGCACTGCTCTGCCAAGCGTGCAACACTCACTTCAGGGTGTGCATCACTAGTGTAAAAAAATGGAGAAGAAAGCCAAGGGCACAATGCCCGATTCCAGGTGCGCAGTGCCAGACAATTTTTTCCCAAATTAACTTGAAAATTGACAAACCCTTTTCTCCTGAGTGCTCTTGATCACTTGCAAGGCAATAATGATTTGATTGTAGTGTAGAATGTGCTTGATAGGGTCATGGATTTGATTTTAACTTAGCAACCCAATTCCTAATGTTTTAAGTCTTTTTCACTTTCTCACTCATGCTTTTTGACTCTTTGCTTGCAGGTGACTGAAAACATTAACTTGGCTTTCCCCTTTGCTCCTTAAGGCATAAAAAGTTGATTTTGACAACTTTAGGGCTAAATTACATATGATGACATCTTCAAAACTTTGTTTGGTTTCGATTACAATACTCAACTTATCTTTTTCATCTTGGTTGGTAGTTTGCTGGAGTTATGAATTTTTTTTTCCTTTTGATCCTGAAGACCTGACATATTTATTTTGACACAACAACAGCCTCAGAATCATCTTTTGCTTCCACCTTGGAGCTCAAAATCATCTTTTTCTTATTCAGGCATGACAAGCTCATTAAACACCTTTGGGAGGATTTCTCATAGCAACACCTTCAAAACCCTCTTCTACTTGTACCATGGAGTTCAAATCATCCTTTGATCATTTAGGCATGACAAACTCATTTTGACAAGTTTGGAATCTGATCAAACTATGAAATCTTCAAAATCCTTTTTTCTTTTACCATGGAGTTCCACTCATCATTTCACCTTATATAGCTATTTTCCCAAAACCCTAGGTATCTGGAGTGCTTTAAGAAAATTATCAGTGTTTTCTTCTAATTTCTCTATAGCCCTTTCAAGTTCATTCATTTATATCCAGTTCACCTCACCGTTTTCCCTATCTCATCAATAGTCTCTGATAGAAATTCTTCATGCCTGGTTTTGTGTGCCTGCTCTAGGTCATTTCTGTGATTTATCACTGTTTGGCACTCTAGTGGACCACCAAGTGCAAAACCCTAGTTCTCCTTAAGACCAAACTGTTTCCTCTCTCCTTGCGACAAGTTGTCTTCATTCAAGAGTGGACCACCTACCTTACTGGTACTTTCTGCTGATAGACCTTTCAACACTCCTGCAAAAGTGTCAAAGTTTGTCCATTTTCCTCATGTGCAGACTCTGAACTAAAGGGATAGTCCTCTTTTGAAATATTTTAGGTCTTCTTTGAATAATCATGTCTTGACATTCTATTATATCTGAGCCAGTTTCTAGAAAAGGAAAATCAGTACCTGAAAAATCCATGGATGACCTTAGACATGTATAAACCCTAATGACCTAGTGGGAGGGTCTTTTGACCTGATCTTAATTGAAATTTGGCTTGGAGACCTTTAAGTGAAAGACAAAGTATTTCCAAAAGTTTTTTATTGAAGATCCAAAATCCAATGTACTTGATTTAACTAAAGAGCCTACAGAGATATATTTGAGAGCATCAATGCTTGAGGAACCTGGGGAAAATGCGATTGAGTAGGCTATAGGAAACCCTAGAGGGAAAGTGGAGATTATGGATAGGTGGGAAATGAGGTAATGAGGTTATATGCAAGAAAGTAGGGTGAAAAAGAGAGGTATAAGCCCATAAGGAGTTTGTAGGAGTGACAGGGTGACCATGAAATGGAAAATTGATAGAATAGTGAAAAAAGATTTTATAAGGATAATGAAGGTGGTGAGATTTTTAAAACTCACAATATTCAAGGAATGTTGTTTTTAGAAATCTATAACCATCCTATATTCATCTAAATATAGTAAAAAATACTGATGACTAAGAGTGGCTCCACTTGGGGAGGGCAACTCCTTTTCCAGAGGTGTCAATAACCTCAGAGTTCAGATCTACGGGTTTTTAAGATCCGTACCTTACTTGTATTTGTTGATTTATTCCTATTATTTAATTTTTCAAGGTTGGTCTTTACTGTTGTTCTTTGAAGCTGTGATCTTACAATCTACAAAACATGATTGCTTCAATATCAACACTACTTACCCATCATATCTTTCCTAAAAAAAATTCTTCCCTTGGGTGTACTTGGACTGGCAAACCCTTGACATCAATTTTTTTTTTGAAAGAAAAAACTATCTACTTCTACCCTTATAGCATCCAAAGGATCAAATTAGACTGATGAGCTCTTTTATTTTCTACCTAGTCTACTTATTTGTTAAGGTTAAGCAGTTTGACATATTTTCATTCTCTAATTTGCTAACATGAAATTCGAAACATGACCAAATAAAGGTTTAAGCAGTTTGATTTGTCATGAGCTGTGGCATTTTGTACAAGCTACACACAGATTATTTTGCAAAAAATTAAAACTGAAAAGTGAGGGTTGTAATTTGGAATTTTTTGTGCATCCCTTTTTTTCTCTTCTGGTTCAGATTTGAGCTTTGAGACCCAAACATCTTTTCCTAATATATCCTACTGATAAACAAAGTATCAATGGTTTGGAAAATCGTCCTTCATTAACCTATCATGAGAAATTTAAAAGATGTCCAATCATGATTAGGTTGTATGACTAAACAAGACTTCCTTTCTCAAGTAGTGTCACCTGGACTTGCTCACTTTCAGAAATACTCTTTTTTGGTATGGGGCTTTACCTCTTCTTTTATCCACCCTCTTTTCTTCTTTTCTTTCTCTTTCTCTCTTTTTGTCAAAAACAATCTAAAACTAAAAAATATGCTCATAGTGGTGAGCTTATTTTGATACCTATCTATCCTAATCTAACTTGTGTTGGGAAAAATACTGAGAGGGGGGGGTGAATCAGTATTTATGACTTACTCAAATCTTTCTACTTTTTCTTACTTCAAAACCCATACGCTACTTTGCTAAACCAGACTCGCGTATACACACGGATATCCTTCATAAAACTCGTGTATACATAGAGATCTTATAATGCCATTAATTCTTTACTTAGTTCTATGCAACATTCTTTCTTCTGATGATTAGATAACAGTAAGCATGTGCAGTAATAACAGAATAAACCATCACACATAAGCATCACACATGAACACCAGGATATTAGGTGGAAACCCAAGTCGGGAGAAAACCACTGCTACCGTTGTCTTAGCCTTCAATATTTTATTATAAAGAAAACATCTTACAACTATGTACTAGCGCAGACTCATACCAGTACGCAGGCACCCACCTGCGCTCATTTACCAGCCTCTCCTGTAAGGGAGCTATGACCACCTACTCTCATTTACCAGCCTCACCTGGAAGGGAGCTACAACCCCCTGACTGAAGGCTACAACCCTCAGCACCACCATGGACCACGTTTCATCAATTTTCACACTGGATCCAAAAGCTTTCTTTAGAGTACACTTGTAGGCCACTTTTCATCATATTTTTATACTGGACCCACTCCACACATTTAAGTTCAATCATACATCAAAACTGATACTTATCAATTCAGACAACCCAGATTTGTAGAGTACATCATTAACAGATAACAGTAACATAGAAGAACAGATCAGACATTTCATACTTCATACTTCAGCAAACCCTAGTTTTCATACGCGCTTTCCTTTCACTAATCCGACATATATACACGTCTTCATTCATATAAACCCACGTATACCTCTGCACATACTTTAGAACTGATTTCACAACCCATACGCGCTTTAGCTTTATCCAACCCGCGTATATACGTGCTTCCATTGTTATAAACTTGCATATAGATCTTCAAACATTATAGAGTAGCTTACTTCTTTAGATTAGATATTCAGTTCATATTTTACCCTTTACTTCAGACAGATGTTCGCCTCATCTCAGATCTAAGCATTCCATAAACAGATCTAGAAGATACAAATGCATTTTAGATCTAGATTCCCTTCTTCATCATTTTCTTCATAGGTGCATCATAGATTCAGATCTATCATCAAAATGTTACCCTTTCCATTCAAACATACTTCAGAGTGAATTATTCATTCAAACCCAGACTCATGCACACCCTTGCACAATGATTTTCTTCTCCTTATATAGGTTTACCCTTTATCAATACCATGAGCCAAAACCACATAACTTCCAATGGTTTTCCTGGGCAGGATCACATAGACAATCCAGCGCTCAATACAATGGGTCAATACCATGGTAATAACCCCTGTTTTTCTTAATTTAGAGCGCAATTGACCATACGCGACTTGGCACGTACTTTTCCGCGTACATACGTGACTTCTCCTTGACAAACCCGCGTATGCCTTGTAACACACCTTTTTCATCATTATTCTTGCACATACTGATATTTCTTTCTTCTGCGACTTCTGTACTACTTGTAGAACATCATATTTACATCATTAATTAGTATATCAAGTCAGTTTCCATCAAGTACAACTTCATCAAGTAGGTTGCCATCATCTTCTTCAAGTGTTTCCATCATCTTCATCAAGTGGGTTGCCATCAAGGACAACACTCTGCATCATATTGCCAACAATCTCCCCCTTTGGACTTGATGGCAACCACGATGGTGTTTGATCACAACATATAGATACATTAAGCATAATGATATTCTCCCCCTATTCAAACACCATGTCACTCTCCCCCTTTGACATCAAGGGCAAAGGGCGGATCAAAACCAACATAAGGTTTTTCTCCTCATGTAGATAGAAGAGCGTTGTAGATCTGATGTGCATTGAAGTTACCATGCTCCCCCTGAGTTCATGCTGAATGTTCAAACATATTTTTCAATGAAGTACATGACTCTATGACCTTCCTATCACCAAGGAATCATACTTACATCAAAGATCCAACCAAGTGGATTTACATATGAGACTCAAATACCCAACCAAGAGGGTTTACATATTTTGACTCAAGTACCCAACCAAGTGGGTTTACACATTTTGACTCAAGTCCTTACATGACTGAATATTACAATTTTACATCATAGGTCTCAACATGACCTTTTCATCAAATTACAAGTATGAATTTTTATGACCAATACCAGGAAGACCTCAAGAGAGAGATCATATTTCAGAATCATCAAAATGCCAACAATGCGTTATACTCAGCAAGACTAGTGCTCCCCCTGAAACTGTGCATCCAATGCATCCTTTCTATATGACAAAAGCTCCCCCTTTGCTTGTGCATCCTAAATACTTCAACAGAAAATCATCAAGGCATATTCACCCAAAATTAGAGAATGAAACAGAAACATAAGAGCTGAAACATAACCAGAGAAACCATACAGTATCAGAGATACCAAACAGCACCACAGCTTGTGCTGAAGAAATGCTGACCCGGAAAAATTGTCAGCAACCACACATACGCGGTTTTCTGTGTATGAACTCGCGTATATACGCGACTGTGCTTGAGGAAATCCATGTATCCAATTCCATCTTCTGTATTTTAACCAGATCTGATCCTCTGTGAGGCAGAGACAATTTTCAGCTTCTTTATGAGATATTTGAATGCTTCCATGGAATATATGAGAATAGATAGATAGGACAATGTGGTTGTGTCTTCAAGTGTCATCCAATGGTTGTAGCATAAGCAGATTAGTAACCAAGCCTTCAAACTCTTTGTAGCATCAACATATTCTTCCCAAGAGGAATTATCATACCAGAACAATTTTTACAATAAACAATATGTGTCAAGCAATCATTCATGTGATCTGATATCACCAATATATTCAAGATTTTTCCACCAGAGTAGTATCGGTTATGGTTTCACCCAAACTTCTCATACGATTTACAATATCATCTAGACGTAAAAATAAACTAGCAATACTCTCATCACTATGCATCCTTAAATTTTGATATTCAATTCGGAGAGTTTGGAGTTTTGCACTTTTTACCTTTGTATCTCCTTCATAGCTCAGAATGATTTTGTCCCATATTTATTTTGCTGAATTTAGTTGCATCACTTTGGAAAATTCTGGTTCAGACATGCTTCCTAATAAGACATTGACGGCTTTGGCATTGATTTCATATTTCTTCCTTTTTGCTGCATCAGTAGGAATACTTGTCGGATACCGAAAACCTCCTTCCACGATTGCCCATACTTCTACACCAAGACTTTGCAGATATGCTTTTGTTTGGATCTTCCAGAACAACAGATTATTTCCATTGAATAGAGGTGGCCTTATAGACATTATCCCTTCATTACTTCCCATTGCGACGGATCTCCTTCAAGCGATCAAGCTTCTGCAGAAGGACCTAGCTCTGATACCAATTGTTGGGAAAAATACTGAGAGGGGGGGGTGAATCAGTATTTAGGACTTACTCAAATATTTTTAAATTTTCTTACTTCAAAACCCATATGCTACACTGCTGAACCAGACTCGCGTATACACGCGGATATCCTTCATAAAACTCGCGTATACACAGAGATCTTATTATGCCATTAATTCTTTACTTAGTTCTATGCAACATTCTTTCTTATGATGATTAGATAATAGTAAGCATGTGCAGTAATAACAGAATAAACCATCACACATAAGCATCACAAATGAACACCAGGATTTTAGGTGGAAACCCAAGTCGGGAGAAAACCACTGCTGCCGTTGTCTAAGCCTTCAATATTTTATTATAAAGAAAACATCTTACAACTATGTACTGGCGCAGACTCATACCAGTACGCAGGCACCCACCTGTGCTCGTTTACCAGCCTCTCCTGGAAGGGAGCTACAACTCCCTGCTCTTATTTACCAGCCTCTCCTGGAAGGGAGCTACGACCCCCTGACTGAAGGCTACAACCCTCAGCTCCACCATGGACCACGTTTCATCAATTTTCACACTGGACCCAAAAGATTTCTTTAGAGCACAACTTCCATGCCACTTTTCATCATATTTTCGCACTGGACCCTCGCCACATTTAAGCTCAATCATACATCAAAACTGATACTTATCAATTTAGACAACCTGCATTTGTAGAGTACATCATTACCGTATAGAAGTAACACACAGTAATGTATCGATATTTCATACTTCATACTTCAGCAAACCCTAGTTTTCATACGCGCTTTCCTTTCACTGATCCGGCATATATACACGCCTTCATTCATATAAAACCGCATATACCTCTGCACATACTTCAGAACTGATTTCACAAACCATACGCACTTTCGTTGTATCCAACCCGCGTATATACGCGCTTCCACTATTATAAACTTGCGTATAGATCTTCAAACATTATAGAGCAACTTACTTCTTTAGATCAGATATTCAATTCAGATTTTACCCTTTACTTTAGACAGATGTTTTCCTCATCTCAGATCTAAGCATTCCATAAACAGATCTAGAAGATACAAATACATTTCAGATCTAGATTCCCTTCTTCATCATTTTCTTCATAGGTGCATCACAGATTCAGATCTATCATCAAACTGTTACCCTTTCCATTCAGACATACTTCAGATTGAAGTATTCATTCAAACCCAGACTCATGCACACCCTTGCACAATGATTTTCTTCTCCTTATATAGGTTTACCCTTTATCAATACCATGAGCCAAAACCACATAACTTCCAATGGTTTTCCTGGGCGGGATCACATAGACAATCCAGCGCTCAATACAATGGGTCAATACCATGGTAGTAACCCCTATTTTTCTTAATTTAGAGCACAATTGACCATACACGACTTGGAACGCACTTTTCCATATACATACACTACTTCTATGAAGCAAACACGCGTATGCCTTGTGACATATAGTTTTCATCATTACTCTTGCACATACTGATATTTCTTACTTCTGCAACTTCTGTACTACTTGTAGAACATCAGATTTACATCATTAATTAGTATATCAAGTCAGTTTCCATCAAGTAAAAATTCATCAAGTAGGTTGCCATAATCTTCTTCAAGTGTTGCCATCATCTTCATCAAGTGGGTTGCCATCAAGGAAAACACATTGCATCATATTTCCAACAATCTCCCCCTTTGGACTTGATGGCAACCACGATGGTGTTTGATCACAACAGATAGATACAAATATTCTCCCTCTATTCAAACACGATGTCACTCTCCCCCTTTCAAATCAAGGGAAAAGGGCGGATCAAAACTAACACAAGGTTTTTCTCCTCGTGTAGATAAAAGAGCACTGTAGATCTGATGTGCATTGAAGTTACCATGCTCCCCCTGAGTTCATGCTGATTGTTCAAAAATATTTTTCAATGAAGTACATGACTCTATGATCTTCCTATCACCAAGGACTCATACTTACATCAAAGATCCAACCAAGTGGATTTACATATGAGACTTAAATACCCAACCAAGAGGGTTTACATATTTGACTCAAGTACCCAACCAAGTGGGTTTACACATTTGATCAAGTCCTTACATGAATGAATATTACAATTTTACATCATAGGTCTCAACATGACCTCTTCATCAAATTACAAATATGACTTTTCATGACCAATACCGGAAGGACCTCAAGAGAGATCATATTTCATAATCATAATGCCAACAATGCATTATACTTAGCAAGGCTAATGCTCCCCCTGAAAATGTGCATCCAAGCATCCTTTCCATAAGACCAATGCTCCCCCTTACCTTGTGCATCCTGACCACTTTCAATTGCAAATCACCAAGGCATCTTCACCCAAAATCAGAGAATGAAACAGAAATATAAGAGCTGAAACATCACCAGAGAAACCATACATTATCAGAGATACCAAACAGCACTACATCTTGTGCTGAAGAAATGCTGACCCAAAAAAATTGTCAGCAACCACACATACACATTTTTTCTGTGTATGAACTTGCGTATATACGCGACTGTGTTTAAGGAAATCCGCGTATCCAATTCCATCTTCTACATTTTACCCAGATCTGATCCTCTGTGAGGCAGAAATAGTTTTAAGCTTCTTTCTGAGATATTTGAATGCTTCCCTCGAATATATGAGAACAGATAGATAGTACAATGTAGTTGTGCCTTCAAGTGTCATCCAATGGTTGTAGCATAAACACATTAATAACCAAGTCTTCAAGCTCTTGCAGCATCAACATATTCTTCCCAAGAGGAATTATCATACCAGAACAACTTCTACAATAAACAATATGTGTCAAGCAATCATTCATGTGATCTGATATCACCAAGATCTTCAAGATTTTTTCCACCAGAGTAGTATCGGTTATGGTTTCACCCAAACTTCTCATACGATTTACAATATCATCTAGACGTAAAAAGAAACTGGGAATACTCTCATCACTATGCATCCTTAACTTTTCATATTCAATTCGGAGAGTTTGGAGTTTTGCACTTTTTACCTTTGTATATCCTTCATAGCTCAGAATGATTTTGTCCGATATTTCTTTTGCTGAATTTAGCTGCATCACTTTAGCAAATTTTGGTTCAGACATGCTTCCTAATAAAACATTGACTGCTTTGGCATTGATTTCATATTTCTTCCTTTCTGCTACATCAGTAGGAATACTTGTTGGATACCGATAACCTTCTTCCACGATTGCCCATACTTCTGCACAAAGAATTTACAGATATGCTTTTGTTCGTATCTTCCAGAATAACAGATTACTTACATTGAATAGAGGTGGCCTTAGAGAGAGTACTCCTTCATAACTTCCCATTGCGACGGATCTCCTTCAAGCGATCAAGCTTCTGCAGAAGGACCTGCTCCGATACCAATTGTTGGGAAAAATACTGAGAGGGGGGGGGGGTGAATCAGTATTTAGGACTTACTCAAATATTTCTACTTTTTCTTACTTCAAAACCCATACGCTACTTTTCTGAGCCAGACTCACATATGCACGTGGATATCATTCATAAAACTCGCGTATACACAGAGATCTTATTATGCCATTAGTTCTTTACTTAGTTCTATGCAACATTCTTTCTTGTGATGATTAGATAATAGTAAGCATGTGCAGTAATAAAATAATAAACCATCACACATAAGCATCACACATGAACACCAGGATTTTAGGTGGAGACCCAAGTCGGGAGAAAACCACCGCTACCGTTGTCTCAGCCTTCAATATTTTATTATAAAGAAAACATCTTACAACTATGTACTGGCGCAGACTCATACCAGTACACAGGCACCCACGTGCGCTCGTTTACTAGCCTCTCCTGGAAGGGAGCTACGACCCCCTGCTCTCGTTTACCAGCCTCACCTGGAAGGGAGCTACAACCCCCTGACTGAAGGCTACAACCCTCAACACCACCATGGACCACGTTTCATCAATTTTCACGCTGGATCCAAAAGCTTTCTTTAGAGCACAACTTGCAGGCCACTTTTTATCATATTTTCATACTAGACCCACTCCACACATTTAAGCTCAATCATACATCAAAAATGATACTTATCAATTCAGAAAACCCAGATTTGTAGAGTACATCATTAACAAATAATAGTAACACAGCAGAACAGATCAAACATTTCGTACTTCATACTTCAGCAAACCCTAGTTTTCATATGCGCTTTCCTTTCACTGATCTGGCATATATACGCGTCTTCATTCATATAAACCCGCGTATACCTCTGCACATACTTCAGAACTGATTTCACAACCCATATGCGCTTTAGCTTTATCCAACCCGCGTATATACGCGCTTCGACTGTTATAAACTTGCTTATAGATCTTCAAACATTATAGAGCAGCTTACTTCTTTAGATCAGATATTCAGTTCAGATTTTACCCTTTACTTCAGACAGATGTTCACCTCATCTCAGATCTAAGCATTCCATAAATAGACCTAGAAGATACAAATACATTTCAGATCTAGATTCCCTTCTTCATCATTTTCTTCATAGGTGCATCACAGATTCAGATCTATAATCAAACTGTTACCCTTTCCATTCAGACATACTTCAGAGTGAAGTATTCATTCAAACCCAAACTCATGCACACCCTTGCACAATGATTTTCTTCTCCTTATATAGGTTTACCCTTTATCAATACCATGAGCCAAAACCACATAACTTCCAATGGTTTTCCTGGGCGGGATCACATAGACAATCCAACGCTCAATACAATGGGTCAATACCATGGTAGTAACCCCTGGTTTTCTTAATTTAGAGCGCAATTGGCCATACACGACTTGGAACATACTTTTCCGCGTACATACGCTACTTCTATGAAGCAAACCCGCGTATGCCTTGTGACATACACTTTTCATCATTACTCTTGCACATACTGATATTTCTTACTTCTGCTACTTCTGTACTACTTGTAGAACATCAGATTTACATCATTAATTAGTATCTCAAGTCAGTTTCCATCAGGTAAAACTTCATCAAGTAGGTTGCCATAATGTTCTTCAAGTGTTGCCATCATCTTCATCAAGTGGGTTTCCATCAAGGACAACACATTGCATCATATTGCCAACAATCTCCCCCTTTGGACTTGATGGCAACCATGATGGTGTTTGATCACAACATATAGATACAGATATTCTCCCTTTATTCAAACACCATGTCACTCTCCCCCTTTGACATCAAGGGAAAAGGGCGGATCAAAACTAACAAGGTTTTTCTCCTCATGTAGATAAAAGAGCGTTGTAGATCTTATGTGCATTGAAGTTACCATGCTCCCCCTGAGTTCATGCTGATTGTTCAAACATATTTTTCAATGAAGTACATGAATCTATGACCTTCTTATCACCAAGGACTCATACTTACATCAAAGATCCAACCAAATGGATTTACTTATGAGACTCAAATACCCAACCAAGAGGGTTTACATATTTGACTCAAGTACCCAATCAAGTGGTTTACACATTTGATCAAGTCCTTACATGACTGAATATTAAAATTTTACATCATAGGTCTCAACATAACCTTTTCATCAAATTACAAATATGACTTTTCATGACCAATACCGAAAGGACCTCAAGAGAGATCATATTTCAGAATCATAATGCCAACAATGCATTATACTCAGCAAGGCTAATGCTCCCCCTGAAAATGTGCATCCAAGCATCCTTTCCATAAGACCAATGCTCCCCCTTAGCTTGTGCATCCTGACCACTTTCAATTGCAAATCACCAAGGCATCTTCACCCAAAATCAGAGAATGAAACAGAAATATAAGAGCTGAAACATCACCAAAGAAACCATACATTATCAGAGATACCAAACAGCACTACATCTTGTGCTGAAGAAATGCTGACCCAAAAAAATTGTCAGCAACCACACATACGTGTTTTTCTGTGTATGAAATCATGTATATACGTGACCGTGTTTAAGGAAATCTGCGTATCCAATTCCATCTTCTGCATTTTACCCAGATCTAATCCTCTGTGAGGCAGAAACATTTTTCAGCTTCTTTCTGAGATATTTGAATGCTTCCCTGGAATATATGAGAACAGATAGATAGGACAATGTAGTTGTGTCTTCAAGTGTCATCCAATGGTTGTAGCATAAACACATTAGTAACCAAGTCTTCAAGCTCTTGCAACATCAACATATTCTTTCCAAGAGGAATTATCATACCAGAACAACTTCTACAATAAACAATATGTGTCAAGCAATCATTCATGTGATCTGATATCACCAAGATCTTCAAGATTTTTTCCACCAGAGTAGTATCGGTTATGGTTTCACCCAAAATTATCATATGATTTACAGTATCATCTAGATGTAAAAATAAACTGGCAATACTCTCATCACTATGCATCCTTAACTTTTCATATTCAATTCGGAGAGTTTGGAGTTTTGCACTTTTTACCTTTGTATCTCCTTCATAGCTCAGAATGATTTTGTCCCATATTTCTTTTGCTGAATTTAGCTGCATCACTTTAGCAAATTCTGGTTCAGACATGCTTCCTAATAAAACATTGACTGCTTTGGCATTGATTCCATATTTCTTCCTTTCTGCTGCATCAGTAAGAATACTTGTTGGATACTGATAACCTTCTTCCACGATTGCCCATACTTCTGCACCAAGACTTTGTAGATATTCTTTTGTTCGTATCTTGTAGAATAACAGATTACTTCCATTGAATAGAGGTGGCCTTATAGAGAGTACTCCTTCATAACTTCCCATTGCGATGGATCTCCTTCAAGAGATCAAGCTTTTGCAGAAGGACCTGCTCTGATACCAATTGTTGGGAAAAATACTGAGAGGGGGGGGGGGTGAATCAGTATTTAGGACTTACTCAAATCTTTCTACTTTTTCTTACTTCAAAACCCATACGCTACTTTGCTGAACCAGAATCATGTATACATGCGGATATCCTTCATAAAAATCGCGTATACACAGAGATCTTACTATGCCATTAATTCTTTACTTAGTTCTATGCAACATTCTTTCTTCTGATGATTAGATAACAGTAAGCATGTGCAGTAATAACAGAATAAACCATCACACATAAGCATCACACATGAACGCCAGGATTTTAGGTGGAAACCCAAGTCGGGAGAAAACCACCGCTGTCGTTGTCTCAGCTTTCAATATTTTATTATAAAGAAAACATCTTACAACTATGTACTGGCGTAGAATCATACCAGTACGTAGACACCCACCTGTGCTCCTTTACCAGCCTCTCCTGCAAGGGAGCTACGACCTCCTGCTCTCGTTTACCAGCCTCACCTGGAAGGGAGCTACAACCCCGTGACTGAAGGCTACAACCGTCAGCACCACCATGGACCACGTTTCATCAATTTTCACACTGGATCCAAAAGCTTTCTTTAGAGCACAACTTGCAGGCCACTTTTCATCATATTTTCAGACTGGATCCACTCCAGACATTTAATCTCAATCATACATCAAAACTGATACTTATCAATTTAGACAACCCAGATTTGTAGAGTACATCATTAACAGATAGCAGTGACAGAATAGAACAGATCAGACATTTCATACTTCATACTTCAGCAAACCCTAGTTTTCATACATGCTTTCCTTTCACTGATCCGGCGTATATACGCATCTTCATTCATATAAACCCGCGTATACCTCTGTACATACTTCAGAACTGATTTCACAACCCATACGCGCTTTAGCTTTATCCAACCCACGTATATACACGCTTCCACTGTTATAAACTTGCGTATAGATCTTCAAACATTATAGAGCAGCTTACTTAGATCGTATATTCGCCGCATTTTACCTTACTTCGCATATATACCGCTCATTCCCGCATCTAAGTGATTCCATAAACAGATCTAGAAGATACAACACATTTCGCATCTAGATTCTCTTCATCATTTTCTTCATGTGCATCACAGATTCAAACATCTATCATCAAACGTTAATTCTTCTCATTCAGACATACTTCAGAGTGAAGTATCTATTCAAACCCGTACCATGCACACCCTTGCACAATGATTTTCTTTCTCCCTTATATAGGTTTACCCTTTATCAATACCATGAGCCAAACCACATAACTTCGTCAATGGTTTTCCTGGCTGGAAGGGCTGGATCACATAGACAATCCAAATACTAATACACCAATGGATCAATACCACCAGTAGTAACCCCGGTTTTCTTAATTTTAGAGCACAATTGACCATACGCGACTTGGAACGTACTTTTCCTAAGGCAGACATACGCTACTTCAAGCAAACCCACGTATGCCTTGTGACATACACTTTTCATCATTACTCTTGCACATACTGATATTTCTTACTTCTGCAACTTCTGTACTACTTGTAGAACATCAGATTTACATCATTAATTAGTATATCAAGTTAGTTTCCATCAAGTAAAACTTCATCAAGTAGGTTGCCATAATCTTCTTCAAGTGTTGCCATCATCTCCATCAAGTGGGTTTCCATCAAGGACAACACATTGCATCATATTGCCAACAACTTGTATATGATATCTACGCTGAAAATCTTCTTCACACTCTACAACAAACTGTTCTTGGCATATTTTACTCCTTCTCTAGATGTCTCTAAGAAGCCAACAAAAAGATATTTGAATAATATCTAGTCTTGAGAATTTAAATAGTAATTTTCATCCAGGACTATTTTTTGCTCCACTTTGGTAAGCTTGGGATTCTTTTGAGAAAGAAACTCCACCTTTTATTCATGATAATCTGATTTGGTAGCCTCATAATGTTCTGCTATGTTGTTCTCTAGTATGCTTAATATGCTTTGACTGAGTGGAATAGATTCTTCTTGCAGGCCTTTGTTAAGGGAATTATCTAGTAATAGGTCCTCTTGAGGAGGTAGCACAACATCAATATTAACCTATTCTATAGATTCTACATGAGAAAGTGCATCAGTGGATAAGTATAACAAATAGAAAGATCTTCTTTATATAAAAGTTTAGAGGCTGGTTGTATGTTTAGGATCTGACCGATTTCTTCATTAGTTAAAGGGGGAGGCATTTTCATTTTTCCTTGGAAAAAACTACGATGTTTCTCTCCCTTTTTTGACTAATCATATGGCTGGATGTTTTCTTGAGCCTTACACAAAAGATATGAAGAATCAACACTTGTCTCTTTAGAGAGATTTTGTGGATCTTCCCTTATTTCTTGAATGATTTCATCCTTAATAAAATCCTTTTGGTTGTCGTGATGGTTAACTTGAGTATGAAATGCATCAATTTCTTCTAATAGATCCCCAGGATGCCAATTTCCCAAATCTTCATCGATGTTTACAAGGTGTTGTATGAGTTCTTCAGATTGATCACAACAATTTTCAGCTAATGAGAAATATGGACAGTTTTCTTTATAATTATCATAAAATACCTTGTGGAAATCCTTCAAGGAAAACAAACTACTAGGGTCTAGGCCTTCATACCATTCCCTTGCTTTCCCTTCTAATTTCGCCATGAAAATTGTCATGAGGCAGTCCTCATGCCAATCAAATTTTAACCTCCATGTATGTATATGAAATTTTATGAGATGTAACAAGGGGTCATAAAACTTTTCATCTTGAAACATAGGTAGGTTTGAATCCCAATTTATCTGAGGCATTTTGTGTGGGAATCCAAGAATGTGATCTCTGTTCATTGGAGCATATATGTGTTGTAACCTTGAATCCATATTTGTTAATAAAAAAGGGTCGCTACATCTTTTCAACAAGTCTAGAGTCTTCTACCAGTGGAGTGTTTAACTCTATTGAGAGTTGTGGAGTTTCCAGGTGGAAGATTTCAACTTTGCTATCCACCATCAGCAACCAGATGCTAGTATTGGCTAATACTTGAAACATTAGAAGCCAAAATTGGGACCCAATAGATCAAAGAATTTTGAGAGTTTATAACATTTTTGAAACACAGACCTATCTGTAAGAATATTGAACTCACATAGTATGTAATTTTGCTTTACACCATTATGACTTATTGATACATTCCCAAGGGAGTTTGTGAGAAATAGTGGGGTCAACAGGGCTACTAAAGACCAGTGGAGTCACCAGGTAGATGATGCTTATTTTTTTTAGGATGTACTTGTTGTCCACCATCAACAACTAAATATCAATCTAAGGATGTTTTTGGGTTTTCTGAGTTCTTTATGTAACACTAAGCTTTTCAATGAGTGTTCTCTAGTATGGTCACCATGGTGCTAGTATGATGAATCAACCAAATATCACTCTTGGCTAACACTTGATTTACCTAAATTTTGACAAGGGATTTGTGAGTTCTTAAGGAATGTCTAAGCTTGTTAGTTAGTCAGATGCCCAGTGGATTCGCTATTATGTTAGGTCCTGTTGGGGCCCTTGTTTTGAAAAATTGTTTTTAATATTTTGAATTTTGAATAAAGGACAGATTTTGGGTTGCGAAACGACACATGGCAGTCCCAACCAAGTCGCAACTACAGTAAGTCGCGGAGATATCAAGGTGGTGAAGAAGAAAGAGATAGCTGAAGAAAGCAAAAGCATGAGTGCAGACGGAGAGAAGATACAGTGGAAGACAGAAAGCAAAACTCATAGATGACAAGAGAGAATTCGGAAGCCGCCGAAGAAGAACACAAGAGGAACTAACAGTTGTGATGGCGGGTGAATAAATAGAAGTCACCCGGCCGGAAGAAGAAAATAATGTGACAGAAGAGGCGAATGCAGAGCGTCTGAAGGGGATTGAGCAGAGGCTGCAGACGGAATCCATTCTGGACATGATATCTCTATAGTTCCTAGGTTTCTCTTGTCTATCTTTCTATCCTATAAGATGTTTGTGATAGATTTGTAAGGATCTTTCTCTGGGAGTGATGTAACTATGGATTTGGTTGAAGATTACTAATATACCTGCAGGTTGTTGTCTGATCTTATGAGTCACACACATGCATGATGTCTGTGATGCTTTAAAATTTTATTTTCTTAATACCGAGTCGATATTTTGAATGTTCTTGCGTATATATGATGTTGATGCAATCAATTCTATATTAATCATGAGTTACAGATCCCTCCATCACCGTTTATCTCTTCCCCTCCTGCATGCGGTCACAGCACGCCTCGGGTGACACTCTCTGCTCTCCATAGTAGGGTGATAATGCCGATGTGGTTCTAGACTATAGCGGATACCCTTGTTGGATCCAACCTCTGAACCTGGGTCTTGCTTGCGAGACCTGTTTCTTCGCCAAAAAATGGTTCCGTTTCCGGGACCCTACACGTTATGAGGGGAACTAGATCATGGTATCGAGGATCTTCAAAGGAGAAATACGGCGATGGTGTGATAACCATCTAGGCCAGTTTGTTGCTCAACACGTGGAGTTGACGAACCAAAAGGACGGGGTGCTCAAGGATCTCATCCTTTTCTCGGATTCTACCAGTGATACATACGATATCCTCTCGGGAAAATTCCCTAGCGACCTCTACAATTAGTTGTGGATATTGCAGACCACGGTACCTAGAGATAGCTCGTAGAGGATAAACCACAAGTGGGTGCACAGAGATCTGGTGGCCCTACATCAGTTGGATACTGAGTTGACCTGCACGGTGGATTTTTGGGTAGAGACCACTTTGGATGGATATATTGTGGAGTTTGCCGTAGAGTGCTACCAATCCTTCTCAAAAGCTGAGGCCATCTTCCACTCTAGGTTGAGAGGGAAACTGCTCAAGGAGATTCCTCTATGGATTAAGGCCGTGATGGTGTACGAAGGGCTGATAGAATTCCACAAATTGAGCATGGAGGCATAAACCCCCAGTGCTGGGGGAAGGGCTGAAGGGACAGACGCTACGTGAAGGGTGAAGTGGGGGGAGTGGGGAATGGATGCTGAGGCCACAAGGAAGTTGAGGGAGCAAAGTGCTCATCGGAGGGCGCAGATCACCGACAGGTGGCGAGAAAGGGTGATGCGGGAATTGAAGCGATGGGAAGACAATAGGAAGAATCAGAAGGAGGCGCCTCAGAGGATAGGAAGTATGGACACCTAGGCGGGTACCCGGGAGAGGGAAGGGACCACTGTGGGAGTGCGACGAGTGCATGGGATCGCAGCTAGGATAGAAAGGGAGACAACAACTAACGAAGACGATACAGGTGTGCAGCCCGAAGAAGGTTCTGATGGTGAATGGTACATCGTGATGCAGCGCTTGTTTCAAGAGAAGTCAACATTCATCTCTCCAGGTAGCCCTACTTCCCAGAATTTGCATAGCAGGGATCCCTACCTTCCCATGGTACTTTATAAAAATTTGAGTAATATTTTTGTTAAGTTACAAGCATTAAGTCAATTGCACAGCAATTCAGTGTTGCATATTAGTAGCAGTGTTACTAGTAATATTGCAGTTCCTAGTGGGATAGTCACACAACCAGGTCCTGGAGGGTTTATTCTGGTCACCCCTTCGCAAGCAACAATGGCTGGGTCATTCACCCAGTATCCAGAATTCTCTGGCCGAGGAAACGATGATGTGGAGCAACACTGGTATCTCTGTGAAGCCATATGGAGGGCTCGGCAGATGCCAGACGCAGGGAAGTTAATAGAGTTTCAAACCACGCTCAGAGAAAGGGCTCTGCGATAGTTTATCAAGTGGTCTAAGTCTCATCCGAATCCGTTAATAGTTGACATTAAGCGGGACTTTGTCCACGAATTTAAGCTTCCCCGGACATACCTGCAGGGTCTGTCCGAGCTCTGGGAGATTAAGCAGAAAGAAGGGGAGACTACATGGGAGTTGATGCACCGATTCAAGGACATGATCGGGAAACTCAACTACCCGATCGACCCAAACCATCAGAGGGATTGGTTCATCAAGGCTCTGCTTCCCTTGACACGAACCCCCCTCACCCAGCAGAAGATTGACAACTTGTAGGACTCTTTGGAGCAGGCCATGAAGATAGAGGCCATGGCGGGCTACCCTTAGGAATATCGGGGAGGGCTGGCCCCGTAGGATCCTTCCTTGGTAGGATTGCAACATCAGATCGCCAGTCTGACTAAAAATATCAAGGACATGCAGCCGATAATACTAGCCAGGTCGAACATTTGGTGCACTTATTGCCTGGTCGAAGGCCACGTCGCAACAGAGTGTCCCCGGTTGCGTGGCACAGGTGTGGGACCCTCAGTCACTGCAATCCAGGGGGGTCCACCTATGGGGGGTGGGGTGGCAATGAACCCGCAGGGGGTATACCAGCCACAACAGCCTTATGCGGGGTTCCCACCCCAATCAAACCCAACCGCCACGAAATATTGTGAAATTTTTCAGATAGTGGGCCATCAACCTCGGATGTGCCCAATTATGCAGAAGTACTCCAATGTCTCAAACAATTCTTACTATGATTTTTGTGCTTCCACAACTCACAACACCGAGTAGTGTAGGGCTCTCGATGCTTTAGCAAACCAGCTGGACCGACCCTCCTATCGGGTGAACGAGGCTTCCAGGGGCCGAGGAGGCGGTATGTGCAGTGGCCGCACAAGGGACTGTGGTTCGCTGAAATGCTACAACTGTGACCAGGAGGGTCACGTGGCCCAGGAGTGTCCCCTTCCCCGATGGCCATGGTGTTCCCAATGTCACTTGAATTCCCATGCAATAGAGTACTGCCTCGAACTTATCAAGAAGTGGGAGGAATGGGCATGACAGAGGGCCACGAATTTGGTCAACTTCGAACCGCGGGGGACCGCGACTTAGGCCATGTAGAACGTAGCTATTGTGACGAGAGGTGGTAAGAAGGCAGGGGAGGATGCTCACGGAAAGGATTCAGCATGATTTTTCTGGCCAACCTTTCCGAACGAGTTAATTAGGCTAGATACACAGAAGAATTACTTCCAGGAGGTAGTAGAGGCGTTTTCTCAGCTGAGTAGAGCCAAAGGCTTGGAGGTGCCCCTGCTGATAGATCCTGGCGAGCATAGCGCCATAGGAACTTTGATTGAGGAATGGCTCTAGTTATTCCTCAAGATTGTTGACAATGTTGCGATGTGGCAGCAGCTCAAGCATACCTTGGAAGATGTACTACAGGGGAGTACAGGACCAGGGGAACCGGTGAACACCGCCCCCTAGTACGTCCAGCCGGTCAAGCGGAACAAGCGACGAACGGGAAAAGAGTTCTGGCTTAACACACAAGTTGCAGGATTCCAGATCGGTGACACTATGATTTGCTTAGGATCTGACATCAATATCCTGTCGTGGAAGACATGGGAGGCTCTTGGCCGACCACGGCTGACCTACTTGCCGATCTAGCTTAGAATGGCAAACCAGTACTGTATTGTGTCGATCGACCAACTCGAGGGTATCGAGGTCGACATTGCAGGGGTGAATACCTACATGGATTTTGAAGTTATTGATATTATGGGAGACAAGGATCCTTACCCTACCCTATTAGGCATTGATTGGGCTTTTGAGAATTACGCTATCATTGACCTCAAAAAGGAGGCGATGATCTTCGAAGAAGGAGAGGTCCGGGTCACTCAGCCTCTCGACCTGTATCAAGGCCCACGATATACCGAAACGGTGGATAACTGGGAGGATGCTCAGATGTTGGACAACCTCTATCAGATGACAGCAGGGAAGCGGGAAGATTATATTAACCCGACCACAACCGGCTCCGTCAGTTAGCATAGTGTCCAGAGCTCGAAGCTGGGGTCGGAACTAGCATGGGAAGACTGGTAGTAGGGTGGGTATGAGACCAACACATGGAGGTGTGCCAATATTTCCCGATTTCGTTGGATTGGCGCGGAGATCTGAGGGTACCCCACCCTGTCGAACATGTAAGTCGTTAATACCTTTATTGTAAAAGTAGAAGACACGGTACCAGAAGGAAGTCGGATACCACTTTTGGATGGAGCACTGCAATCCACATCAGCAAGGTGGTGGAAAAATCACCACGATACCATTTCACAGTGGAGTTGTGTGGCGGAAGCTTTGAGGGCGCGGTTCAAAGAAGACAAAGGACCTCATAGCAGGCATAGGTACCATGGGACTTCTGATCCAAAAGACCACCTGAAAACCTGTGAGGAGCAGTGGCAGAGTATAGGGTACCCAGAAGAGCTGTGGGTTCATCGGTTCATCCACTCTTTAGATACCATTCCCCACATGTGGTACTTAGAAGAAGAGCGGAAAAGAGGGACCAACTCCTGGCCAGAAGTCGCAAGAAAATTTGTGCGGTGTTTTTCCTACGAATGAGAGACAGAGCTGGTGTCCTAGGAATTACAAGCAATGAAGGGGGTACTATTTCTCTGTGACTTGGGGACTGACGGGAGCACTTTAACATTACACCCTGAGGGTACGCGTGAGTTTTCTTGCCAGCGGATCGATGGCGATCCAGACAATGATGGCCTGGAGGAGCTAAGGCACTTGTACTTCAAAGAAAAGGAAGGCAAGCGAAGCACCAAAGATGAGCCAACCATTGAGGGTGTCCATCTTCTCCTGCTGAAGACAAATAAGTTGAAAATTGGTACGGAGGAGAGACCCAAACTAGCTACGGTTGGAGATTACTGGGACGAGGAGACGACCAAGGACATTTTCAGCCTCCTCCAAGAATACGAAGACCTATTTCCTTCATCATTTGTAGATTTTAAGAGCATCAAAGGTGACCTCGAAGAAATGCGTATTGTGTTGAAACTGGACGCCAGACCTGTGAAGCACCGACCCTATCGGTTGAACCCGCAGATCAAAGAAAATGTCAAGATGGAGATCGATAAGATGTTGGTAGTAGGTCTCATCTTTCCGGTGGAAGAAGCGGAGTGGGTGAGTCCTATCATCATTCAGAATAAGAAGGATAAGTCAGAAATTTAAGTCTGCGTCGACTACCAAAGTCTGAACAACACCTGCATCCATGATCTATTTCCCACTCCTTTCAACAGCGAAGTATTGGATCATGTTGTGGGAAATGAAGCTTACTCCTTCACTGATGGCTTTTCAGGTTATCATCAGATGTGCATTATGGAAGAAGATAAGACGAAGATGATGTTCACCACCGAGTGGGGATCGTTTGCATACCACGTGATGCCGTTTGGCTTGAGGAACACGTCGGCCGTGTTTTCCCGGATTGTCATCGCTACTTTCCGGGAGTATATCCACAAGTTCCTGGAAGTCTACATGGACGATTGGACTGTCTATATTTTTTTGAAGAAACATGCAACCCTGTTGCGTATCATGTTTGATTGGAGTCGCCAGTTGCAGATTTCCTTGAACTTGAAGAAATGCATTTTTGTAGTTCCTTTTAGCACGCTGTTAGGACACGTGGTGTGCAAGCAAGGGGTCTGCATCGACCTCGCCAAGGTAGTAGTGATCATCCACATGGAAGCCCCTGAAACGGTGAAGCACTTGCGGGCACTACTAGGGCACACAGAATATTACCGACGGTTTATCTGAAATTATGAGAAGATCACTACTCCCTTAGAAAAGCTCTTGCATAAGTTGGAAGTGTTCCAGTGGACAGAGGAGTTTCGGATGGCCCTTGACGCCTTGAAGGAAAAACTGGCAAAAACACCCATTCTAGTTCACCCAGATTAGGATAAGCAGTTCCACGTGCATATTGATGCTTCCAGTATTGCACTTGGGGCTGTCTTGGCGCAACCTAGGGAGATGACAGTCGACCAACCGGTTTACTTCGCCAGGCGCAAACTATCTACTGCCGAGCGGAATTACACCACTATCAAACGAGAGGCCCTTGCAATGGTGTATTCACTCCAGAAGTTCAGCCACTATTGTTGGGACTCAGAAATGTCATATTTTCATCCACCTTTCCCTTCACTATTCCTTACATTTCATCATCCCATTAACCTTTCATCATATCATTTTCATAAATACATTTGGGTTTCACCTTCTTATTTTCCACTTTATTCATTTTTGTATTATAAGTGAATTTATGATTAAATATTAGAAAATATACATGTTTATATATATATCTCAAGAATATGTGAGCTTTGTAATGTGTAGGAAATATGTGAAGGATTAATTCCAAGAGACTTCTCAAATATCTCCTCCACCATATTAAGGAGATAATTATGCAAGCCTATTCCTAAGGAGAAGATCATGGAGGATTTGGTTGGCATATCTTATCCAAGATATGTGAGAGATGTGTGGAGGATTCAAAGGGATCATATCTTGTAATAATGGGAAAGTAGTTGAGAGTGCTTGAGAGAATAGTGGATATGTCATTATGAGATGGTTATCTTCTTCATGTATATAAGAGAATGCTCTCTCTTCAAGTTTTTAGAAGTTTAGAAGTTCATAAGTTTTGAGTTTGGAGAGATAGTCTTGTAATTAGAAGAAGGAGATTCTTAGCTTTCATGATTTGTCATTTGATTCTTGTAATGTAATTTGAGATAGCTTTATTGTTGTGAGCTCACATATGTTGTTTTTCATTCAACTCTTCACATGTTGTACTGCTTTTCCCTTATGCAATTTCCTTCTTTCCTAGTTAGTGTTTCAATGCCTTCCTCGATTAATTTGATTTCAGTAATTTAGATTAAATTAGTTCCACTTCGGTCCTGCATATATAGTGCATGTGCCTCGTAAGCCTACGAACCTTGGATTGACAAATTAAATAGTTGGGCAAGTACTACAACAGAATTAAACGAACATATTTTCACCCAACAACTATCTTCTGGGAGGAAAATTCAAGTTCTTTACGGATCATTCTGTGTTAAAGTACCTAGTCAATAAGCCCATCTTGGAAGGACGGATCTATCGATGGCTCCTACTCTTCCAAGAATTTACATTCGAAGTGATTGTCAAGCCTGTGAGGTTGAACGTTGGACCCGATCATTTATCCCGGTTGGAAACAGGGGAGAACGACGGCTCTCTCAATGATCAGCTGCTGAATGCTGATCTTTTCTGCCTCGAAGCCATACCCGATTATTTGGCTAATATCGAAACTTATTTGACCACGTGGAAGTGTCCTGTGTTGGGGTTCCCATGTTTTGGAAGATTTGGAAATACCAAAAGATGAGACAACATCAGAACCACTTTTGGATCCTAGGATCTAGCCCTCCTGGACCCGGAGAGGGATCTCTCCAACTAGAGCAAAGAATGATGTATCTTTGAGGCTCAAAATAAGATGTTAGGCTAGCTATGAAGCACGATGGGAGGTTTAAAATGATTTGGTTCGTTGGTTGCTAGGTTGAGTCATGAGATCAGAGACTAAGAAAGCAATGGGAGAAAAGGAACAAAACAGCAGGATGCTTTCAGCAAAGAGGATAGGTCAAAACTGTGCCATCCATTGGGCCATGGAGTCATGAAAGGTAATTACATGCAATAGCTAGCCAAGGCTTTCAGAGGGCAAGTCATCCATACTAAAGGATATTTCAGATAGATGATGGGATGGAACATTAAGGAGGGAAGGTGAAAGAAGGAAATACAACCCAATTTCTGTCTATAGATCAGGCCAGAGGTCATTTAACTCCAGACCTACTTGGACATACTCAAAGGCAGATCTCAAGGAGGGACAAAGGGGCTGCTTATAGATCGAACCAGAGTTCATTTAACTCCAGTTCTACTTTAGCAACTCCAAGGGAAAAACAAAGATAACAAAGAAACATCCAAGCAGCAAACCTCGAGTTCATACATCAGCCAGCAGGCAATAACATCCACTGCGCTGGTTAAACCACATGAATTCACTCTCAGATACACATAAGGCAGAAAACATTAAAGTTAGGGAGAGAAACAAACATAGGGCACCTAACAAGGGTGAATCCTATGCTATACTTATGTTTCATACCAGAAGAACGTGAAACAGTATGCAAATGTAATAAACAGAGTTAAGAAAGACATCACCAATAGTAATAGACCAGGATCCTGTGAAATATGCTTTGATTAATTGATGAAAAACCAGTCATGTACACTGAGCTCAATGGCTAATACAGTTCAAACTTTATCCTCCCAGCCTATTACATACAACTACTCTGCTACTCCCCCCCATGACTATTCTAACAGTCAAGAATTAATCCCTCTAACAGCAACTGCCACAGCAAGGCAACAACAACTACCTTTTCATTATGTTCTTGGGGATTTCTTATAGGAGAAGAGGTGAAAACAGAGGTAGGTGAACAATTAAATGAGTTTCATTAAGATAGTATGGCGGAAGTGTTCACACCGTGCTGCTTAATGGCAATCTTTAGCACTGTGTGTACTCTATCGTCCACTCTGGGAGACTCTGTCAGGCCAAGATTGACCTCTGATATGTTCTTTAAATCCTGACGGCATCTGGAGCTTTTCACTGCCTTCTGGAATAAATGACATGGATAGAAATCTGCAGGGCCACTCCATACCTCCATAACTGTTGCCTGACTGCCTTAAATGAGCTTCAGTCAGTGTAATTAATCGTCTCAGGGCTCGAGGGGGCATGGAGATTTCTTGTAGGAAGATGTCCTTCTTAGAGAAGAGTACTCTGCTGTTAGGTAGCGCAGTTATGACTTCCTAGTGTGCTCATTAGTCTTCAAGCTGAACCTTAATCCTTTGAACACGGGATTACATATTAATTATGTCAATAACAGGCATAAACCCCCTTGAAACTCTCCCGCTGGTCTGCTGGAGAATGCTGAAATGGCCTCTCTGTGTTATCTTCACAGTGGAATAAACTTGTTACAAACTTAGGCAGTGGTGGCGGAGAAATGTTGCGGAGGCCAGAGGAGCGGTGGCAGAGTAGTAAAAAACAGCGGAAATAATGAATAATGGCGGAAGAAGTAGTTAATAGTGTAAAACCAAAAGGTTTAAACGTTTGGGAGAAATACAAAGGAGATGGAAGAAATGTAATGAAATAGATGGGAAAGGTCATACGAGGTGGGACCGAGTAAGAGAATCACAATCGCAATCGGAGTGGGGGGAAATCGCAACACACATTTCAAAAGTTGCGATTGCGATCGGCGGGATGAGGCGATTAAGCGATGATCGTTGGATCGGGGATCAGATCAACGGTTCACGTTCAAACGGAGGGAGAGTCTGATCAGGAAATCAGAGAAAGGACTTGCGATTAGGTCCATCGGAGGAATGGAGTGATTAGCGCGGAACCATCAGATCTTCGGGACGAATCAATGGTGGGAAGAGCAATCACGGGAGCAGTGCGATCGGGGGATCGGGAGACAGGACTGCGATCAACACAATCGCAATGTATCGCGATGCGATTAATCGCGTTGCAAACACTTGCGATGCGATTAATTGCATCACAAACACTTGCGATTGGAATGATCAGGGGTCAACACACAAACAATGCGATTGAATGGACTTTGCGATTGCGATTGACCTGCGGAGGGGTTATATATATATAAAATAAAATTTATAATAAAGTTTATGGGGCATGGAAAGGGGAAGTGGTTTAATACATGGTGGGACTTTATAATAAACAGTAACGTTGTTTATTATAAGGTTCTAAGGGGCATGGTTGGGGAAGTGGTTAGCATATAAATCGCGGATTTTGTGTAAACGTGATTTACCATGCGATTTTGATCGGAAGAAAGAGGAAAGAGGTTAGGCCTTATAATAAGGTCGGAAAGTGGGTCTTTGGCCCATTACAATGTGATTTAAAGGTTAGGAAGGGGAGCAATAGAGGAACAAAGAGGAAAAATGGTCAACAAAGACTAGGGGGAGAAATGTAAAGGGGATTTGGGGGAATTTGGAGGGTAAAAAGGGAAAAAGAAGGGGGAATACAGGGGAGCAAGATAGAAGCTAAGTGGGGGGGGAATAAGAGGGAAAAGGAGGCCTTCGGGCATTTATTCACAAACAGAGAGGCTTTATAATAGGAATCAACAGAGGGGAATTTATCAAAGGATAAAAGACACATGGAGGCTTCAAGGAGACTATGTTTTCAGGGGAAATGCATTCCTTGAAGGCTCAACAAAAATCTTAGCCCCCTGTTTTGCTTGTCAAAAATTTATAGGGGGGCTAACAGTGGCTCCACATGGGGATGGCTTCTTCTTGAAGGAGTCAAGAATCCAGAAAATAATCTTTGGAGTAGGACAAATGCCTGCTGCTTGAACCATCCATTTCTTTCTTTGATCAGCTGCCACAAGCTATGAAGACAACATATCAGTAGTAAAATTCTCCCAAACAACTACCTACCCACACTATAGTCCTAACATTTTCTTTTGGGTTCATTTGGGCTTTCAGACCCTTTACATCATTTTATTTTTATAAACAGAAAATAAACCTATTCTAAGTCTACCCTTATTACTCCATGAGACCAGATTAGGTTGTTGGCCTCATAAGCTTCTCTACCTACACTACTACCTGCTAGGATTAGACTGTCTAGCAGGTTTCTTCTCTACATTCTAAGGTAGAAAACAACTAACTACATGCTCATAGACTGAGCTTTATTGAGCTTTTCCTACCTACCCTACTCTAACTGGGAAACTATGATGTTCTAGGTGATACAATAATGCCAATGTAGCCAGTCAAGCAGTAACAAAAAAGGATATGAGCACTGGCTGCCTGTCAGAGATAACCACAGGGTGCTCTGCATGTGGTTCTTCAAAACTGAGGTCACCATCAGTAGTGACCGTTCTTGATGAATCTGGCCCTGGCTGACGATTATCACTGGAGTATTTGAGCAAGTCAGGGCCTCCATGTACTCTGCCACAGGATCAATGAGCATATGATGTGCACTTTCTTCAATTAGGCCTTCCATGATTTGTAGGCTGTTTGCGTCCTGGGCGGCTTCGATTATTGCATTTTCCACTGCGTCTTCAGAGTGGCTCTTAGGAGCCGGATCGTCTTCTTCTTGCACATTAAACAACAGCGAAATTTCTTCTCTTTTAGGGGGTGGGAGACTTTCCAAAAAGGTTCTCGGGTCTCTGAACTCGTATGATATCTCTTGTGATTTCAAAATTTCGAGCTCAGCTTCATACCTCTCCGCCAGCACTTCTAAAAAAAATTTCTTCAGCTCAGGTCGATCATTGAATCTTGAGCTAGAACGGAAAAATTTTGGAAGGTCTTCACTTCTGAGTTGAGCCAGTATATCTGATATTCCACAACGAAAATCTTCAAGGGGGCTCAACTCAGAGTCTTCCATTTGGTAGGGATGATGTTGTACTACGACTGGTCTCCCAGTGGAGTCTTATGTGAAACCACGGATAATCAGTGGCCTGCTGATCACCAGTGGATTCTTTTAATTATTCAGGAATTGTGGAGTCGCCAGGTGGATGATTTACAACTTACTGTCCACCACAGTGGTTTACCAAATCAAAGCTGACTGATCTATCCCCAGCAGAGTCGCCATTATGTTGGGGTTCCCATGTTTTGGCAGATTTGGCAATACCAAAAGATGAGACAACATCAGAACCACTTTTGGATCCTAGGATCTAGCCCTCCTGGACCCAGAGAGGGATCTCTCCAAATAGAGCAAAGAATGATGTATCTTTGAGGCTCAAAATAAGATGTTAGGCTAGCTATGAAGCATGATGGGAGGTTTAAAATGATTTGGTTGGTTGGTTGCTGGGTTGAGTCATGAGATTAGAGACTGAGAAAGCAATGGGAGAAAAGGAACAAAACAACAGGATGCTTTCAGCAAAGAGGATAGGTAAAAACTATGCCATCCATTGGGCCATGGAGTCATGAAAGGTAATTACATGCAATAGCTAGGCAAGGCTTTCAGAGGGCAAGTCATCTATACTAAAGGATATTTCAAATAGATGATGGGATAGAACATTATGGAGGGAAGGTGAAAGAAGGAAAGACAACTCAATTTCTGTCTATAGATCAGGCCAGAGGTCATTTAACTCCAGACCTGCTTGGACATACTCAAAGGCAGCTCTCAACGAGGGACGAAGGGGTTGCTTATAGATCGGAATAGAGGTCATTTAACTCCAGGTCTGCTTTAGCAGCTCCAAGGGAAAAACAGAGATAACAAAGAAACATCCAAGCAACAAACCTCGAGTTCATACATCAGCCAGCAGGCAATAACATCCGCTGTGCTGGTTAAACCACATGAATTCACTCTCAGATACACATAAGGTAGAAAACATTAAAGGTAGGGAGAGCAAGAAACATAGGGCACCTAACAAGGGTGAATCCTATGTTATAATTCTGTTGCCTACCAGAAGAACATGAAACAGTATGAAAATGTAATAAACAGAGTTAAGAAAGACATCACCAATAGTAATAGACCAGGATCCTGTGAAATATGCTTTGATTAATTGATGCAAAACCAGTCATGTACACAGAGCTCAATGGCTAATACAGTCCAGACTTTCTCCTCCTAGCCTATTACATACAACTACTCTGCTACTCCCCCCCACGACTGTTCTAACAGTCAAGAATTAATCCCTCTAACAGCAACTGCCATAGAAAGGCAATAACAACAACCTTTTCATTATGTTCTCGGGGATTTCTTATAGGAGAAGAGGTGAAAACAGAGGTAGGTGAACAATTAAATGAGTTTCATTAAGATAGTATGGCGGAAGTGTTCACGCCCCTGCTGCTTAATGGCAATCTTCAGTGCTGTGTGTACTCTGTCGTCCGCTCTGGGAGACTCTGTCAGGCCAAGATCGACCTCTGATATGTTCTTTAAATCCTGACGGCGTCTGGAGCTTTGCGCTTCCTTCTAGAATAAATGACATGGATAGAAATCTGCAGGGCTGCTCCATACCTCCATAACTGCTGCCTGACTATCTTAAATGAGCTTCAGTCAGTGTAATTAATCGTCTCAGGGCTCGAGGGGGCATGGAGATTTCTTGTAGGAAGATGTCCTTCTTAGAGAAGAGTACTCTGCTGTTAGGTAGCGCAGTTATGACTTGCTGGTGCGCTCATTAGTCTTCAAGATGAACCTTAATCCTTTGAACACAGGATTACATATTAATTATATCAATAACATGCATAAACCCCCTTGAAACTCTCCTGCTGGTCTGCTAGCGAATGCTGAAATGGCCTCTCTATGTTATCTGCATAGTGGAATAAACTTGTTACAAACTCAGGCAGTGGTGGTGGAGAAATGTTGCGGAGGCCGGAGGAGCGGTGGCAGAGTAGTAAAAAACAGCGGAAATAATGAATAATGGCGGAAGAAGTAGTTAATAGTGTAAAACCCAAAGGTTTAAACGTTTGGGAGAAATAAAAAGGAGATGGGAGAAATGTAATAAAATAGACGGGAAAGGTCGTACGAGGTGGGATCGGGTACGAGAATCGCAATCGCAATCGGAGCGGGGGGCAATCGCAACACACATTTCAAAAGTTGCGATTACGATCGGCGGGATGAGGCGATTAAGCGATGACCGTTGGATCGGGGATCAGATCAACGGTTCACGTTCAATCGGAGGGAGAGTCTGATCGGGCAATCAGAGAAAGGACTTGCGATTAGGTCCATCGAAGGAATGGAGCGATTAGCATGGAACCGTCAGATCTTCAGGATGAATCAATGGTGGGAAGAGCAATCGGAGGAGCAGTGCGATCGGGGGATCGGGAGACAGGACTACGATCAACGCAATCGCAATGTATCGCGATGCGATTAATCGCGTCGCAAACACTTGCGATTGGAATGATCAGGGGTCAACACACAAACAATGCGATTGAATGGACTTTGCGATTGTGATTGACCTGCGGCGGGGTTATATATATATATATAATAAAATTTATAATAAATTTTATGGGGCGTGGAAAGGGGAAGTGGTTTAATACATGGCGGGACTTTATAATGAACGGTAACGTTGTTTATTATAAGGTTCTAAGGGGCATGGTTGGGGAAGTGGTTAGCATATAAATCGCGGATTTTGTGTAAACATGATTTACCATGCGATTTTGATAGGAAGAAAGAGGAAAGAGGTTAGGTCTTATAATAAGGTCGGAAAGTGGGTCTTTGGCCCATTACAATGTGATTTAAAGGTTAGGAAGGGGAACGATGGAGGAACAAAGAGGAAAAATGGTCAACAAAGACTAGGGGGAGAAATGTAAAGGGGATTTGGGGGAATTTGGAGGGTAAAAAGGGAAAAAGAATGGGGAATACAGGGGAGCAAGATAGAAGCTAAGTGGGGGGGGGGGAATAAGAGGGAAAAGGAGGCCTTCGGTTATTTCTTCACAAACAGAGAGGCTTTATAATAGGAATCAGTAGAGGCGAATTTATCAAAGGATAAAAGACACATGGAAGCTTCAAGGAGATTGTGTTTTCAAGGGAAATGCATTCCCTGAAGGCTCAACAACAGTCTTAGCCCCCTGTTTTTCTTGTCAAAAATTTATAGGGGGGCTAACATCCTGAGCACTACACCCCGCTCCCGAAGCGACAGTTGGTCGTTCGCGCTGCCGAATATCAACTGATCACGGGGAAGCTATACAAATTGGGTCTCGATGAGGTTTTGCACAGATGTATACTTGACCACAAGCGGGAAGCCGTAATGTGGGAATGCCATAGCGGCGTTGCAGGTGAGCATGTGGGGCCGAAACCCACTGCTAGGAACGTGCTTCAAGTGGGCCTCTGGTGGCCGACGTTCTATGCCGATTGCAAGAATTTTGTGAAGAAATGTGATGTCTATCAGTGAATGGGGAGGCCATCTCACAGGGATGAGCTCCCGCTACACCCGGTGCATGTGTTGCGGCCATTCGAGAAGTGGGCTATCAACTTCGTAGGTCCCATAGCCCCGATAGCTTGGCATTCCAAGGCCTGGTACATCATTACCGCAACTCACTACCTCACCAGGTGGGCCGAGGTAGCGGCAGTACGGGACTGCACGGTGGATACAGCCACATGGTTCATCTTTGAACACAACATCAGCCGGTTTGGCTTCCCGTGAAGTTTAACCAGTGATCAAGATACACATTTCATTAATGACACGATCAAATCGCTGCTGAACACATTCATGATCCAACATCACAAAAGTAGCCCGTACCACTTGCAGGCCAATGGTACTATTGAAGCATTCAATAAAATCCTTGAAAAGGGCTTGACAAAGATCTGCAATGCCTAGCGGGATGACTGGGATGAGTGGCTACCAGCTGCATTATGGGCCTACTAGACTACGGTGAAGCACTTGACCAATCAAACACTGTTCCAGCTTGTGTATGGATGGGAAGCTGTGGTTCCCGCCGAGTTCACCATCCTGAGTCTTTTAATTGCCACATCCCTCAAGTTCTCAGAAGAGGATTCGCTAAAGGAATGCCTCCATGAACTATAAGAACTGGACGAGGCCTGGTTTCTAGCCAAATTTCACCAGAAGGTTCAGAAGGATAGGAAGAAAGCATGGCACGACTGCCACTTCAAGAACAAAATGTTTCAGGTTGGAGGCAAGGTCCTCTTATATGACAACAAGTTCCAGAAGTTCCCAGGAAAGCTGCAGATGCACTGGTTGGGACCTTACTTCGTCATCGAGATTCGAGAGTCTGGAGCCGTTTGGTTGGCTCAGCTGGATGGTATTGTTTTACCTAGGTGGGTGAATGGCACACGCCTGAAACCCTACTAGGAGTAAGTTTATTTCACTCTTCATCAATAACTCTCACAACCGAGAGCACCTGTAGAGTAGCATAGTTGAATAACTCTCCTGCAACCAGGATGAGCATAGGTAGTATTTTTTGTTCATGCATATCTTGTCAATAACTGATCTGTTGCGGGGAATGCACTGCAACTGACTGTGGTCAGGGTGGGGCGTGTCTAGTGTGTCATCCCCATAGGATTAATAAACGTGTCAATGTTAGTCCAAGTCATTTCAGTCAGTAATTGTGACAGTCCATAGGATTGTCTAGATTTGCACCATAAATTACCATAATTGGAAGTAACCTCACAATAATCATTTTTCCATAATCCGCAGTAACCTCAGCCTCCGCATCTACCCATTTCCCCATGCCACCGTCAAAAATTTTCAAAATACACATTGGCACGCAATTGATCACATGATTATCATTGAGAAGGATGCCAGTAGGAATTAACTTGTTATGGGGTCTCATCAACTTCACTTGTGCTAGGTAATTACATAACCTCCATGGAAAAAAGCACAAGAATGCCAGAGCAGTTAGAATTAGCAATTGAAACCGAACCAGAGCAGCAAGAGTATCCAGACGCACAGCACCAAGAGAGGACGTTGAGACGAATTCTGCAAGTCTATCAGCGCTGAGAAAAAATGCTGAAAGCCCCCCTAGCCATCTTAGAACCAGAGCTCGACAGCAGAATTCACAAGATAGAGTCCCTTGTTAGGAAATATGACAATGCAGCCCTGATAGATGCCAACCTTTCAGACTCTTCCGAATTCTCAGCACTCAATTGGCAGGTGTATATGGAAAATTACGTCACAACAGCCAGGCACTCAACAAACAGAATTTTACCAGAGTTGCAGGGCCTTCAGAAATCTTCTCTTCTGAACTTAAGAAATCTTCCAGTCTTCGGGACCATAGGACCGACTATGCAGTGCACTAGGTTCCTACTTAGCCGCATCCAGAATGGGTCCTTGTGGATAAATAAGGAAATTCCCATTCATGCTGAGGATATCCATCGTCTTACAGGGCTTTCACAGAATGGCACGGATGTCTCAACTGCATGTCAGACCACCTCCAAGCGAGCGTGGAAGTCGGGAGACACAGACTTGTATGTCAAATATGGCACCTAACAGGGAGGAAAGGGAGCCAAGATGGAGCTTATCAATAAGCCCGAGATTAAATTTGCCCGCTACCTCATTGACAGCAAGACAATGAGGCACTACACAAAGGGCGAATGCACCATGGATACTATCTCCATTGCAGAGCACTACATTCAGGGTGCCAATCTGAACTGGTGCTCCTTCCTATTGAAGGAACTGTTTGACGCATGCGAGGAAAACTACAAGTGCACTACAAGCTTCATTTACGGATATTTGATCATTGCCTTTGCCATGTGGAAATGGCACACTCCCCTTGTCATATTACCAGTGGAAATTCCAGAGGGCCAACCTCTAGCGATGAAGTTCATTCCGTGGAAGGTGTCAACTGATCCTAGCACCAAACAAGTGAATGCAGAGGCATTTTAGACCTGGTATGGTTTAATGACGAACGTGGTAACCAGCTAGCAAAGGTTGCCCAGGAACCTGTTAGATGAGTACAGCGAGAAAGTGTGGTTCGAGGTCAGTCACAGGCATACTTACCTCCGACCTACTTGCGTGCCGGAGGAAACCTTTCGCATGAAGCCACTGAAGTCTGTTCGTGGCCGGGGGTCATGATGGAAATCCGTGACAGGATACCCAAGTACAACTTTGATCGGATGTTACCATAGCAACAGCCGACCGAGACAGATGTAGAGGTGAAACCACAAGAACTCCCTATGCCACTTGTCCCCATCATCCGCCACTTAAACACTCAGGTACATAGTTTTAATTCGGTGACCAAGGTCATTTCAAGCAGTGTTGCTCCTTTCCCTTTACTTTTCGAGTTCCAGCTTTCTTGCTCTACCTCACACCCCCACACAACTCCTCTCACCTCCCCCATCCCTACTGATCTATTTAGTTCTGCAAGCCAAATCATAACCCCGATGGGAGAGAAGAGCAAGACTATAGATCAATTAGAAGCTCCTCAAGCCAAGTGGGCCCGCACCACTGAAGCAAATCTAGTGGTGGACATCACTGAGGATGATCCACCACTACCACCAAGTACAGGGGTGCTGATATAGGAAGAACCTCTCATTGACCCCTTAGAGCTTATCAATATTCGACTTCCACCTCCGCCCTCCGTTCCACCTCCACCTACCACTTCGTCCGCTCCATCCAATTCATCTGCTACCATGTCTAACCCAATCATTCGGGAACTCCTTGGTGGAGACCACGGGGTCGAAGTTGACTCCATTACTGCAGCAATAGTACCACCGGTCGACCCCGCTGGAGAACCTCAAGTTTCTCTTTATGATATAATTACCCAAATGGCACAAATTTTTATCGGCTCAGCTGGGGCTCAGGCTGAGCCCACTATATTTCCACAGGTTGGAAATACAGATCAGCAGGAGAGGCCAGACTTGAATATGGCCGACTCAGCGCACCAACAGACCTCACTTCCATCCCCTCCAGAGCATTCTAATCGATGAGTTTCTAGTGGGCAACCCTTGTAGGAAAGGAGGCCGGACCAAGGCACTTTGGGGATCGCCAATTTAGAAACATAGGGTACAGCTCAGCTTTACTTATTTATCCAGAGGGCGGCCCAACAAGCTGAACAGCTTCATTTTGAACTACTACAAAGGTGTGATGAGCAACAACAGTAGATTGCAGTGTTTACTGAACAATGCGACCAGCTCACAACCGCACAGGGGCAGCTGCAAGGGAAGATAGAACAAGTCACCACGATGTTTTCACAGGTATGGCCAGCCGTCGAGGCTCATTATACTCAGCTGCCTGCAAATGTGTCAGAGACAAGTATCGTAGAACAGGCCCTCCACCTCTGGATCGCACTCAATGGCCTCCATAAGGAAAATGTGAAGCTTCATGCAGCGTTAGCAGCCCAGCCAGCGCTGCCCGATCCAGAGGTAGTTTATACAGCACAAATTTCTGAAAAGTAGGGCCAGGTCCACCAGATGCAAGAAACTCTCACCTCTGCAGTGCGTGATGCATATGACCTCCTGAAGGGTCTTCAGGAGTGCTCAATGGCTCTGAAAATCAAAACACAACCAATCTTCACGTAGCTGCAGCAAATTTCGAGGGAAATCCAAGAGGCCATGGACCCCGCGCGGTTGGACCAACTATATGCCTAGGTGGATGCTTTAGAGGTGCAAATTTAGCAAACAGAGGCCAGCTCAACAATGGCCAAACAGGTAATTCGTGAGCTCTGCCCGCCCCTCCAACGCAGCGCCAGGACAATGCAACAACTCACCGCTGAGGCCGAAACCCAAATCGACATGGTGTTCGGGAATGTACTGGCGCATGTAGAGGAGGCAGCTGTCACTAAGATTGCCACAGAAACAAATTCATTGGTGCAAGGGTGGCAGCAAGCTGTATTGACCTTCCATGAGCTTAAGGCCACAACGTTTCGCAAAGTCCCGGAGTTGGGGCCCTTGTTTGGACAACAGGCTGAAGGTGCACAACTAGAACAGGGCACGGGGTCCAATGGGGAGATGGAGATAGAAATAGTGATTTTTAATTGACTCGAGGACGAGTCAAGAAACTATTTTCAGGGCTTGTTGGGGCCCTTGTTTTGAATATTTTGAATTTTGAATAAAGGACAGATTTTGGGTTGCGGAACGACACATGGAAGTCGCAACCAAGTCGCAACTACAGTAAGTCGTGGAGCTATCAAGGTGGTGAAGAAGCAAGAGATAGCTGAAGAAATAAAAATCATGAGCGTAGATGGAGAGAAGATACAACGAAAGACAGAAAGCAGAACTCATAGATGACAAGAGAGAAGTCGGAAGTCACCGATGAAGAACACAAGAGGAACTAGCAGTTGCGATGGCAGGTGAATAAATGGTAGTCACCCAACCGGAAGAAGAAACGAATGTGACAGAAGAGGCGAATGCAGAGCGATTGAAGGGGGTTGAGCAGAGGCTGCAGAGGGAATCCATTCTGGGCATGATATCTCTGTAGTTCCTAGGTTTCTCTTATCTATATTTCTGTCCTATAAGATGTCTGTGATAGATTTGTAAGGATCTTGCTCTAGGACCGATGTAACTATGGATTTGGTTGAAGATTATTAATATACCTACAGGTTACTGTTTGATCTTATGAATCACACACATGCATGATGTCTGTGATGCTTTAAAATTTTATTTTCTTAATACCTAGTCGATATTCTGAATGTTCTTGCATATATATGGTGTTGATGCAATCAATTCTATATTAATCATGAGTTGTGGATCCCTCCATCACCGTTGATCTCTTCCCCCCCTACATGCAGTCACGGCACGCCTCAGGTGAGACACTCTACTCTCCGGAGTAGAGTGATAATGCTGGCGTGGTTCTAGACTACAGTGGATACCCTTGTTGGCTCCAACCTCTGAACCTGGGTCTTGCCTGCGAAACTTGTTTCTTCGCCAACAGGTCCCTGTAATTTGTCAGATTGGAAAGACCAAATTGAACAAGGGTAACATCAAGCCAAATTTGGAGCCCTAGGACCTAGCCTTCCTAGACTCAGAGAGGGCTCTCTTTATATTTGTGTAAATTATGTAGCTTGATTGATTTTAGGGTTTTGATTTAGGCTAGTTATAATGATAGGGTTTGTTTGTTTCTTTTGTTTGGTTGGGTTGCTTGTCAAGCAAAAAAGATACAATGAGAGAGACTCATACCATTGGGCTATGGAGTCTACAAAAGGTCTTGAAAAGTACAACAATGGGTCAAGGGTGTTTCAAAGGGCAAGTTAACAAAACCAAATGGATCTTCAAAGCTTATGTGAGTGCTAGAACATTAAATTGTGAACATAGTAGGTTCAAAGGGCAGTTAAGAATCCTTTAACAAATACTTTAACAAGAATGGCCTTTAAGATCACTATGCATAAAGAAATAACCAAGGACAGGGCATACCATAAACTTCTTTGATCAAATTTCACCAAGTAAACCCTAAGTCAACAATCCAGCAAACCCTAGAGAGCAAGAAAATTGAAAGCTCTCTAATGATTTCACTTCTAGGCAAAGAAAACATTCAATATAACATATAATAATGATCAAAGAGCAGGGAACTCCTAAATTCCTTAATAAAATTATGAAAGACCTTCAAAGAAACTATTTAAGATGGACTAGAGGATAGGGCAAACCATGAACTTCCTCAGCCAAAACCCTAATCAGTATACTTCAAAGAAAAGACCTCAAAGACAATTTTTTAAGTTATACCAAAGGATAGGGCTAACCATAAAATTCTTTGGCATTGGCTCCATTAAATCATTCTTAAGACAAAAAATCTCTGTGGAACTAGAGAGCAATTAAGAATTCTCTAATTTGACCTAGCAGAGGAAAACATTAGAGCAATAGAAGCAGACAAACTTAAGGTGCTTCTAATCAGCATATCTTAAGCTAAATTTTCTATTTTGTTGCAAGAGAAAGATGCACAATATGGAAACATAAGAAGACAAGTTTAAAATCAGAAAAAACATCACCATTCACCATGTTCATGAATCCTGCAAATGTGCTTCTCTCATTTATGTTCAGTCCAAAACCTTTACAATGCTCCAAAGCCAAAAACTCTTTACAACTCAAAGTCTATGAATTTTATCTCAAAAATCAACCAACATGAATAATGAGGCCTCTATTAGCTCCCTGTAATTTGATAGATTGATTGAGATACAAATGGACAGGGTAACATCAAACCAAGATTTGGAATCCAAGGACCTAACCTTCCTGGATTCGAAGAGGGATCTCTCTAGTAGATGCAAAGATGTGAACTTGTTTGCTGATTAGAGTTGATTTTAGGCTAGATGTTAAGTACAGGGTATTTTGGTTGTTTTTGGTTGGGTATGATGCTTAGATGGATTTAGATAGAAAACATGGAAGATTGTTAAGCCATTGGGAAATGGAGTCTGACAACATCATGATGATTTTATCAATGGTTTCAAGAGCATTTTTAGGGCAATTTTAACTTGGTTGGTATGTCTTTGAGGTTGTGGTGGATGATGAGATGAACATTAAACTTGAGAATAAAATCTAGTGAAGGGAAGAATTAAATCCTTAATAACTTTTTAGACTAAGGGAGTTAGAAAATAATAAGCATGGAAAGAGAATCAAAGGCATAAGTGAAACCTAATCCTTTTAACACCAAACTGAACACAGATGACTATCTAAGACAAACATTCAAATGAAATTATAGAAATGAAAGAAACTTATTTAACTTTCATAGATTTCATTATCAAGAGCAGAAAAAACATTTAAGATGCACAAGTAGTTATAAACATAGAAGAAGAGAAAACTCTGAACATCTAAAGTTACAACTGTGAAGGTTCTTTGAAACAAATTTAGCTAGTAAAGGCAAAGAGCATGATTCAAACAAACTTCTTTGACAAACCTAGGCAAAGCTACTTTAAAGAGTTGATTCCAAAATAGAGTATTTCAGTAGCAACAATATGCAGGACTAGCCATAAATCATACTTGACACTAACTGATCTAAACCATTCAAGAAATGGACAAGCTAATAACTTATTAGAGAGCAAGATATGGATTCCCTAATATATCTCAATAGAAGAAAACATTAAGGCAATGAAGCACAAACAAAAGTAAGGTGCCATCAGGAAACATTTCTTAATATAATTTTGTTGTCATACTGCAACATAGCAAGATGGAAAACATAATGGAAAACTAGAAAAAAATGAACATAATAAACACTTCACCATCAACCAAGCTTATGGATCTTGCAAACAATCTTTATTCATCAACAAGCAAACCAGGGCATGCACGAGCTCCAAGACATCAAATTGTTATCAAAAACTCCAAGAGACTATGTATTTGCTTCAACATAAGTCATCAAAATCCAACCCAATACATAAGAGCCCCATGCTCTATTTATGGAGCAAATGAGGAGGTGGAAACCCTAAGAGGCTTCCAGAAACCCTAATTTAGCCATAAATGTCATAAATGTGCTTAATGACCATGCAAGGCCCAAGACACATAAGAGATAAGATAATAAATTGAAAACACCAAAACATAACTCCCAAATCAAATCAGGAGTGATTTTCCCAAGAAAATATTAAAAAATCAATTTGCCATTAATTAGTGTCTTTTGTTGACATTTTGGCCAAAAGTTGTCTCTGTGCGTAGCACCATATCAGCAAAAAATGGGTTCTGTTGCAGCTGAGTTTTGGACCCCTTCCCGACATCAGGTTTGGCCTCATGATGGCTCGTTGGAAAGTTTGAGGAGTCTAACCTCCAGAAATACTTGCGTTGTGCTGAATGGACGAAATTTACCTACTCAAAAATCCAATCTCCCATGACTGCTCTGTGCGCAGTGCCAGGCCTAAAAAGGAGGCAGAAAGGTCAATTTTGAGGTGTTTTTTGACCTTTTGAGGGGGCCAAAATGCTCCAATTGACCTGAAATTTTGTGGGTAGACTTCTGGTGACATGAAAAACCCAAAAATTTAAACTTTAGTAGCTGATTATTCCACAAAAAAGAGCGTAGCACCTAGGGTGATGCACTCCTAGGGGCCAAAATTTGGAAAAAACAAAAAGTTTCCAAATTTTCTTCAAAATTGGTGTGTAGACCCCTCAAGGTGTTTTAGACACCTAATGAGAAGAATTAGCCAAGATCTTGAGGCTTTCATGCACTTTGGTCCTTTTTAGATATTCTAGCTCTATGAGGGCTTGCTTCAATTTGGCATTAGAAAGCATGCTCTTCCTTGCATAGTGTTTGACCATTCTCTTCTGCAAGGAAAGGCCTCTCTTCACCTATTTGAAATGTTCGTGCTCCTATTTATAATAGTAGATGACCCTTTGTGCCCTTTCAAATTCCTTTTCCCATTCTTGAAGTTGGGAATCCTTTTCTAAGAGGAGAAATTTTGTACTCAACCCTTGGTCCTCATTATCACTGTCTAGATCAACAAAAGGAGGGCCTTGGGAAGTCTTTTTGATCATTTTGCTCCTTATTACCTCTACCTTCTATTCAAACTTTTCCACTTTTTCTTTGCCTTTTTCCAGTATTTTGACTGTTTGAGAAGTGATGGCCCTTTTCCTTTTAGAGGAAGCAAACACATTTCTTCTCCCTATGTGATATGTGCATGTGAGAGGGGTAACAATGGGAGTTATAAAGGCAGTGTCATCATCATTTTTTCCTTTAGTATGCTTGATATCTTCTGCACTTGCCTCACTCTAAATTTCTTTGTCATGCTTGGAATGATTTTTGTTAAGACAGACATGACTGTCATGACTCTTTCCTTGACTGCCTGATGTGCTTTGATGGTTTTCCTCCTCATCATCCTGCTCTTCCTCATCATCCTTCTCTTCTTCCTCCTCATCTTGTTGTTGTGCCTCTTCATATTTGTGGTTGCCTTCACTAACTTCATCATTTCCATCACTGCTTTCTTCATGGCTACTTCCCTCCTCTTCATCATTTTCTTCATTTTCATCATCTTCTTCTTCACTTCTCTCTCCTTGTACATCATTATCTACGTCATCTTCCTCCTGACTAGTGCCTCCTATTTTTTCTTCACTAGGACTATTGTCAGCCCCTTCACTTGGAAATTTAGGGGATGAGGTAATAGGTGAAATTCTTTGTGGATAAGGCACATGGGCAGATGATGGATGTGTGGAGGTAGATGGTTGTGAACTGGAAGGAAATTTCTGTTGGATGAAGGCCCAGGGGTCTGAAAAAACATCATGTGAGATGAAGATCTCCCAAGATATACCTTGTTTCTCTAGCTGGTATAGGAAAATCATCTTGATCAGGGAGTGATGAAAGAGGCTAGGAATTTGATGTTCATAGATTTTCCTCTTGACAGCGGAGTCCATTTTATCAATACTCCAGAAAAGGTAATAAGGTAGGTTCATCATCTTGACTTCGGTAAAATGCATCAGAAACCTGATATGATGTGAGTAGAGCCGGGAGTATCTTCCCTCACATGTGAAAAAACTGATAATCTGCCTCATTAATGCTTCATACCTCTCTAGCAAATGAGAAAAAGGGAAAATAGCGTTACAATCTTGTTGATAGGTGGGTTTCAAATAAGGCCCATAATAACCCAAATCCAACTTCTTTTGTTTGAACCAAAACTCACCAATGTCTAGTATACATGTTGCATTGGAAATGATTTCAGATGAAAGCTCAAATTGGACCCGTGCTAGATTAAATTGGTGGTTTTGTAGGCTACAGGAAAATAATCTAGTCAAGTCTGGATGATTGTTGAATTTCTTGAGCTTCTCACAAAATTTGTAGCACCCTACATCCTGGAAGCATGAAAGGATCATAGGAGAGGAAGTGATTGGAGTGGTGTCTAGGGGCTCAAATATTTTAGCTTTTCCTCCATGATGTTTTCTCTTGTTGGGAGTGTGACTCTCATCACCGTTGGTGTGACTGCCTCTCTCTGACATGATGGCTGGTCCAAAACAACAATAGAAGCCTTGGGCTTTTCTTGAGGGTTTTTTGGAGTAAAACAAGTGGTGTAGGTCAACTCTGTATAAAAAAGGAAAGCTAAGGTGAAGAAAATTTTTTCAAATCTTGTACTTGGTGGTGGTGGTCAGCCTTATAGTTACTCATTCCTCTCTTTACACTCAAAACCAAATTTTCTTACAAACCCTAACTCAAAGACATAAAAATTTCTTTTTGTATAGTCTAGGGTTTGGTCAAATTTGACTATGGATGACCTCTTTGATTTTAGGCAAATAAATGCTTGGGAGGTGGAAAAGGGTTTCACCAACCTTATATTTAGCTTGTAGAAGTTTAGAGGCCGAAAATTTGATTTTTGAAGGCCTTTAGCAAAATCTGGAAAATGCTACCAGGAGTGCAGTGCCGGTGCACAGTGCCTATGCACAACGCCAGGCCGGTCGAGCTGTTGGAGCGTAGCTCTGGGTGGAATGGGCGGTCTCCCAGGCACCTGTTGAATTTTTTGGGCCTGAGCATAGCACCAACCCAGGCGCGTAGCACTGTGCTATGAGTGCATAGCGTAGTGTAATTTTACACTGCTCGTCTCACCTCTATGTGTAGTACCAGAGGCCAGGGGCATAGCACTAGCCTCTACACATAGCGCCGGTAAATTCTCACAGTTTTGCTTGAAAAACACTACAACTCTTCACCAATGGTTTCTTCTCCTTTGCAAAGTGGAAAATGGTGCAGGGGGGAAATTAGAAGGGGCCCTTTATAGCTTTTTTGAAAAATAAATCAAAAGGGCAAACCCACTTTTGTAAAGTTCATGTTTCCCTCTATTCTTGCATGTCTTTTTACTAACATTTCACTGTGTAGAACACTTTTGGCGTAGTTTTTGCAAAAATTTTACTCATGCTTTTATCATCATTTTGCAGGACAATATTTTGATAAGGATTCCCTTGTTGGGGGTCTTCAGCCAAGATGTAAATCATGGGAAAAATGCTTCTTAAGCTATGTTTGTTAGTGAATTATGTCTCATTTTGATCTTAAGGTAAAAACTCTATTTTTGCCTCTTTGGTGAGATGAGGCTCTGCATACTGATACTCTTTATCACTTTCCTCTCTTAGTGCAAGTGCAGAAATGCTATTTTCGCAAAACCCTAAGGAGGAGGCTTCTGTCCTTGAAATCTCTGAGATGGTTCTTTGCTTGCCACCAATGTTTTGTTAAAAACACTAAAACAACCCCTGATATTCTTTTACCTATAGGTCTATTGTTTTTTTTTTATTTGTTTCTGCCTATTGCTAATAATCACATCCTATTACCTTTCCTCTTCTTATTGCTGGTGGCCACCTTGGCTCTTCTTTGAAGAAAATGTGAACAAGGGTAGTTGTCCCTTGTAGTGTTTGTGCTCTAAGATAAGGAGGGTTTTCTTGAATGACTTTGGGTCAAAATGCTTGATTTTATTCTGCTTTGAATGAAACCTCTTCATGCAGCAAGGCATAACTTTTTGGGCACCAAATCCATCCTATGACTCAGTGAAAACTTAGGTGCCCTAATGGGGACCTTTGGACTTGGATTTTGGACAGAGATCTAGACTTAGGGATCACCAAGTATAAGATAGGACCTGTGATATGCTTAGTGTGTTTTGAAGACCTAGGATGTAGCATACTTGAAGATCCAAAGGGTCTGTAGAGACAATAAGTGTCTGAGAATATTATGAAAGAGTCAGCAATGCTATTTGATTGGTAGGTTTGAATAGTAGTAGGGAATCCTGTAGGTAAGAAAAACAAAGGATTTGAGCCAAAAGGAAATACATGGTGAAAAATGGGTGACAGTTGATGTTAAAATAAATGGCTTGAGCCCATGATGGGTCTTCTAGGAGTGGTGGGCTAGGCATGAATAGATAGGAAGATGAAGTAGTGAATGTTTTATCTCAAGATAATGAAGGCAGTGAGATTTCTAGAACTCACAATACTTATGAATTTTGTTTCTAGAAATCTACGACCACTACTTAGTCATCTTCAGATAGTGAAAATTATGGATCACTAACAATGGCTCCACTTGGGGAGGGAAGATCCTTCTCAGGAGGTGTCCAGAACTTCAGATTTTCTGGCTTTTGGAAATCAGTGCCTTTTCCATTGGGGAGATGTGCTCTTTCTTCATTTGCTGATGTGTGTTTCGAGTCTGTGATCTCTGAGATCTGAAAAGACATGATTCATATCGGCATCATTTCTACCTACCCAGTCTACCTTCCTAAAAAAAATTATTCATTGGGTGCACTTGAACTGGCAAACCCTTGACATTTCTCTTTTTGGAAACAAAAATAAAACTATCTAACTGTACCCTAATTTCTTCCAAGAGCTCAGATTAGGCTGATGAAATATTTTTATTTTCTACCTAATCTACTCATTTGTCAAGATCAAGCTATTTGAAAAACGTTTTTCTCTATCCTACTAACATGAAATTGAAAATCGCGGTAAATCAAGATTAGACAGTCTAACTTACCGTGAGTTGTGGCATTGAAACAAGCTACACACAAGTGTTATTTTTGTATGGAAAAAATTAGGAAACATGAGGCAATATATGTCATTTGTTTAAAATCCCCATTTTCCTCTTTGTTTCAGATTTGGGCATGTGGAACCAGCATCTCTCAGTCCTAATCTATCTTTTGACAAGTCAAACTTGAAAATTTTGGCCTACTCTTTTTCACTAACTTATCAACCATAAATTTAAAACATGTTCAGCCATGATTAGGCTGGATGAATGAAAAATGATTTTTGAAATAAGCAGTGGCATTTAGACTTGCACACTTTCAGCATTATTTTTTTTCTTAGGTATGGGGTTGTACCTCTCTTTAAAACTCTGCCCTCTTTTCTTTTTATATTATTCTTGTGATTTTTCTTTTCATCAAACAGTGGTATGTATAATGAATGTGAAAAAAAAACTAGGCTGCTTGAAAAAAGTAATATTTAGGCATCCTCCCATTTACCAGACCTCCAAACATTTCAGTCCCATCCAGCTCTTGCAAAAAAGAAAGCATTTTTGCCTCTAGCTGACTAAATGATGTAAGGGCCTTTCCATAGATTTTCAAACTTACCATGTTTTTCCTTGTCTTCCGTTCTTGAATCCCATTTTAGAACCATGTCTCCAATCTAAAAATAATTTTCTTTGGTTCTCCTATCAAATATTTTCTTGATATTGTCATGTATAGCTTGTGTCCTTTTGTAAAATTCTTCCCTTGACTGCTGCAAATGAATGGTTTGGTTCAGCCTCCTCTGCATGTCATTTTCTTCTAATTGTACTTCTTGAAGAAGCTTCATGACTGGAACTCTCAAAGAGGTGGGGAAAACTGCACCATGCCATACACTAGTTGATAGGGAGACATACCAATAGATTTCTTGGTGGTTAGTCTATCAGCCCATAGTGCATGCACTAGTTTTCTGTGCCATGCTTTTTTATTTTGTTCTAAGAGATTCTTAATGATTTTTACCAAGCTCTTGTTAGAGGACTCAGCTAGTCCATTACCCTGTGGCTAATAAGCAGTGGAGTGACCTAGGGTGATGTGATATTTATAGAAAAATTCCACCATTTTCTTAGATGTAAAGGCAGCAGCGTTATCGGTGATGATATTCTTAGGACAACCAAACCTAGATAGGATGTTTGTTTCAAGGAATTTGATGATGACTGAGTCAGTGCCATTTCTAGAAGGGATGGCTTGTATCCACTTGGTGAAATAATCAGTGGCAGTGAGGATCCACTTATGTTGGGCAGATGAAGTAGGATGGATCTCTCCTATCAAGTCCAAATCCCACTGCTGAAAAGGGGCTTCAACACTGATGGGGTGCAAGGGTAAAGGTATAAGATTTCTTTTGCCATCAAAGATTTGGCACTTATGGCAAGTCATGACTAGTTTGTGAGTATCGAAAAATAGGGTAGGCCAATAGTAGCCAGCTCTAAGGATCTTGTTGGTTGTGGTCTTCCAATAGAGGTGACCCCCACATTCTCCCTCATGTAATTCATGCATGATTTTCTCTGCATCATCTTCAAGAAAACACTTAAGCAGCAAACCAACAAAACTCTTCCAGTACAATACTCCATCTAGAATGCCAAAATTTAATGCTTTTTTTTTTAAGAATGTTTCTTTGGTTTTTTACAAAGAAGGGGGATCATTAAGATAAAGAAGCATATAAGTAATATCAGCATACCAAGGTGAATTTAAAAACATTTATTCAATCTATGGTGTTTTAATTTCTTCAGTTTCTTCTAACATACCAACCATATTCATGTCTAAAGCTTGGAAATTTGAGTCAGCCATAAGTTTTTCAAGTCCTTGACCTTTAATCAACTTAGTGGGTCTGATTTCTAAATCATATTCTAAAATGGTAGCAATCCACTTGCCCCTTTTACCATCAGGGTCTTGATTAAGTATATCTTTGACAACTGTGTTTGGGACAAAGGCTATCATATTTGAATGCAAAATATAAACTATAAAATACTTCAAAGCTTTGATTAAGGCAAACGCTTGTATCTCCATAATGTTATACTTTAGAGGGGAATCCCTTAAGGCTTTGCTGAAGAAATCTATGGGGTGCTCTTGCCCCATGATGTTCTTTTGCAACAATACTACTTCCACGGTATGTTCAGAGGCAAAGGAGAAAATGTAAGAGTCCTTGGTGAAGTCAAGGTTGATTAAGACTGGTGTTTGTGTGAGTGCTTGTTTTACCAGCTCATAAGATTGTTTTTCTTCCATATTCCACTTCACACCTACTTCCTTTTTCAACATATTTGTGATATTTTTTAGGAGCTCAACAAGGTTAGGGATGAATCTTCTTAAGAAGTTAATCTTTCCAATGAAATATTGCAGCTCTTTAATGTTTCTAAGATGGTTGATTTGTAAGATGCCTTCTATTCTTTTGGGATCTATCTTGATTCCTTCCTCAGAGATGATGTGACCTAAGAGTTTTCCTTCCTGAAGGCCAAACAAAGTTTTCTTAGGATTTAGGGACATACCATACTTTCTACATTTTTCAAAGAATTTTCTCAAGTGGACTAAGCGCTCGTCATCAGTCTTAGAGTACATAGTGATGTCATCAAGATATATTACTATGAAGTAACCTATGTCTTCTGAAAAACCAATGTCCATTTCCCTTTTGAAAGTAGCCCCTTCATTCATTAAACCGAATGGCATTTTAACATACATGAATGTACCCCAACGTGTAGTGAAAGCAGTTTTAAGTTGGTCACTTGGAAAGACTAGAACTTGGTTATAACCTAAGAAGGCATCTAGTAATGAGATTCTTTGTGAGCCAACTAATTTTTGGAGTATGTGATCCATTTTAGGCAAGGGGTAATTGTCTTTCAAGGAGGCTTTTTTAAAATTTCTGAAGTCAATACAAAGCCTAATTTCCCCATTCTTCTTCCTAACTGACACAAGGTTGGACACCCATTCTGAGTATTGGAAAGGGACTATGATCCCGACATCGTACATCTTTTTGATTCCTTTCTCAACTGAGGGTAACAAGAGGGGGTTTATTCTTCTCAAGTTTTGCTTAAATGGTTTTTGATTTTCTTTGAGAGGAATTTTATGTTGGATCATTTTGGTGTCATAGGATTTCAAGTCTTCATACCCCCAAGCAAAGACATCTTTAAATTCTCTAAAAAGCTCAATGTATTTATGTTTTGTGTGAGATGGGAGAGTTTTGGACAGCTTGATTATTTTGGTCTCTTTCATCCCTCCAATGCTACACTCTTCTATATTTGTTTCAGTGGATTCCATCTTGGGTTTTTTAGCTACATCATTAAAATCAAACAACTCTTCTAATGGTGTAAGGCCTCTTGGCAAGGTGTCATCTTTGTACTGCAGAATTTCAAGTTCTCTTTGATCTAATTTATCAAATACTTCTGCAACACAAGGGATTTGAAGGTGGTTTATGTCATCATCAAAGGGCAGCTCTATTTTGGGAGTTTCATTTTTAGCATCATTATTTCATTCAAATCTCAAACTCTGTTTTGTGCTTGCAAAGTCATTTCTGGATCGTAGAAAATCATCTATTTGGTCATCATTGTCAGACACTTGCCAATGGTTCAAGTTGTATGGTACAATAGGTTTTTTCTTTATTTTTATGAGGCATTGATTATTTTCATAAGGTAAAGAGAAATTGCTGGTAGGGAAGGCAAGCTCATTGGCAAGGCAGTTTTGGGCCCTAGGGATGAAAGTGAGCTCATATTTCTCAAAGGTTTTGAGAAGGTCTAGGGCAGCATTTATATATTCCCTTAGCCTAGGGTTCTTGGCTGAATATTCTCCCTTAATTTGATTTATGATCAATTATGAATCTCCTTGAACCAAGATTTTCTTAGCTTTGAGGTCTTTGAGTAGGTGTAAACCAATAAGGAGAGCCTCATATTCTGCAATGTTTTTGGTGCATTGGAAATATAACCTATAGGAATGGCCTTCATTTGTGTTGTGGAACCAAACCCCTACTCTTGAACCAACCTTACCACAAGAGCCATCAAAACTTATATGCCAAAGGGTGTCAATTTCAGTTTTGTCAATGTTCTGCACTTCAGGGTTGTTAGAGTTTGGGGTGTCATTTTCTTGGTCAGAGGATTGTCTTGGTTGTTCTAAGGGGATTAGTTCTTTCTCCTTATCGTTTGTTTGTTTATCTATGTCATTTTCATTGTATAGGATGAAGGAGTCAAGGTCTGAGTGAATGGAATAAACTGATGTGTTATTTTTCCTATCTATGTTACTCACCATGTATTTCATGTGGGATTCCTGGTATAATCTCCTTGTTTGATTGAAAAATGGGATGGTGGGATAAGTCATGTCCATTTGAAGGCTTCCCTAGAGTTTGGCCCCCCATGATCTAGATAAAAGCATGCCATACTTTGGGGGGATTTCAGCCACAACTATATCCATGAATAGACTCTTAGTGGGGATTTGTGCCAAATTGACATACAGATCCTTGATTAGGTCTAGACACTTGACCCTACTAGAATCAAAAGAGTACAAGTCTTTGTAGGGCTTTGTGATCTCTAAGCCCAATCTCTTCATCACAACCTTTGGCATGAGGTTGTGTGAGGCACCAAAGTATAACATAGCATTATGCAGAATTTTGTCATGTATGTTCAGACTTACATAGAAAGGAGGGACAACTCCTTCCTGATATTTTGCCTCTACTTCAGGACCAAAAAATAGCTCTGTTTTATCATCAGTTAAGTTTAAAGTATCGGTATCATTCCCTATATTTAACACTTTGAAAATATGGGATCTATATACCTCTTGGGTTACCAACTCAGTGAGGGGTATGGTTTTCTTGATTTTAGCAATCTCCCCCTCAAAGATGAAAGGAGCAAGTGTCTTCATTGTATTTACATTAGCTTTATCAGCCATGAACTTTTCTACATTTTTTATTTTTTGATTCTGATTTGATGGTTTGGACAACAATTTTTTTTCAAGGCTACTAGTTGAAGTACTAGGGTAGCTTGATTCATTACTAGGTTGGCTAGTCTTGGGTTTGTTTAGGTCAGCTTTTTTGGCCATAGTATTTGTGGTTTCTGATGTCTTTTTAGGAATATGTTCAGAGGTCTTTCTTACAACAATGTTTGGCTAATTTGTTTTAGGAACATCTTGATTCTTTTTTCTCCTAAGGTCATATTGCCTATGGACTTCCATAAGGGAATTCTCAAATCATAGTATATAGTCTTCGAAATATTCATATGATTTCTCATTTGGTTTTGAAGAAAAAATCCTTTGTTCTTCTTCGGTAAGGAAGGTGTTATCCTCATCATCCGAACCTATGACATTTACATAGTCTTCTTCCAACTGCTCAGGATCTCTTTCATCTTCATCTACATAGTTGTCTTGGAAAGGATGTCTGATTTGTTGGTCATTCTCTCTTTGTCTGACTTCAGGAGGGTCTCTTCTAAAATTTTGATTCCTATTCCTATTTTGAAGATTGTCTTGACTTTCCCTAGGATGTGTTCTCTCATTCAAACTGATTGTTTCCATCATTCTCTCCATTGTCCTAGCTATGGAGTCAGAGTTAGTGTCAACATAGGAGGTTGTGGGAACTGTCTCATCTTTATAAGTCAAAATTTTTTCTGATCTCGTCCTAGCCCTTTTCTCAATTAAATTGGCCTCTACACTCACAACCCCTTTTTGCATGTCTTCTAGAGTTAGGTAATCTCTCTCCCTTAGTTGAGAGGCCATATCAGTATTGAAGCCTTCAGTACATTTTACTAAGGCTAAGCCTTAAAGAGGTTTTATGTGTGGTGGGAGGGAATTGTAAACACTATTAAACCTAGTGGAGTAGTCATGAACACTTTCTCCTGGATTCCTTTTAAGTTTGTTATACTCAGAAATAATTTGGAGTTTTTTCTTGATTTCCCATTTTTTTACAAAGGTTTGGTAGAGGGTATGGAGATCATGAATTCTATTGGGAGGTAAGTCTTTAAAGCATTTCTCGGGTTCTCCCCCTAGGCTCTGAGCAAAAATCCTCATTTTTATGGTTTCTTCTTCTATCTCCATGTAGTCAAAATCATCATTAATTCTATCTGCATGTTTTTGAGCAATGATGGATTCAGTCCCTAAGAAGTGAGGGATATTGGACTGATAGTCATTTGGCAGAGGTAATAGTGGTTGTTGTAGAGCTAGTGGAGCATACTAGGCTTCCATGATGGGAGGAAAAGGAAATAAGGGCTGATTTACAAGGGAGGATTTGTGAGAGTTGGAGTAGGATGGAGTGGGGTGGTTTTCACAGTGGTGGTATGAATGGGTGTAGCTAAGGTAATTGGACCAGATAAATTATTTTGAGTGGATTTGAGATGAAAAGAGCTGAAGTGATGGAGAAGCTGAAAGTTAGGTGGAGTGGAAGGAGAAGCTTATCTACCGGAGCTTTGCTGCAAATCTACAAGGTCAGTTTGGTCAACCCTACTTTGTGACTTGGTCCTGAATAGATTCTTGGTATGGTGCAAGTCAAAATGAGGATCTGGTGAAATTGTAAGGTGTTCTAGTGTAGAAATTTCTCTATGAATGGTCCTAACAGTGGGTGAGTTTCTAGCTTTAGAAGTTTGCCACAAAATATTTTCTAGGTCATCAACTACGGTAGGAGGATTTGGGTCTGGGTGTGATCTGGTACTGATCCTTCGTGAAGCCAGATCTCTTTACTCACAGAAGGTATAACTAGGCCTTGAAAAATGTTTTGGACTGATTTGACACAATCCTAGAACAACCTATGGGACTAGTGAGATGCAAAAAGGCCTACTTGAGGCTAGTGGAGTCGCCAGGTGGATTCTTTTTGAAATTTTGAAGATATGTATACAATGGTCCACCAAAAAATTCTTGATAAAATAAATCTAGGGAGTGCTTTTGGGTTTTTTATTTTCTTTATGCAGCCTTAAGGTTAATGAGTATCCCCTAGTTGAGTCATGATCTTGCTAGGATGGTGAAGCAATTAGTTTCTACTCTTGGCTATGGGTTGTTTTTTAAGTCAAACTAGGGATGTATATGAGTCTATAAGAGTTTTTCAGGCTACTATGAACTCAGTCCCATCATGATCGCCAATATTTTAGGTGTGAGCGACGGGATAAATTCACAAGATAGTACTCTTAAGGGTTTTTTGAAAGGTTTAGGGAGGTCTAAGTTTGTTTATCAATCAGAGTCCCACCGTGATTGCCATTATGTTAGCTCCCCTTAATTTGCTAGATTGTTTGAGATACAAATGGACAGGGTAACATTAAATAAAGATTTCGAATCCAAGGACCTAGCCTTCCTGGATTTAGAGAGGGATTTCTCTAGTAGATGCAAAGATGTGAACATGTTTGCTGATTAGGGTTGATTTTAGGCTAGATGTTAAGTACAGGTTATTTTGGTTGGGTATGATGCTCAGATGGATTTATATAGAAAACATGGAAGATTGTTAATCCATTGGGCAATAGAGTCTAACAAGGTCATGATGAGTTCATCAGTGGTTTCAAGGGCATTTGCAGGGAAATTTTAACTTGTTTGGTAGGTCTTTGAGGTTGTGGTGGATGATGAGATGAACATTAAACTTGAGAATAAAAGCTATTGAAGGGCAGAACTGAATCCTTAATAACTTTTTAGACTAAGGGAGTTAAAAATCATAAGCATGGAAAGAGAATCAAAGGAATAAGTGAAACCTAATTCTTTAGACTTCAAACTAAACATATATCATTATCCAAGACAAACATTCAAATGAAATTATATAAAGGACAAAAATTTATTTAACTTTCATAGATTTCTTTATCAAGAGTAGAAAAAAATTTTAATATGCACAAGTAGTTATAACCATAGAAGAAGAGAAAACTCTGAACATCTAAAGGTACAAATGTGAAGGTTCTTTTAAAAAAATTTAGCTAGTAAAGGAAAAGAGCATGATTCAAAAAAACTTCTTTGACAAACCTTGGCAAAGTTGCTTTAAAGAGTTGATTCCAAAACAGAATATTTCAGTAGCAACAATATGCAGGACTAGCCATAAATCATGCTTGACACTAATCGATCTAAACCATTCAAGAAATGGACAAGCTAATAACTTCTTAGAGAGCAAGAGATGGATTCCCTAATATATCTTAACAGAAGAAAACATTAAGGCAGTGAAGGAAAAGTAGAAGTAAGGTGCCATCATGAAACATTTCTTAATCTAAATTTTTTGTCCTACTGCAACATAGCAATATGGAAAACATAATGGAAAAATAGAAAAGCATGAACATAAGAAAAACTCCACCATCAACCAAGCTTATGGATCCTGCAAATAGTCTCTATCCATCAACAAGCAAACCAGGGCATGCATGCGCTCCAAGACATCAAATTGTTATCAAAAACTCCAAGAGACTATGTATTTGCTTCAGAATAAGTCATCAAAATCCAAACCAATACATAAGAGCCTCATGATCTATTTATGGAGCAAATGAGGATGTGGAAACCCTAAGAGGCTTCTAGAAGCCCTAATTTAGCCATAAATGTCATAAATGTGCTTAATGACCATACAAGGCCCAAGACACATAAGAGATAAGATAATAAATTGAAAACACCAAAACATAACTCCCAAATGAAATCAGGAGTGATTTTCCCAAGAAAATATTAAAAAATCATTTTTCCATTAATTAGTGTCTTTTGTTGACTTTTTGGCCAAAAGTTGTCTCTATGCGTAGTGCCATATCAACAGAAAATAGGGTCTGTTGTTGCTGAGTTTTGGACCCCTTCCTCACATCAGATTTGGCCCTGTGATGGCTCCTTAGAAAGATTGAAGAGTTTAAAAAATACTTGAGTTGTGCTGAATGGATGCAATTTACCTACTGAAAAATCTAATCTCCCATTACTTCTCTCTGTGCAGCGCCAAGCCTAAAAAGGAGGCAGAAAGGTCAATTTTGAGGTGTTTTTTGACCTTTTGAGGGGGAAAAAATGCTCTAATTGACCTGAAATGTTGTTGGAAGACTTATGGTGACATGAAAAACAAAAAAATATAAAATTCAGTAGCTGAGGATGCCCCAAAAAAGAGCGTAGCGCCTAGGGTGTTGCGCTCCTAGGGGCCAAAATTTGGAAAAAAACAAAAAAATTTCGGATTTTCTTCAAAATTTGTGTGTAGACCCCTCAAGGGGTTTTAGACACCTGCTGAGAAGCATTAGCCAATATCCCAAGGATTTCATGCACTTTGGGACGTTTTAGCTCTTCTAGCTCTATGAGGGCTTGCTTCAATTTGGCATTAGCAACCATGCTCTTCCTTGCATAGTGTTTGACCATTTTCTTCTGCAAGGTAAGGCCCCTCTTCACCTCTTTGAAATATTTGTGCTCTTGTTTATAATAGTATATGACCCTTTGTGCCCTTTCAAATTCCTTTTCCCATTCTTGAAGCTGGGCATCCTTTTTTAAGAGGAGCAATTTTGCACTCATCCCTTATTCCTCATTATCACTGTCTAGATCAACAAAAAGAGGGCCTTCCGAAGTCTTTTTGATCCTTTTTCTCCTTCTTACCTGTACCTTCTATTCAACCTTTTCCACTTTTTCTTTGCCTTTGTCCAATATTTTGACTGTTTGAGAAGTGATGGCCCTTTTCCTTTTAGAGGCAGCAAACACATTTCTTCTCCATCTATGATATGTGCATGTGAGAGGGGTAACAATGGGAGTTCTAAAGGTAGTGACATCATCATTTTGGATTTTAGTTTGGTTGATATCTTTTTCACTTGCCTCACTCTGAATTTCTTTGTCATGCTTGGACTAATTTTTTTCAAGACAGTCATGATTGTCATGACTCCTTCCTTGACTGCCTTATGTGCTTTGATGGCTGTCCTCCTCATCATCCTACTCTTCCTCATCATCCTGCTCTTCTTCCTCCTCATCTTTCTATTGTGCCTCTTCATCTTTATGGCTAGCTTCACTAACTTCATATTTTCCATCACTGCTTTCTTCATGGCTACTTCCCTCCTCTTCATCATTTTCTTCATTTTCATCATCTTCTTCTTCACTAATCTATCCTTGTCCATGATTATCTATCTCATCTTCCTCCTGACTGTTGCCTCCTATTTGTTCTTCACTAGGGCTATTGTCAGCCCCTTCACTTGGAAATTTAGGGGAGGAAGTAATAAGTGAAATTATTTGTGGATAAGGCACATGGGGAGATGATGGATGTGTGGAGGTAGATGGTTGTGAACTGGAAGGCAAGTTCTGCTAGATGATGGCCCGGGGGTCTGCAAACACATCATGTGAGATGAAGGTCTCCCAAGATATACCTTTTTTCTCTAGCTGGTATAGGACAATCATCTTGATCAGGGAGTGATGAAAGAGGCTAGGAATTTGGTGGTCATAGATTTTCCTCTTGACAGTGGAGGTCATTTTATCAATAATCCATAAAAGGTAATAAGGTAGGTTCATCATCTTGACTTTGGTAAAATGCATCAGCAACCTGATATGATATGAGTAGAGCCAGGAGTAACTTCCCTCACATGTGAAAAAACTGATAATCTACCTCATTAATGCTGCATACCTCTATAGAAAATGAGAAAAAGGGAAAATAGCCTTACAATTTTGCTGATAGGTGGGTTTCAAATAAGGCCCATAATAACCCAAATCCAACTTCTTTTGTTTGAACCAAAACTCACCAATGTCTGGTATACCTGTTGCCTTGGAAATGATTTCAGATGAAAGCTCAAATTAGACCCCTGCTAGATTAACTTGGTGGTTTTGTAGGCTACAAGAAAATAATCTAGTCAAGTATGGATGACTATTGACTCGCTTGACCTTCTCACAAAATTTGTAGCACCCTACATCCTAGAAGCATGAAAGGATCATAGGAGAGGAAGTGATTGGAGTGGTGTCTCGGGGCTCAAATCTTTTAGCTTTTCCTCCATGATGTTTTCGCTTGCTAGGAGTGTGAATCTCATCACCACTGGTGTGAATACCTCTCTCTGACATGATGGTTGGTCCAAAACAGCAGTAGAAACCTTGGGATTTTCTTGAGGGTTTTTTAGAGTAAAACAAGTGGTGTAGGTCAACTCTTTTGTAAGAAAGGAAAGCTAAGGTGAAGACCGTTTTTTCATATCTTGTACTTGGTGGTGGAGGTAAGCCTTATAGTTACTCAGTCCTCTCTTTGCACTCAAAACCAAATTTTCTGACAAACTCTAGCTCAAAGACATAAAAATTGATTTTTGTATAGTCTAGGGTTTGGTCAAATTTTGACTATGGATGACCTATTTGATTTTAGGAAAATAAATGCTTGGGAGGAGGAAAATGGTTTCACCAACCTTATATTTAGCTTGCAGAAGTTTAGAGGCCGAAAATTTGATTTTTGAAGGTATTTGGAAAAATATGGAAAATGTTGCCAGGAGTGTAGCACCGGTGTGCAGTGCATGTGCGCAGCGCCGGGCCAATCGGGTTGTCAAAGCGTAGCGACAGGAGGAATAGGTGGTCTCTCAAGCGCCTATTGAATTTTTTGGGCCCAAGAATAGCACCAACCCAAGCGTGTAGTGTCGTGCTGTGAGCGCGTAGCACAAAGTAATTTTACACTACCCGGCTCACTTCTGTGCGTAGCACCGGAGGCCAGGGGCATAGCGCCAGCCTTTGCACGTAGTGCCAGTTAACTCTCACAGTTTTGCCCGAAAAACACTGCAACTCTCTGCCAACGATTTATTCTCTCTTGAAAAGTGGCAAATGGTGCGGGGGGGAAATTAGAAGGGGCCCTTTATAGATTTTTTGAAAAATAAATCAAAAGGAAAAACCCACTTTTGTAAAGGTCATGTTTCTGTCTATTCTTGCATGTGTCTTTTTACTGACATTTCACTGTGTAGAACACTTTTGGCATAGTTTTTGAAAGATGTTTAATCATGATTTTATCATATTTTTGTAGGACAATATTTTGACAAGGATTCCCTTACTGGGGGTCTTCAGCCAAGATGTAAATCATGGGCAAAATGCTTCTTAAGCTATGTTTGTTAATGAATTATGTTCCGTTTTGATCTTAAGGTAAAAACTCTGTTTTTGCCTCTTTGGTGAGATGAGGTTCTGCATAATGATACTCTTTATCCCTTTTCTCTCTTAGTGCATGTGAAGAAATGCTATTTTGGAAAAACCCTAAGGAGGAGGCTTCTGTCCTTGAAATCTCTAAGATGGTTATTTGCTTGCCACCACTGTTTTTTTTTAAAACACTAAAACAACACCTGATACTCTTTTACCTATAGGTCTGTTGTTTTTTTTTTGTGTGTATGCCTCTTGGTGATAATCACATCCTATTACCTTACCTCTTCTTATTTCTGGTGTCCACCTTGGCTATTCTTTGAAAAAAATGTGAACAAGGGCAACTGTCCCTTACAGTGTTTCTGCTCTAAGCCAAGGAGGCTTTCCTTGAATGACTTTGGGTCAAAATTCTTGATTTTATTCCCCTTTGAATGCAACCTCTTCATGCAGGAAATCATAACTTGTTGGGCACCAAATCCATCCTATGACTCAGTGAAAACCTAGGTGCCCTAATGGGGACCTTTGGACATGGATTTTGGATAGAGATCTAGACTTAGGGATCACCAAGTATAAGATATGACCTGTGATAAGCTTAGTGTGTTTTGAAGACCTAGGATGTAGCATACTTGACTATCCAAAGGTTTTGTAGAGACAATCAGTGTCTAAGAATATTATGGAAGAGTCAACAATGCTATTTGATTGGTAGGTTTGAATATTAGTAGGGAATCCTGTAGGTAAGAAAAACAAAGGATTTGAGCCAAAAGGCAAGACATGGTGAAAAATGGGTGACATTTGAGGTTAAAATAAATGGCTTGAGCCCATGATGGGTCTTTCAGGAGTGGTGGGCTAGGCATGACTAGATAGGAAGATGAAATAGTGAAATTTTTATCTCAGGATAATGAAGGCAGTGAGATTTCTAGAGTCATAATACTTGTGAATTTTGTTTCTAGAAATCTAGGACCACTACTTAGTCTTCTTCAGATAGTGAAAATTATGGATGAATGATAGCCTCCATGCAATATTTAACTTGCAAAGGAGGATCGAAACCCTAGCAAGGGTTTCAAAATGTCATTAATTACACATAAATTTCATTTTGTCCTATGATACCATGCAAGGCCCAAGGCACAAATATCCTAACTTAAAAAATACAAAAATTTCTCTTACATAAAATCCCAACTAATTTTAGAGATATTTGCCTATTGAGGCATCAAAATATCTTTTTCATTAACTCCTTCTATGTTTTGTTGACTTTCATGCAAGGGTGTAGTGCCAGGCCAAGGGAACAACGCCAAATCTGGAAAAATTGCCCAGCTGTGATTTGGAGGCCTTCCCAATGTCCAAATGAGCTCCATGATAGCTCATTGGAAATCCTGTCCTGTCTAGTTTCAAATTTGGTGCCCATTTTCCTAGTCAAAAACCCATTCTCCCAAGACTGCTCAGGGCGCAGCTTTAGTACTGAAAATAGGGCAGATAGGTGATTTTTAGGTGGTTTTTGGCACTTTTAGAGGACCAATTTTGCTCCAAATGAGATGAAATTTTTTGTGGGTGATTTCCTTTCCCTGAGGAATAGAAAAATACAATTTTTTTCTCCATTGGGTGTCCCAAAAAAGAGCGCAGCGCCAATGGCGTTGCACGCTTGGCCTTTCAAAACAGTCAAAAATTCAAAATCTTCAAAAATGTGCCAAATTTTGGATTTGTCTTGCTAGTAATGTTTGGGATGCTTGTAGGGATGCATTAGAAGGAATTTCAAGTTTTTCTTTGTATTTTTCCTCCTTTAGGGATTGAATCTTTGCAAGGGCTCTTTTAAGCTTGGCCCTAGCAATCTTGTTTCTTAAGGCATAATGCCTTTCCATCTTCTTTTTCATGTCAAGGTCTCTCGTGGTCTTCTCTAGCTGATATTATAAGTTCACATTTGCCCTCTCTAGCCAATATTCCCTATCATCTCACTTGGAGTGAGTTGCTCTGCCAAGGCTGTCTCTTGCTCCTTTTCTTTGGTTAGAGCCTTATTCAAGCCAATTGTCCTTGGCTTCTTCATAGGAAGTTGTTCTTCCTCTTCTTTAGTGTCACATGAGTGCCCAAGACCTCATCTAGCTTTGCCTTGGCTTTTCTAGCTTCTTTCTGAGCTTTAATAGCTCTGATCTCATAGATAGCATTCTCTACCTCCAGCTGCTTATTTTCAACCTCAAAAAAGTGGATCACATTCTCAGCCCTACCTAGATTGGTTTGCAGATCTTTAATCTGAGCATCTTTTATTTTAAGAAACATGTTAGTGATTGTATGCTCATTTTCATCATCACTGTCAAGGTGAATAAGTTGAAACTCTTGTTCAATTTCATGATTGTCTTCTTCTTCTTCATAAATGATCTTTTCCTTACCTTTGTCAAGCTACTTGGTTGAGGTAGAAGGCATGGCCCCTTTCCTCTTAAGGGCAACAAACACATGCCTATTTCCCCTCTAGTAGGTCAAAGTAAAAGGTTCTATTATAATCATCTCAGTGCCATCTATCTCACTGCCATCATGACTGCCATCATCATTGGTATCATCACTGATCTCATGGCTCTTTGACCCACTTCCAACATCCTCACTGCTCTCTGCCTCATTTCCATCTACTTCACTAATATGTGCCTCAATATGCTCACTGCTCTTTTCTTCATTGCTTTCTTTCTTATTGGAATCTGCCTCACTATTTTATTCCTCATTGTTTGACTCCTCATTTCCATATCCTTTGATGTTTGATGCACTACCATTTGTCTCAATGCCTTCTTCACCCTTTGATTCACTAGTACCATGAGATGATGGTGAGGGATTGTGAAAAGGTGATGAAGGAAGGTCATCATGGGGTGAAGGAATGTGGGTGGATGTAGATCTGTGATTAGCAAGAGGTGATGGAGGAGTAGGAATGGGAGGATGAGATGATGAATGCACATTCTGTTGATGATGGGCTTGTGGAGAAATAAACACTTCATTGACAATGAAGGTATCCTATGGAATACCTTTCTGCTGTAATTGGTGCATAACAACCATTTTTGTAAGAGAGTGATGAAAGAGGCTTTGCATCTGCTAAGGGTAGTCTCTCTTATGTACAATATAGGACATTTTATCAATGCTTCTGTAGATGTAGTATGGTATGTGCAGCATCCTTACTCTAGTAAAGTGTATAAGCAGCCTGATGTGGTAGGAGTAAAGCTGGGAGAACCTTCCCTCATATGTAAAATAGTTCATAATTATTCTCATAATATGTTCATATATATCAAGCAAATGTGACAAAGGAAAGATGGATTTGTTGTGGTCTTTGTATTTAGGCTTTAGGTAGGGTTTGTTATCCTCCTTTATTTTACAAATTTCACTAGATGACTGTGGATGTCCTAGAAGCACATAAAGATAGCATAATTTTCCTATCAGCTATCTTTAGAGGCCTCATTTCCTTCATCATCCTAAAAATGACTATTTCTCACTGAGCCTTCCTATCTTCATGCCTCATTAAAATTTCACCCTGCTGCTCGAAAAGAAAACTCCATTTTTTGTCCTATTGGAATTATTCATCATTTCAGTAACACCCTCATTTCATCTCCCTTCTTCTCCTTTCAAAAAATCCCTAAAATTCCTCCATTCATCATTTTGGTCTGAAAACCCTTAAATAATGTAAAAAGCCCTTTTACATTGTTTTATCCTAACTTTCTAGCCTATTGGACCCTTTCATTTTTATAAAAAACTCTATTTTTTATACAAAACCCACTTTTTGAATATAGGCTTAAAGCCCCTTTCATACTTAAGCCCCAACCCCTTCACTCTCATGGGACCCTCACCTTGACCCTCCACTATTCTCCCCAGCCCCTTTTCCTTCTCGACCCCCAGGCTCCTCTACTCCCACAAGACCACTCCACCTCCTATATTCCTAGCCCCCTTCCCTATTTTCCCTTCACTTGTCTTCAATATTCCCAGCTCAACCCCGTCATCAATCCATCTTGATCAAACAGTCATCCTCCTCCTCATCATTTCACCCATTCACCGCACAAAACCGCTATCCAACAAACTTATCACATCACCGCAAACGGGCCTCGCTCTTCACTAACTCTATAGCCTTTTCACCTAATGCCACCTGTCCTCCAGAGCCCGCACCTCCGAGCCTGCATGCCATCCCTCAAACCCTCCACACCATAGATCTCATCACCTGAGATCTAATGGTCTCAAACCATATCACATGGATTTGAATGCCAAGGTTTAACACCCTAGACTCACGTGATAAAAGTAGTTTCACCTGGGACACGCGGCAAGCGATGAATGGAATCGCACGACCCTCGGCCAAAACCATTTACCTCTTTTAACCCACGCGATAAACCACTCTAGTTTCACAAAACCATCTCTCTCCTCTTCGTGCCAAATTCAAATTTATTTTCATTCTCACCTTGTTCCACATACAGAACCTTGCCCTTGCTCCTCCTCCTCCTCTGCAAATTTCCCTAACGCTTCATAAACCCCTAAAACCAGTTTAAATCCAAAATACACAAGTTTAAAATTAATTATTGTTTGTTGTTGCAGGTTTAAATGGCGGCCCGATCCTAAGAAACTTAGTGGCGAAATTTTATGGATGATGATCCAAGAGGCTAGAAACATGAATAAAAAGGGACCTAGGGTAAATCTAAAGGCTAAATCGATGATTCATGACCATCAATCCAATCAAGAAACCCTTCGATACATAGAAAAATCCCTGCACACAGACAATCAAAGAAAAATAGTTAGATTAGTGATGAAGGAATGAAGAACGGAGGATAAAGGCTTAATCCAAGGATTAAAGAATAAGCAGAAGATTAGCCTAAGAGACAGTGATTAAGGATAAAGGCAAAGATATAAAGGACAAAGAATAAAGGTCAAAATAGTTATAAAGAAAAAAGACAGTGAAGGAGAATTATGAAGGCCAAATGAAAAATTAAGGCCTAAAATAGAGTTTAAAGCTATAATCAAGATAGATCAGCCCAGGGACTGCTTCGAATAACTCAGCAAAGGAGAAATTTCTTCTCCAGAGACAAAATTGTGACCTGCAACATTCTTTATTTCCATAAAGACATCAAGTAGTTATTACTCAGTCAGAGATATTTTTGAAGCAGCTCAACAGTTATTACAAAGTTGTTGCAAAGCCTTTAAAGTCAAATATTTTAGCTAAAATAACTCAAAATTTATTATTTCAAGGTAACTCTTTCAGATATTTTTTCTTTGGGCCTTGCATGATATCAAAGGTAAAAAACCATTAACTCTATAATAAATAACATTTATACACCCTAGAATAGTAGCACCTCCTCATTTTTCATATAAATATTGCATATGAGGTTCATTTTAAATGTTCGTTACTTGATGGTTATTTGACTGATTTCTGCTGCTGAAGCTAGTTGAGCATTGCTAGGCTAAACCAAAGAAAGCTCTGAGTTGCAGAGAGATATTTTACATGGAGTGTTGTAACTGGTTTGATCATTAATAATACAAGCATGTTCATAAGATCCTTGAGCCATTTCAATGGTGAGGTTTTCCTAAATTTTTATTGTTTCTCCTTATGTTTTCCATTTTTTTCATGTTTCTCTGATAAAGAAACAAAAGTTTAAGATTAGGATTTTCTACTTCAGCACCCTATTTCTGTCTGTATTTCTTTACATTAATGTTTTCTTTTGCAAGATTTGATTGGAAGGTTCTTAATTGCCTTCTAATGACATCTGGCTTCTTATTTTGGAAATGATTCAATAGAGTGAAACCAAGGAAATTATGGTTTTCCCATGTTCCTTTGAGTAAGACTTGAGATATTGTTTTTAAGACCTTTCTTTAAAGCATGTTTACTAGAGTCTGAACCAGTGAGGTTTACGGTGTGCCCTGCCTATTGGACTATCTTGAAATGTTGCTTTGAAGAGTCTTTTAAGAGTTTTTCAAAATCAGATTAGAATTGTTTCTCTTTGATCTTAGACTTCTCTTACTGTTATCTTATATGTGTTCTTTATCTGAAAGTAGTCTTTTGATTGCTGGATTGTTGTCTAAAAGGTTGCTTATTAAAAGTTTTCCAAAGAGATTTATGGTTTGCCCTGTCCATTGGCTTGCTCCAAATGGTTACCTTAAAAGGATTTTCTTGTTTAAGTAAAGCTAGAAGATTCTTAACTGACTATAGCTTTGCTTCCTTCACAACTTCTTATTGTTTCATATCACAAACTAATCTAAAGAATCCATTTGATATGGTTATCTTGCCCTATGAAAGCCCTTGCAGAGTTGATGACCAATTAAATCCTTTTATGACTCCATAGCCCAATGGTTTTTGCCTCTTATAGTCTATTTGTTCAGCTGAAACATCTCCTCAATTAATCACACCATTTATCCTTCAATACATCAATTAATCCAACCAAAACAAACAAGTCCAATCAATTAGCCTAATATCATGAATAAATAGCATAAAGATATATCAATTGAAAACACTTATATAGAGAGATCCCTCTCTGAATCTAACGCAGTCTTCACCCTCTGGGTTCCCAGAATCTTCATATTAAACCAATTTAATTAAAATGCATCTCGAATTTACCAAATAAAACTTCATGTTCCTGGCAGATTTTCATACTTATCATTTGAATGCGGAAGCTTTTCAAGATATCATAACTCACAATATTCATACCATTAACCTTCAGCTCTGCGTTGAGCGCTACAGCTCAACACTTTACATCTCATTGAAATCAACCAAATCATCATTCCAATATTCCCAAAACCCAAGGATCTGGATTTCGTCCTTCTCTTCAATGCGCCCAATTCAACATGCATTCGATCCACAGTACTCACCTTGTATTGATAGCGCTCAACCAGTTTCTGATGGTTTCAATTTTCAATCGGACTCCGTTCACAATTCAACTTAGGACTGTTCCGTAGAGTCCAAATTCCCCTCGGCTTTGCTGTACAAACACCGACCTTCAAAAATGGTCTTTCTCAACTTTTAAATTATAAATAGACATTTAAATACCGAATTGAATAACTATATGAATTTGGTGCAGCGGCAGCGTTAAAATAAACAAATTACACAATAGATCCCTTTCAGGCAGGGCAGTTCTAACCTCTGCAGTTTCACCAGACACATTGCCGGATTCATCTGGAATCTTAATCCTCTCCTTCTTAAGATCAAGCCACTCCTGCAGACAACGAGGTGCCAATTGGTTCACGCATCAAACGACCTTACTTGCCAGAGTACCATTCTTTATCCAGGGGCCAGTACACCTAAATTTTTTCTCCAATTATAGACTTCGTTTCTATTTGAATCAAAACCTTTTTAATGAATAAAAATAACTCCTTTATGATAGCGCTGAACACATTATCAACAATTCTGACTCAATACTAATTCACTTATTGTCATCGGCGTTCACCCGATATTATATAATAGATATACATCTATTCACAACGCTTCCGACGCAATCCAGTTAAAATTTGGCAATCGCGTAATTTAATGTAACAACTCTCGACAATTTAATCGCTCCGATCTGATTTATCGGAGATCATCCCGCGCTCCAAACTTCCGATCCGATCCAAATCGGAATCGGAGATTTCCAGAATTGAACATCTCTTAACTGTTCTTAGACTCCACATCGCCGATGCGAATTCTCCGAACCAGTCCAATTTTCAAAGCCAACATATATATTAAGTCCAGTCTGTTCAAGCTGCTGCGAAGTCAGTTTAAAACAAATTTTCTCTGTTGAAGACTTTTCTAACTTACAACCTTGTTCTACTTCCCGTTTTACACTAACACCGGAGTTCTTTCAATAAACACAAGTCGCGCACCATTTCAATTGATTATATAGGTAAATAATACTAAAATTCTCACCATTCATCATTCGACTTGCACAGAATATAAAGGCGTTTCATAATACTCAAAAACTAAACAGAGTTTGACTTTCACTTGCACAACGAAAACTAACCACTGTTTCACACAAAAATAGTGCTCCATTAGTTTAACAATTTCAATCCAGATCAATGTTCAAATTCCATGGCGCATCATGCAAAAAGACACACGATATTTATTTTATACACAATACACAGAAGAACAGAGTATCGCGTTGTCTCTATTACATAAGGATGAATTCTGTTCTTGTGTTAACCTACATAGGCCTCTCCTAGTATGAGCTTACGCTCCACATAAAAACTATATATCTAACTCTACTCATTCTACCCAAAAACCTCCCACTCCTCGCTCGCTCTTATCAACATTTTTTTTTTAACTTCTTCCATCAACGCAATCTTCTATTTCTAGGAATAGCAACAGAAATCTGCTATTTCCTAGCTTCTCAACACACCTATACAAACAATCTTATCTAATCTAAAATAAGACAATTCTCATTTATTACAATAACAAACTTATTTGAGAAGTTTATCCTCCTTAGTGAAATCGAATTCGTCCAAACAGTCAATGAATTTCGCTTTGTTTAGCCACAACATGTGACCATTCCATCACATTGCTGGCCGGGTCTAGATGCTCCTGCATCAGACTCCCAAAGTTTAAATTAACCATGATCTCCCGATCATGCACTTCATGCCTGTGTCCTCCTGGATCCCATACTTGGTTTGATATTCTGTTTTTGATTACTGTTGTTGTTGTTTGTTCCTCAAGTCTTCCGCCTTTGTGTTGCAATGCTTCCCTATCTGCTGCTATCCTTTTCACATACTTCGCTGCTATTTTGCTCACTTTAATCACCACCATTTTTTCATTTTGCAGTATTCTGATCTTACCTTCCATTAATCTGATCTGTTCTTCTTGGTTCAAATTGACTTCACATTGCCCTTTTCCTGCGTGTAAATCTTCATTAATCAACTCAATAAACACAAATGTTTTACCTGGCTTCCTCATCAAAAGATTTGACTTATACAAATCTGTCATCTCATCTGGAAGTTCTCTCAAAAGTTCTGCACCATATTTACTAACTGCACTGTTTGCAATATCTGTCTTTAATCCTCCTGCACTCTGGCTTGCTTCAAGATCAACGATCTTCAATGACTCAGTGTATCCTTTGAATTCAAAAATTCTTTTGCCATCCTCCTTATTCTGCATATGACTATGAGTAGTCATTTCTTCAACAGTCTTCAATAACTGTTTGTCTTTCCTCAAGTCAATGTAACCTGCAAACACAAAACAACCTTCATTTTTCAAAATAAAATCCCTTCCATTCTCTTTTGATGCTTCAAGCATCAATCCTCTATCATAGATCTTTTGGATTTCAGCGGATCCTTGTTGCGGTGACTCCATTTCTCTGAGTCTTTCTTTCTCAATCAGCTTGCCATTCAACCTTCGTTGCAATAGCTTCCACTTTACCCTTTTCTTCAGTTTCCATCTGTATCTTCGGTCTTCACTTATCTTCCTTTGTACAGCCAGACCAATTTCTGGTTCTTCATTCTGCTGCCAGCTTCTATACTTCTGCAATTTAATGCCTTCCTCAATTTCACTCTTATGTAGCTGATCATTCATTCCAAATTTTTGGTTACTTCCATATTCAGCTTGCTGATTTAATATTTCTGTCTCCTTCATGCCTCTGAAGACATAACTTCCTTGTTGCTCCCGATCTTTCATCTCACCTTCAAATAATCGCTGCTCAATTTCTCTGATTTCAGCATCATATTTATTAATGCTGTCTTCGACACCTTTTCCTTCATCAGGTTCTGTAAGCTTTGTTTCTCCTTTAGGTTTCTTGAGTAATCTCTCCAAGAGTTCTATTTCCTTATGAAATCTTTCCAGCAGTTCATCACAATTTCCATTCTCAGCTTCATTCTTTTCTTGGCAATCCTCCCGAGTTGACCTTCTTTCCACATCATCATATTGTAAGCATTTTTCATCAATTCCATTAAACAAATTCATCGGTTTACCTTTTTGTAGTCCCACTATGGAATTGTCTTCAGACTACTGGTTTATATCAACCTCATCTGACTGTTTCACACCAAACAGGATTTCATCTATGAACTCCTTCTGTTGCAAATGATCAACACCTTCTTCCTCTAAAAAGGATTCTTCATCATACTTTACCTCAAGAGCTTCATTCCTGGTTGTGACAATTTCATCAAGCTGTTCATCATCCTCTGCATATCCTGCAAACATACACAAACTGTAAGAATCAAAATCACAAGGCTTCATTGCCTCATCTGCTTCCTTGGTCAACATGTCTTCGAATTGTTCTAAACTCTGCCAATAGTCCATGAGATCTTCAGCTGACCTCTCATTATCCTCTTCCCCCAACATTTCACCTTGTTCTGGTCTGCAAATGGAAACTTCCAATTCTACCTCTGCTTCTCTGAGTTTCTCTGATTCCTCTTGAGCACTCAATATCTGCTCAATCTTTCTCAATTCTTCTGCTATCTCTAACTTCACTTGTTGATTTCTCCTTTCTCGTAGCCTTGGCCACTTTACTCTTGTTCTCATGGTCCAAACACTTTTCTGCAGCATCTTCATCAATATTCCAATCTGGAAATCTATCTCAGCTTTCTCTCGGTCAAAGTCTTCTTGACTCATGCCATTTACTTTGGCATCTTCCATTCTGCTATGGCTTCCTTGTGAACTTCTGCTAGGACTATATGTAGTCATTTTCTGCTCCTCTCTTCCCATGAGCTCCTCGCACCTCTGCATCAAGCCTTTGCAACATTAAGTCCTCCTTACTGCAATCTTACCTCACTAAGCTCTCCTTACTCAGTCTTTTGGTAAGCACGATCCCCTGTCTGGAATCTTCTCCTGAGCACACCTTTGCTCCCTCTAGGCTTCTGCAATCTCTCACTCTCTTTCCAGAACACTTCAATTGTCTTTTCTGTCCAACCTCTTGTTGGATTCTTCAAGTTCACTGCCACTTCTGCTTTTAAGAATGCATCTGGTTCTTCTTTCACAGCTTCTCTTGATTTATTGTCTTTGTGATCTTCACTCCTTGATGCGTCACATTTGAATGGATTTCTCAACTGCTGCAATCGATATAAACTCATTCGAAAACAAAATTATACAATTTCAACGAATAGCTACGGTAAAATACGACGCGATCTTCACCCCACAATTCCCCGAATCTTCATATTAAGCAATTTAATTAAAATGCATCAGAATTTACAAAATAAAACTTCATGTTTCATGGCAGATTTTCATTCTTTATCATTTGAATGCGGAAGCTTTTCAAAATAAATTAACTCACAATCTTCATACCATTAACCTTCAACTCTGCATTGATCGCTACATCTCAACACTTTACATTTCATTTAAATCAAACCAAATCATCATTCCAATGTTCCCAAAACCCAAGGATCTATTTTCGTCCTTCTCTTCAATGCGCCCAATTCAACATGCATTCGCACCACAGTACTCACCTTGTACTGGTAGCGCTCAATCAGTTTCTGATGGATTCAATTCTCAATCGGATTCTATTCACAATTCAAATTAGGACTCTTCTGTAGAGTCTAAATTCCCCACGATTTTCCTGTACAAAAATCGACCTTCAAAACCAGTCTTTCTCAACCTTCAGATTATAAATCGACATCCAGATACCGATTTGAACAACTATATGAATTGCGTCAAATAGACAGAGTCATTTTTGCAAAGCTTATATCCAGAAATCTCAAGCTGTGACACTTGCTTATGCCCTTCAAGAAAACGTAGATCTCATCGATCCTAAAGTTGCCAACGCATTTAAATCTCTAGATCCGATTCGATGACTAACCTTCCGCTAAACTAAAACATTCCAACTCTGACATACACTGCTATAATATCAACTACTGCTCTACGCGCTCCAAGCTCTATTCATCCACTGATATATCAATTCGGCAGTCTCGAATCTCAGTTATATAATAGATATATATATATATATATATATATATATATATATATATCTATTCACAATGCTTCTGACGCGATTCATTCACAATTGGCAATCACATAATTTAATGCCACGACTCTCGACAATTTAGTTGCTCCGATCCGATTTATCGGAGATCATCAATCGAATCTTTTACAAGGTGTTTTCACTTCCAGCGCCCAAACTTCCGATTCGATCCAAATCGGAATCGGAGATTTCCAAAATTTAACATCACTTAACTATTCCTCGACTCCACATCGCCGATGCGAATTCTCCGGACCGATGCAATTTTAAAAGCCAACATATGTATTAATTCCAGTCTGCTCAAGGTGCTGTGAAGTTAATTTAAACAAATTTTCTGTGTTGAAATATTTTCTAACTTACAACCTTGTTCTACTTCCCGTTTTACACTAACACCGGAGTTCTTTCAATAAACACAAGTCGCGCACCATTTCAATTGATTATACAGGTAAATAATACTAAAATTCTCACCATTCATCATTCGACTTGCACAGAATATAAAGGCGTTTCATAATACTCAAAAAATAAACAGAGTTTTACTTTCACTTGCACAACGAAAACCAACCACTGTTTCACACAAAAACAGTGCTCCATTAGTTTAACAATTTCAATCCAGATCAATGTTCAAATTCCATGGCGCATCATGCAAAAAGACACACGATATTTATTTTATACACAATACACAGAAGAACAGAGTATCGCGTTGTCTCTATGACATAAGGATGAATTCTGTTCTTGTGTTAACCTACATAGGCCTCTCCTATTATGAGCTTACGCTCCACATAAAAACTATATATCTAACTCTACTCATTCTACCCAAAAACCTCCCACTCCTCGCTCGCTCTTATCAACTTTTTTGTTTTTAACTTCTTCCATCAACGCAATCTTCTATTTCTAGGAATAGCAACAGAAATCTGCTATTTCCTAGCTTCTCAACACACCTATACAAACAATCTTATCTAATCTAAAATAATACAATTCTCATTTATTACAATAACAAACTTATTTGAGAAGTTTATCCTCCTCAGTGAAATCGAATTCGTCCAAACAGTCAATGAATTTCGCTTTGTTTAGCCACAACATGTGACCATTCCATCACATTGCTGGCCGGGTCTAGATGCTCCTGCATCAGAATCCAGGAAGGATAGGTCCTAGTATTGTAAAGAAGTTCTGATGTGGCCCCTGCAGTGATGGTTCTTTCCATTCTTGCAAATCACAGGGACCCAACATAGTGGCAACCATACTAGGGACTATTGATTAATAAACATTTCAGATAAACTCTAAACTCAAAAAACCTCATTTAAAGTTAGATGAATCAAATATCATCCAAGAAAGGTTTCTGATTGCTGATGGTGGACAAAAATCAGTCATAAAACAAGTAAAAATATTCCACTTGGTGACTCCACTAATCTCCATAGACTCCACTAGGAAACTTACCCTGTCATTGAAACATCTATAACACCCAATTAATAATACTTAGTGGATTAAGTATTTCTTTTACAGTTTGGTTTCTATCATAATACTGTTACACCTCTAAACATTTCTGATTTTTTGGGTCCAAAGTTTTGGCTTCTAGAAGTATCCATACTAGATCCCATCCTAACCCAAACCCTCCTGAAATAGTTGACAATCCTAAAAGAATCCTTAGGAAGTCTCCTACATCTAAAAACCCAACTATTGACGGACCAATCCACAAAGCAAGTTATTTTCCTAAAAACCTTATAAACTTGAAAAGTACCCAAGTTGACTTACCTCATATAATAAGCTTATCAAGAACCAAGTCAAAAAGTGGTATAGACCAAATAAACCTTGAGCTTGTAGACTCACAACAAAGTAGTAGTAGGGAAGCCTTCCCTTCCACTCCTCCTGATTTCTATTTCCTCCAAAACTTTGGCTTCTCTCATCCTAAATCTACTCAACATCACTTAGCTAGTCCAAGCACCTCTACTACACCCACCCATATATCCACTATTCAAACCACCCCACTTCTTCACCTTCCTCCACTTGTTAACCCTCCATTGTTTCCACAACCTCATATCATGGCAACATGGTATGCTCCCTTAGTCCTTCCTTTACCTTTACTTGTTCTACGACAGGACTATCAGTCCAAAATTCCATTAGATGATGCTAGTAGTTCTACTACAACTCAACAACATGTGGATAGAATGAATGACTACTTTTACATACAAGAAATAGATGATGAAACTATTAAACTTAGAATTCTTGCTCAAAGCTTAGGGGGAGAATCAAGAAAATGGTTCAAAGGCTTAACCCCTAATAGTATCAATGACATCCCCACTTTTCATCAATTATTCTTAAACAAATGGGAAGTCAACATAAATCCCCTTCAAGTCCTATCAGAGTACAATGACCTTAAAAGAAATGCTGGAGAGAGTGTCCAAGATTATTGCACTATATTCAATGGTGTTTACAATGCAATCCCTCCACACATGAAATGTAATGTTCCAAAATTTTATCTTCCAAGCTAAAAGGAACATTAGAGTTAGCAGTAGTTGTAGCCGGCAAATAAATGGGTAGAAAATCCCATAAGTCTCCTAAGGAGGATAAAAAAACTCCAAGTGTGAAAGGAGACACTCTTTCTAGCTCAATAAGACACATCCATGTGTGAACAAAGATAAAATGAAGCTGCTTTAACCAAGTCAACAACGTAGTTTTAGTGGAGGAGGAATCCTAGGATGGATAATGCAATTTTGGAGGGAAATGCAAATTGGGTTAGAAGCAACCTAAGTGAGTGGGGCCAAGGGAAATATAACTCAATATTATATAACTAAGAGGATGGAAGAATTATTCTTGATGTTGTAGATTATTATTCTTGGCTGCCAAGAATTGTTGTTGCTTTGCTGCTTAGCAAAGCTGGAGTGTTGTTAGCACTGGGTCTTCCCGGGCGAGAATCCCACCTCTTTCCTTTGAGGAGTTCATTGGGATAGTTTTCATTCATCATTCCACATCGGGTTCTTAGGCCAAGCTTCATCCATCTTCATCAGCACAACTTTTCTGGAGATTGTGTAGTGTTGTTGGGTGCAACAGTGGAAGGGATTGGAATCTCGGCTTCTGAGCTAGTTTCTCATTGCAGGAAACTTTCCTTCACTTGAGAGATCTGTTTTGAGAGCCCTAGAATTTATTTCAGATTTGTGGTATCATACCACACATTTATCATACCCTCCCATTTCCATTTCTGCTAGGGAGTGCGTTATTTTGGAGGCAGTGATCATTGCATGGTTTGGTGGCTCCATTGCAGTGTTTCCATGTGATTGAGAGGTTAATCCTTTCATGGGAGGAAGCCCTTGAGGGTTATACATCAGATCAGATATATTTCCAAACTTCTATGCTCTTGTTCTCCAGTTCTTCAGTGATTATTCAATAATTTTATGTAGATCACATTTGTATGCAGAGTCTTTGACAAGAAACCCTTGCGGGGTTCTCTTGTATTTTGTATGAGGAGACTAGATCTCTATACTTCAGAATTATTCATTAATATATGAGTAGATATATTGTTCTCCCATATTTTTTATGTTAAAACCCTCATTAGATTGCGCAGTCCATTGATGCAGCAACTCCGATAAAATTCAGTTTGGGGTTTTTAGTCATTTTCAGCTACTCTAGTGTGGGAGATCTGTTTGACCCACCTAGTTTCATTTATTTCTAATATTCTCTTGTATTTAGATTCTATATGGATGTATCTATAGGATCCAAGTGATAATTTCACTGTTTTATTGCATATGTTGTTGGAAATGCATTTTTCATGCATGATTCATAAGAAATCCTGAAAAAGGAATATTACATGAAACCCCCACAAGGCTTAGCCTTAATAAAATTTCCTGAAGGATTTGACCCAGAAATTTGTTATCAATTAAGGGAGAGAGAACCCCTCACATTAGAAGCTATGCATAAATGGGCAGTAAGTGTAGAGGCTAACCTAAATGCTAGAATGTTTAGATTGAAAACAGAGAAAAGGGTTACCTACAAAGATGAAGATGGACCTTCCACATCTGATTCCAAAATTGATAACTTGGTTAGAACCATGGAGATGATGATGGAGAGAATAAAAATAAATGAGAGAGCTTATCCTAGAGAAAACCAAACAACTCCTCAAAATCAAAACCAAAATCAGAAACAAAGCCATAATTTTAGAAGAAATCCCCCTCAAATTAAACAAAGAGGCCCTAATCAGCAAATCAGAGCTCATTACCAACAAAAATATGTTGATGAAGATGAGGGAGTGATTGAAGAAATAGAGGAAGATCACATAAATTTATTGGGAGTAAATAATGAGGATATTGTTTTCCTCACTAAAGAAGAACAAGGCATATTCACACCTTATGAAGAAGAGAGCCTAGGATGTGAAGAATATAAACAATGCTTTGAAAATGATATAATGGAAGTGCATAGACAATATGACTTTAGGATTAAAAATAATTAAGACATTCCCTAGAAGAAAACCTCTGAAATTTCTGCTAAAAGCAATTCTGAAAACGTTTCAAAAAAGACAGTAGAAAACAACAAAACAGTGGCTGAAAGTTCTGATAAAAACAAAGGAAAAATCACCCAAACTTATGAAAAACATAGTGGTAAACAAAGTAGCACTAGCACCTCAACTAATGCTTCTAGTAAAACTATTTTAACTATTTTCCATAATAAAAACTAGCAAGCTGAATTTGCTAAGAAAACAGTGACTAAAAAGGACGATCTAAACATTTTAAGAACTCACTTACCTTTCAGCATAGAGGGTGAAATTGCTAAAATCAAGATCCATGTTCCTCTTACTGAATTAGTCACCCAAGATGTATATAAACCCAACTATTAAGAGCTTTAAACATAGGAGAACAAATTGATTCTATCAATGTGACTGATGACAAGCCTGAGCTTCTGTTTGGACTGGAAGTAGAAGGAAAATTTCAAGAAGGAGGTGTTCCTCCCTTTTATGTTAGTTTAAACATCCATGATAATATTTTACACAATGCCATTCTTGACTCAGGAGCTTCCCACAACCTTATGCCTAAAGTAGTAATGGAAAGACTGGGCCTTGAAATAACTAGACCTTACAAATATTTATACTCTTTTAATTCCAGCAGAGTAAAATGTCTAGGCCTAATCAAAGACTTATGTGTAAATTTAGCACAAACACCAGCCAATATCTTAGTGATAGGAATTGTAGTGGTTGATATACCTCCTAAATATTGCATGCTCCTTTCAAGGTCATGGGGTGCTAAGCTCCAAGGTACCCTACAGATAGATATGACTTATGCAACCATCCCTATCTTTAGTCAACCAAGAAGACTATACAGGGAAACACACATGAAATACATGGTTAGTAGTCAAGAAAATCCAGACAACTCCCCTATTTATTCTATTCAAACAGACCTTGAATCATTCATTCTTTACAATTATGAAAATATTAACAAGCAAGAAGAAGTAGATGACAAACCAGTAGTAGAAAAAGAACGAGGGAATTAGGAAAGGCTAAAACAATTTTCTAATTTAGAAAATTACAGCAAACACAAGGAAGATCCTAGGCAGAAAAAAAGTCACGAACATAGTGTTGTCCATGAGAAAGAAATAGAAAATCCTCAACACAATGACATCCATGAGGAACTAGACAAAACTAAACATAGTGCAGATCCTAAAAAGAAACACAGTGGCAGCCAAAATAAACAGGACAAAGAGGACAAAAATGACTTTAATGACAAATCTGAAATTGAACCTCTTTGGAGTATGAGTTTTGATGGTTCTTGTAGTAAAAATGGTTCAGGAGCAGGCATATGGGTGCATAACACAGAGAATAATCATGCTGAGGGCCATTCATATAAACTAAACTTTCAATGCACAAACAATATAGTTGAATATGAGGCTCTCCTCTTAGGACTGCAATTATTGAGAAAATTAGGAGCTAAGAGGATAACTATTCATGGAGACTCTGAACTGATTATTAAACAAGTTAATGGAGAATACACTACCAAGCATCTGATATTACAAGCATATAAAGACGTTGTTGTACACCTTTGGAAAACATTCACAGAATATGAACTTAATTTTGTCCTTAAAAACCAAAACATTCTTGCCAATGGTTTAGCATTGGCTGCTAGTACTTGTCTCAAGCCTTATGAAAGAAAAAAATACACAGTCCAAGTCAAATATAGGCCAGTAGTTTCTAATAATATCAAATATTAGCAAGTCTTTGAAGGAGATAAACAAATATAAGAATTCCTACAGTCTAGAAATGGGTTTGAAATGCCAAATTCAGACTTAGAGCATGAAGAAAACTATCCTGATGAGGAAAAACATTATAAAGAAGAAACTCCTAACATTTCTGATATAAATCTGTTAACTAGAGAACACCCACAGAAAACAGAGTTGAGCACTAATTTGGAATAAGAATATTTTGAAGTGCTGCAATCTCAGACTGATAAATTTCCAAATGGACAGGTGCCTCTAGAATAATTGTTTGACTTTAATGATCTTGCCAAGAAGCCAAAAATGGAACCTAATGAAACAAAAATTGAAGAGTGCAATATAGGCAGTAAATGAGAACCCACAATGATTAAATTATCCAAAACACTACCAGCTCATATAAAACTGAAATATCTTGGGATTTTTAGAAAAAAATTTGATGTTTTTGCTTGGAGTTATGAGGATTTAAAATCATATGATACAGAGATAATCCAGCATAAGATACCCCTCAAAGAAAACCAGAAGCCTTTCAAACAAAAATTATGTAGAATAAACCTTGTGCAATTACCTCTGGTTGAGAAAGAAATCAAGAAAATGTATGATGCTGGAATCATAGTCCCAGTAAGATACTCAGATTGGGTAACCAACCTTGTATCTGTGAGGAAGAAAACATGAGAAATAAGGCTTTGTATAGACTTTACAAACATAAACAAAGCCTATTTAAAGGACAACTACCCCTTTCCCAAAATGGATCATATATTACAAAGGCTAGTGGGTTCCAAAAGAATTTCTTTGTTAGATGGCTTCTCTGGATACAACCAAATGCTGGTACATCCTGATGATCAACTTAAGACAGCTTTTACTACACCTTGGGGTACTTTATTATATGTGAAAATGCCCTTTGGTTTAATTAATGCTAGTTCCACATTCCAAAGAGCCATGGATATTGCTTTCTCAGAAGAGATAGGCTTCTTCATTGTCATATATTTTGATGACGTCACTGTCTATTCCAAAACTGATAAAGAACACCTTGCTCACTTAAAAACAGTCTTTGAAAAATGTAGAAAGTGTAGAAATTATATAAGTAATGTGTTATACATCCAAGATTCTCCTGATCACACACTATTTAACTTCATGCATAATACAGAATCTCTTCTACTATTGATCATTACTTGTGGAAATTAAATCAATTGCATGCACACATTAAAACCATAAAAATTCACACATATGAACACAGTGATTTATGGGAAAGCTTAAAGTTGAAAACCCCAAACTATATGTATAATATATGTCATAGAGATCGTGTAACAATCATCATACAAAGCTTCTCACAAGCTTTCAGTACAATCTCCAATTGCTACACACTAATCAGGGCCGATCTAGCAAATCCCAAGCACCGATCTCTGCCACCTGCTAGCCTGCCTATACTATGCAATCCCTACTAAATATGGGCTTTGAATGAACTTGAATCCACCTGGCCTGCACTGCACAATCCTCATTAGCATCTCCATCAATGTGTGGTGCAAACTCATGCACCAGTCTAGTCACAACTGATAGTGATACTGCTCTTTCACCTACCTCTCCACTGGTCTCCACTGAAACTTTCCATGCACTGTAGTTAACTGATGTATTCTTCAGTTGATTAATGAGTTAATAATTAGTGAATTAATTAATAATTAATTCACACCACTCTCACTAGTGTATCAATCAGTTAGACTAGATATAACTAGCTCAACTATGTCTAACTGAGTTAAAATGAACACAAATCCACCAAATACCTCAATAACTCCACCAAACTCTATCACATGAGTTCTAACTGAAGTATCCATGCAATAGCTCCACTTAACCCTCAGTAATAGCGTAATTCCTTTTGTCAGCTCCTGTGCCACATTTGTGCACTTAACTAAAGTGCTCCAAGAGAATAAGATAATTTTTATAGTCCAAATATTATTAAGAGCTAATAATATTCGACATATCTATTTTTAGACTGGCAATCTAAAAATAGATTCCACCCAATATGTCTAAAAATAGACATAGTCTAAAAATAGACTATGCGCCAAAAATAGCCTGCGGACTGACTTAGTGAAGGCGACTTCTTTCCACTAAGCTCATCATCTTGTTGCAATCTCAACACTCCCTCTCAACAAGATAGGGATTATCTGCCACCCTGATCTTGCCTCTATGGTATTCGAATTTGCTCTTGGTGAGTGCCTTCATCAAGATACCAGCATCCTGATCCTCCGTAGCAATCTAAGAAAGTAACATGATCTTCCGCTGCACACAATCTATGATATGATGATACCGGATGTCAATGTGTTTAGATATATCATGAAATACTGGATTAATCGAGATTTTTGATGCAACTCTGATTATCACAATATATCATAGTAGGATCTAAGTGTGAATCGAACAACCCGACCAGGATCTTCCTCATCCATATAGCCTCGCATGTAGCCAAAATTTCTGCCATATACTCGACCTCCGCTAAACTTAGTGCCACGTATCTCTGCTTCCTGCTGTACCAAGAAACTATTGTCAACCCGATACTGAAAATCCCTCCAGATGTGCTCTTTCTGTCCGTTGGGCTCCTTGCCCAATCTACATCTGTGAAGCCACACAGCTTCACCTCATCTGATTGTCTGTACCATAATCCATATCCCGATGTGCCTCTGATATATCTCAATACATGCTTCCCTGCCTTCCAAAAGAGCTTGGTAGGCTTAAATATAGATTGTGAAAGCTGGTTAATAGCGTAGCATATGTCAGGTCGTGTATTGACTAAATACATAAGAAACCCCACCAACTGTCGGTAAACAGTGGCATCCAATACCTCTACCGATGTAGCATCCTCTTTCCTCCAACCACCAGGAAGAGGAGTGTCGATAGGTTTTCAGCCATGCATGTTGAACTTCTCTAGTATCTCCCAGGCATACTTTCCTTGAGACATAAACAATCCATCACTGTGTTTCCAAATTTCCAATCCCAGGAAATAATGAAGAAGGCCCAAGTCCTTGATCTCAAACTCTTTTGCAAGATGAGCCTTGCATGAGAGTATCAACTATTCATCACCGATCAGTATCAAATCATCTACATAAAGTACAATGATCCGCAAATTACCCTCAATCACTATCTGGTACAGGTTTGGATCCGCCTCATTCTTGGTAAAACCAAGTCCAGTGAAATAACTATCTATCCGTGTGTACCAAGCACGAGGTGCTTGTTTCAACCCATACAACGCTCTTTTGAGCCTACACACATGCGACTTGCTGCTAAAGATCTCAAAACCTTCGGGCTTCTCTATGTACGCCTCCTCCTCAATGACTCCATTGAGGAACACAGTCTTCACATCCATCTAATGAATGTGCCACCCCATCTGCGCTAAGAGAGCTAGGATGCTCTGTATGGAAAAATACCTTGCGATAGGTGCCAAGGTTTCCTCATAGTCGATCCCCTCAATCTGTGAGAAGCCCTGGGCAACAAATATTTCCTTGTACTTCTCAACGCTCCCATCAGCTACTTGCTTCACTTTGTAGATCCATCTCAAACCTACCACTGATTTCCCTTCTGGCCTTGGGACAATCTCCCATGCACTGTGTCTCACAATCGAATCATACTCTTCCACCATGGCATCTACCCATGCAGGGTCCTCCACAGTTTCCTCAAAAGAGGATGGCTCTGTCACGATACACTTGCTCATCAGAGCCATGTATCCAGTATATCAGACATGTGACTATCTCTGTCTGCGCTGTGATGTAGGTGCTCCTACAATCTTCTCTGCATCAAGATTTAGTCACTCAGCTTCTGTAGTGTGCTTCCGCCCTCTAATGGTTGGTGCTGCATGAGTCATTTATTCCACTCCATGAACCTCCTGTTGTGGCTGATCCACATCCTGAGGCTCATCCTTAGGAACTAATAGCTCCTCATCTGCATGCAAGTGTGGCTCCCTCTCAAGCGAACACTTCATGGCTTTCTCCTCATGAAATTTGATATCCCGTCGCACAACACTCTTCCGACTATCTGGAAAATACACACGATATTTTTGGGGTGTATCAATGTACCCCAAAAATATCCCAACCTCTGAGGTTGGCTCCAAATGCTTCTTGGCATCCTTCGTCACATAAATGTAAACAGGTGAGCCAAAAATCTTCAAATGAGAAATATCAGGCTTCTTACCAGAAAATGCCTCCTCGGGTGTACTCATGCCAAGTACTCTGTGAGAACAATGGTTTTTCACATAAACTGTAGTATTGCATGCCTCAGCCCACAAGTGTATGGGAAGGCCCTAATCATGCAACATCGCCTGTGCAGCACCCACGATCGTTCTGTTCTTTTGCTCCGCGACCCCATTCTACTGTGGGTTATGAGGCGCTATGAGCTCTCTTCGAATTCCTTCTGTGCTGCAAAAGTCCTTCAATTCGCCAGAGATGAATTCACCACCATTGTCGCTCCTAAGAGCCTTCACCCGCTTCCTAGATTCTTTCTCCACCAATGCCTTGAACTCAGAGAACTTTGAGTATGTCTCACTCTTCTTTTTCATGAAGAAGATCCAGCACTTACGAGAAAAATCGTCAACAAATATCACATGATACCTGTGCTTTGCTGTCAAAGCTACTAAGAAAGGTTCACACACGTCTGTGTGAATTCTCTCAAGGATCGTCGTGGCGCGACTATCCTTCTTGTGAAAGGTGGCTTTCACAAATTTTCCCAGAGTACATCCCTTGCACTGATATGACTGTGCAAGTGTACCCTTGGGAAGCCCAGTAAAAATCTCCTGCAAAATTTTCAAAGCACCATGGTGAAGATGGCCCAATCTCCTGTGCCATAGCTTGCCCTCATCCCAGCTCACCACTCCTTTTTCCTTGCCTGCCATTTTTGCGCATCCATCTACCTACAACTGATAAATTTTCTTAACTCGAACCCCTATCCTTCGTGTTTCACCAGTTTCCTTACTGCGCAGGAAATCCTTTCCCTCGCTAAAGAAAACATCATATCCCTTGTCTTCCAACATGGCCACCGAGATCAGATTCTTCTTCAATCCTGGAACATGAATGACATCCTTCAATATGAAAGGTTTACCAGACTCCCTATCAAAGGAAATGGTCCCGATACCAGTCGCACTGTATCTACCATCATCGCCCATCTCGATGTGCACTCCAAGATCCTTCTCATCCAGATCACTAAAAAAATCTTTGTCTCTGGTCATATGAAAAGACACACCACTGTCAAGAAAACACACTGAACCCATCACACTTGAGACCAAGCATGCGATCAGCGAAAAATCCAGCTCAAACTTCAAGGCTAAGGCCTCTCTAGCTGCAAATCCAGTAGCCTGCTTATTTTTCTTATTCTGTGGACAATTAGTGGTGTAATGTCCGTGTTGGTGACAATGAAATCACTTCACCTTGGACATGTCCTGCTTATTTCCTTTCACACCGGATTGAGAAGTATTTTTCTTGTCCTTCCCCTTCCTTGCTTTGGCAGCCAAAGTGAAATTTTCTTCATCTTTATTCTTCGATGAAGATCCATCCCTGGTACTCTGCCTTATCTCCTCCTGCACAAGATCCGACCAAAGTCACTACCATCCTGGCAGTTTATCCCAACCATTGACAGAGTCCTCATAAGAATTCCAACTCTTCGGAAGCCCAAGGAGAGCCAAGCTCACCAAGTCCTCTTCATCTACAGTAACCCCCACACTTCCCAGCTCATCCCTGCACTGGAAAAACTTCGTGAGGTACTTAAGTATACTCTCGCCCTTCTCCATTTTTATTTTCCTGAGTTTATCCTTGAGCGCCAACTTCCTCTGGTCGCTCTTGCTTTGGAACAAATATTTCAAAGCTTTCCACATAAAGAATGGAGAAGATTTACTATGAAGGTTGGACATTATGTGATCCTTCACACCTTCCAATAGAATCCTTCTACATTTTTCTGTCTTCTTTTTCCATGCGTCAAGTGCGGCAGCATTGCTAGAAGCAGGTTTTGGAATTTCTGCATCTATGAACTCCTTCAACCCATTGTCCTCCATCACCACCTCCATCTTGTCCTTCCATGAAATATAATTCGAGCTACCCCCAAGGGAATACTCCAATCGCAATCTGTTGAAAGACATCTCAACTTCGACACTAAGAAAACACTACTGCAAATTCGAATTCCACCAGCACAAAACTCAACCGCTTCAATGCTTTACAATTGCTCCAATGATCAATATTGCTCTGATACCATGTAGAAATTATATAACTAATGTGTTATAAATCCAAGATTCTCCTGATCACACACCATTTGAATTCATGCATAATACAAAATATCTTCTACTATTGATCATTACTTGCGGAAATTAAATCAATTGCATGCACACATTAAAATCATAAAAAATCACACATATGAACACAATGATTTATGGGAAAGATTAAAGCTGAAAACCCCCAACTATATGTATAATATATTTCATAGAGATCATGTAAAAATCATCATACAAAGCTTCTCACAAGCTCTCAGTACAATCTCCAATTTCTACACACTAATCAGGTCCGATCTAGAAAATCCCATGCACCAATCTCTGCCACCTGCTAGCCTGCCTCTACTACGTAATCCCTGCTAAATATGGGCTCTGAATGAACTCGAATACACCTAGCTTGCACTTCAAAATCCTCATTGGCATCTTCATCAATGTGTGGTGCAAATTCATGCACCAGTATAGTCACAACTGATAGTCATACTGCTCTTTCACCTACCTCTCCACTGGTCTCCACTGAAACTGTCCATGCACTGTAGTTAACTAATGTATTCTTCAGTTGATTAATGAGTTAATAAATAGTGAATTAATTAATAATTAATTCACACCACTCTCACTAGTGTATCAATCAGTTATACTAGATACAACTAGCTCAATTGTGTCTAACTGAGTTAAACTGAACACAACTCCACCAACTACCTCAATAACTCCACCAAACTCTATCACATGAGTTCTAACTGAAGTCTCCATGTAATAGCTCCAAATAAACCTCAGGAATAGCATAATTCCTTCTGTCAACTTATGTGCCACATCTGTGCACTTAACTGAAGTGATCCAAGAGAATAAGATAATGTTTATAGTCTAAATATTATTAAGAGCTAATAATATTCAACATATCTATTTTTAGACTGGCAATCTAAAAATAGATTCCGCCCAATATGTCTAAAAATAGAAGTCCATCTATTTTTCCAACTTGACCAACCATCCACAAATAGTATCCTGCAACTCATAGAATATGATCAACATGTCTAAAAATAGACATAGTCTAAAAATAGACTGTGCGCCAAAAATAGCTTATGGGCCCACTTAGTGAAGGCGACTTCTTTCCACTAAGCTCATCATCTTGTTGCAATCTCAACAGAAAGTATGGTCTATCCTTGAACCACAAGACAACTTTATTTGGCCTCCAGGAAGGAAAACTTCTAGGCCATATCATATCTGAAGAGGGAATAAGAATATACCCAAAGAGGATTGAAGGAAAATTTAAAATCAACCATCCTAGAAACATCAAAGAACTACAATATTTCATTGGAAAGATTAATTTCTTAAAATGGTTCATACCAAACCTTGTTGAACTCCTTAGAAACATAACAAACATGCTAAAAAGGGAAACAGGGGTTAAATGGACCATGGAAGCAAAGTAATAATTTGAACTAGTAAAAAAAGCGCTCACTCAAACACCAGTTCTCATTAGCCCTGATTTCAACAAAGATTTCTTCATCTTCTCCTTTGCATCAGAACATACAGTTGTTGTTGTCCTACTTCAGAAAAACATAAAAGGACAAGAGCAACCCATTGCATTTTTCAGCAAGGCCTTAAAAGATGCACCCCTAAAATAAAACATAATGGAAAAACATGCCTTTGCCTTAATCGAGGCCTTGAAATATTTCAGAGTTTACATTTTACACTCACACATCATTGCATTTGTTCCTCACACAGTTGTCAAAGACATTTTGACACAAGATCCTAATGGAAAAAGCGGTAACTAGATTGTTGTTATACTAGAGTATGACTTGGAAATTAGGCCCACTAAAATGATTAAGGGACAAGGACTTGCAAAACTTATGGCTGAATCAAATCTCAAAGCCTTATATATGAATATGGTTGATATCTTAGAAGAACAAGAAGAAAGCACAGCCCCTCATGTTGAAGAAAAATTGCTGAGTTCATTGTGGTATGCTGATATTCTTTATGTGCTTTGTTATTTAAATGTTCCTCCCATTTTGTCTAAGACAAAGGAAAGATTCCTTAAATTGAAAGTTGTAAATTACTGCATTATAGATAAATGGTTATATTGGAAAAATGCTAGTGGTATATTTCTTAAATGTTTGCCTAAGAATGATGCAGAGAAGATCAAGCATGGATTTCATGAAGGAGAATGTGGAGGCCATCTCTATTGGAAGACCACTGTCAACAAAATCCTTAGAGATGGTTACTATTGGCCCACCCTATTTCAAGATATCCATAAATTCGTAGTTGCCTGCCACCAATGTCAAATATTTGAAGGAAAAAGAAAAATTTTACCCTTACCTCTGCATCCTATCTCTATTGAAGCTCCTTTTCAATAGTGGGGCCTAGAATTCATTGGGGAAATCCATCCTTCTTCATCTTCCCAACATAAATGGATCCTCACAACAACTGATTACTTCACAAAATGGATAGAGGCCATCCCATCTAGAACTACCACTGATCTAGTCATCATTAAATTCCTTGAAAACCATATTTTGTTCAGATTTGGGTGTCCTAGAAAGATTATCATGGACAATGCAGCTACCTTTAGATCCAAAAGGATGGTGGATTTTTTCCACAGATATCAGATGACATTGGGTCATTCTACAGCTTATTACCCCTAAGGTAATGGGTTGGCAGAATTGTCAAACAAAATTTTGGTGAACATCATCAAGAAATTGCTGGAAGGGAATCAAAAATCATGGCACAGCAAGCTAGTACATGCATTATGGGAAGACAAGTTAACCTGTAAAAAATTAATTGTAATGTCTCCCTATCAGCTAGTTTATGGAGCAGATGCAATTTTTCCAACAAGCCTAGGAGTGCCAGTCATGAAGCTGATCCAAGAAGTGCAATATGAAGAAAATGACATGATAAGAAGGATAAATCAGACCATACAGTTGCATCAAACAAGAGAGGAAGTCTATAATAGAACACAGCTAGTGCAAGAAAATATCAAGAAGCTGTTTGACAAGAGGACAAAAGCAAATGATTTCAATATCAGTGACAAAGTGCTCAAATGGGACTCAAGAAGAGAAGACAAGGGAAAGCATGGAAAATTTTAAAATCTATGGAAAGGTCCCTATATCATCCATTCTGCCAGAGGCAACAATGTATTTTCTTGCAAGAGATGGATGGAACAAAACTTTTTGGAGGTTCTCTCAATGGCAAGATGCTCAAGCATTATTTCCATTAAAACGACTAAGTTTAAAGCTTTATCCATTGTATATAACATTGTTTTAAAGAAAAGATCATAAAAATAAATAGAAAAATATAAAAACAAAGAAAAAGAGGGCAGAAAAAGAAAAGGTACAACCCCATACTGAAAAAGACTAAGTTCTGAAAGTGTGCAAGTCCAAATGCCACTACTTGAAGAGAAGCCTTATTTAGTCATACAACCTAATAATGACTAAATAGATTTTAAATTTCCTGCTGATAGGTTAGTGAATGAAGATTTTCCAAACTGTCTAAACTTGGCTTATCAGTAATATTACATTAGATTAGGAAAATAATTTGGTCCAAAAGCTCAAAATTTGGACCAAGAAATAAAGAGAGGGATAAAAATCAAACTTCAGATTTCAGCCCTCAAAATTTTGTGATAAATTTATGAAAAATAAGTTCTGTAGGCAGAACTGTACAAAGTACCACTGCTCATAACAGATCAGACTATCTAATCCTGATTTGGTTATGTTTTCAATTTTCTGTTGTAGAATAGAGAATAAATATCTGTCAAACAGTTTAATCTTGACAGATACATAGATTAGGTAGAGAAATAAATGAGTTCATCAGTTTAATCTGAACTTTGGATGATATAAGTGTGGAATTTGTTAGTTTCCTATTTTCAAAAGAAAATGATGTCAAGGGTTGGCTAATTCAAATGCACCCAATGAAGAAAAAATGTTAGAACAAGTATGATGGGTAGGTAGATTGTTGAGTTGGAACTAATAATGTTATGATTCAGATGCAGCAAATCACAATTTCAAAGCAGTTAATCATCAATTTAAAGGAGCTCTATCAAGATGCAAATCAGGCACTGGTCTACTTCTTCCAGAGATTCATTTTCTGAGGTTCTTGACACCTCCTAAAGGAGCTTCCCTCCCCAGCTGGAGCCATTGTTATCCTCTTGCATTCTACAGATTTCACTAGATGACTATGGATGTCCTACAAGCACCTAAAGATAGCATAATTTGACCATCAGCTATATTTAGAGGCCTCATTGTCTTCATCATCCTAGAAATGACTATTTCTCACTAAGCCTTCCTATTTTCATGCCTCATTAAAATTTCACCCTGCTGCTCTAAAGAACTCCATTTTTTTTGGCCTATTGGACTTATTCATCATTTCATTAACACCCTCATTTCATCTCCCTTCTTCTCCTTTCAAAAAATCCCTAAAAATCCCCCTCATACATCATTCTCTCATAAAAACCCTTAAAACAATGTAAAAACCCCTTTTACATTGTTTTATCCTAAATTTTCTAACCTATCGGAACCCTTAAAAACCCATAAAAACTCTGTTTTTATGTAAAAAACCCACTTTTTACATATAGGCCTTAAGCCCTTTTTACCTCTTAAGCCCTAGCCTTTCTACCCATATGACCCGGGGTCTGACCATCCGCTATCCCCAAAGCTCCTCTTATCCTAACTCCTGGTCCTATCCACTTCCCTCAGGATCATTACCCCGCTTGAACCTTAGCCCTTCATCTATTTTTTCCCCCGAGCCATTTTCTTTTCTCCAAAGAAATCCCCACCGTTGATCGCCTCCAATCCAACGACCATCACAATCCTCACCTATTTAACCCTGCATCTAATACATTCTGCTACCTAACAGGATAGTCGATGTCACTCATGATCCCACCAGCCACTACTCCATCACCACCCAATCTTCTCCTAACACCTCCCTTCCACAACCGCACTCGACCGATCAGTTTCTCCCATCAGGTTTAACTCGTGCCGTCGATCTGACTCCTTCAGATCCAACTGCTCATATCGCATATCACATGCGATTCACTGTCAGGATTTAACACCCCATTTCTGCACTAAATGGGCAGTTTTTCCCTGGACACACATCAATCAACATATGGTATCGCGTCCATTTGCCCCGAAACCACTTACCACCTATTATGAATGCGATAAACTGCCTGGTTTTTGCTGAAACCACCTTTCCTCTTTCGCACCATTATTCAAATCTTCCACTCCTCCTCCCTGTTCCACCCGTGGAACTCCTCCCATGCATATTCCCTTCCTCTGTACATTGCTCTAATGCCTCATAAACCCCTGAAAGTAGTTTAAATCCAAAAATAGCAGGTTTTAAATTAATTATTGTTTGTTGTTGCAGGTTTAAATGGCGGCCCGAGCCTAAGAAGCCATCCCATAGTCAATTGAATAGCGGAAATCTCTAGATGACGATCCAAGAGGCCAGAAACATGAAGAAAAAGGGACCCAGGGTAAATCTAAAGGCTAAATCGATGATTCATGACCATCGATCCAATCAAGAAACCCTTCGATACACAGAGAAATCCCTGCACACAAACAGTGAAAGAAAAACAGTTAGATCAGTGATGAAATAATGAAGAACAAAGGATAAAGACAAAGATCTAAAGGACAAAGAATAAAGGTCAAAACAGTTATAAAGCAAAGAGCTAGTTAAGGAGAATTATGAAGGCCAAATACAAATCAAGGCCTAAAATAGAGTTTAAAGCTATAATCAAGACAGATCAGCCCAAAGACAGTTTCAAATAACTCAGCTAAGAAGCAATTACTTCTCCAAAGACATATTTTGCCACCTACAACACTATTTCTTTCAATAAGATATTTTGAAGCAGCTCAACAATTATTGCACAGTCAGAGATATTTTGAAGCAGCTCAGCAGTTATTACAAAGTTATTACTAAGCCTTAAAAGTCAAAAATTTCAACTAACATAACTCAGAAGTTATTATTTTCAGAGTAACTCTTTCATATATTTTTTCCTTTGGCCTTGCATGGTCTCAAAGGTCAAAAACCATTAACTCTGTAATAAATAACATTTAAACACCCTAGGTTAGCAGCACCTCCTCATTTTTCATATAAATATTTCATATGAGCTTCATTTTAAATGTTGGTTACTTGGTGATTATTGGACTGATTTATGCTACTAAAGCTAGTTGAGGAATGATAAGCTAAAGTGAAGAAAGCTTTGAGTTGCAGAGAGCTATTGTACATGGAGTGTTGTAACTGGTTTGATCATTAATAATACAAGCATGTTCACAGGATCCTTGAGCTATGTCAATGGTGAAGTTTTCCTAATTGTTATTATTTCTTCTTATGTTTTCCATTATGTTCATCCTTCTCTGATAAAGAAGTAGAAGTTTTAGATTAGGATTTGTTGTTTTGAGCAACCTATTTCTATTTGTATTCTTTATATTCATTTTTTCTTCTGCATAGGTCTGATTAGGAGATTTTGAATTGCCTTCTAGTTATATCTAGCTTGTTGTCTTGGAAATGATTCAATAGAGAGAAACCAAGGAAATTTTGGTGAATCCATTTTCCTTTGAGTAGGACTTGGGATATTTTTTTCAAGACCTTCCTTTGAAGTACACTTATTAGAGTCTAAACCAGTGAAGTTTATGGTGTTCCCTGCCCATTGGACTATCTTGAAATGTTGCTTTGAAGAGTCTTTTGAGAGTTTCTCAAAAGCAGATTAGAATTGTTTCTGTTTGATCTTAGGCCACTCTTACTGTTTATCTTATATATCTTCTTTGTCTGAAAGTAGTTCTTAAATTACTGGATTTTTTTCTTAAAAGGTTGCTTATTAAAGGTTTGTGCAAAGATATTTATGGTTTTCCCTGTCCTTTGGCTTGCTCCAAACAGTTACTTTGAAAGGATTTTCTTGTTTAAGTAGAGCTACAAGATTCTTAAACTGACTATAGCTTTGCTACCTTCACAACTTCTTATCATTTCATATCACAAACTAAAGAATCCATTTGATATAGTTAGCTTTCCCTATGAAAGCCCTTGCAGATTTGATGAACAATTAAATCCTTTTATGACTTCATGGCCCAATGGGTTTTTCCCTATTATAGTCTATTTGTTCAGCTGAAACATCTCCTCAATTACTCACATCATTCATCCTTCAATCCACCAATTAATCCAAACAAAACAAACAAGTCTTTAAGAACTTCATAACTATCGTAATATCTTTAACAAAGAGAATAAATATATATCAATTGAAAACACTTATATAGAGAGATCCCTCTCTGAATCTAGGAAGGCTAGGTCCTAGGATTCCAAAGAAGTTCTGATGTGGCCCCTGCAGTGTTTGTTCTTGCCATTCTTGCAAATCACAGGGCACCAAAACTCATGAAAAAACTAGTGCAACTTCTGTGCCAAACAGTTCACAGCCAAGCCCTATCCATTCATCAAATTTCTTCCAAGTTGACCCTCCCTCCATGTCAATCAGAAGGCAAACAAGAATCTTGACTAAGAAAGCTAGAGACCCTATACCTATGCCAACAACATAACCAGTCAATGAAGCCCATATCAGTAGTTCACCTAGGGAATCTCAGACCTTAATGTCATTCATGGATGAATATAAAAATAAATTGAAGCAGAAAGGTACTATGCCTCCTAAAAATTCTGTGTCAAAAGGTAGGGAGCATACAACTTCCTCTTCAAGAGGAAAACCTAGGAAAAATATCATCATGACAGAAGAACTTCTAGAGGAATTCAACCCTGGAGTTATAACTTCTAAGTTTGCTTTGCCTCCATAGGAAGTCAACCCTGGAGCAAAGAAATCAAGCCATGTTTCTAAAACAACTCCGTAAACTCAACCAAGCAGTGATACTTCACTCATAAAATCCACTCTTTCACATGTTTTGCTATCTCTTAAGAAAGGAAAAAATAAAATTTCATAGGTTGTCATAGAGGAAGAGCCTACCTTAGATCAGATAGTCTCCTCCATTGGCTCTTCATTTAATAAGAGGAAGAAGACGGTGATACATTCATACTCCTCTTATGAAGATAGCAGTGACACTGAATATACAGAATTAGAGTATGAGGAAGGAGAAAATAGGAGATCCATGCATGGAGGTAAAAGGTCAGAGTTCATTCCAAATCCCTACATCCAGAGACCTCATACCAGGCCTAAAAATAAACTCATACTAACTAGAAAGTTGATTTCTAATCCTGCATTGAGAGATGAGATTATTAATATTTATGATAGTCTAGAAGATAAAACCAAGAAGAAAAGGACTCAGCCAAAGAGTCAAACACAGAGGAAGAGGTCAAACAAGAGAGTGACTAAAGCTAAGGCCATCAAGATTTTTTCCTCTACCTTGGACCTCTGAAGAATGAAGGAATAGGTCTACCTTTAAAGAAACTTTTCATTTTTGGGTCAATTTTCTATGTTTTCAGATATAGCTTCTTTTTCAGCAGAAGTAGCTATTATTTTTTAATATTAGTATATGATGAAAATAATTTTCTTTCTGTTTTATTATCATAATGGTGACATCAAGGCAGGTGAAGTGGAGGATATTTCTGTTATGATAGATGTTGCCAGGTGTCGTTGATCAAGCCTCCTCCTAAATTTTAGGGTTCTATTTTGCACTTTTTGGGGAAAACGACCACATGTAATTTCCAACTGTTGTTTACACTTTTTATTGAAGTGGTTGCACCAGAACAAAGGAGCAGTCTTCCAACAGATTTCCACATCATTCAGCCACTTTGACTTTCTAGCCATCATGATTTTTATTTTATTCATGTTATAGCACTTTTTATTAAAGTTTGAATATAAGCCTCATATTTTGTATGAGAATGTAATAAATTTTTAGAACAGTTTCACACCTTTTGTGGAGATGTCAATATAATTTTTTTTTTATATGTGACAGAAATATATGAGCAAAAGGTTTTTGGTTTAAGAATATTTTTCTCATATGATCAGTGTAATTTTCAGTGAATGAAACTGTAAAAGACTTTTGAGGACTTATTACCTAATTGATGTGTGTATTGTTAATTTTCACCAGTGTTTCCATATCTCATATTATTCAGTTGCAATTTGTAATTCTAGATGTTATTACCTAATTGGTGTGTGTATTGTTAATTTTCACCTGTGTTTCCATATCTCATATTATTCAGTTGTAGTTTGTAATTCTAGATGTTGTGGTATGTTTTTATCAGTCTCTTGATATGTTTATGTGTTTTGTCAACTTTTATTAGTCTTGATATTTCTTGATGAAATATACATAATGAAAGTGTAAAGAGCATCACTTATAATAGTTACCTTCCATGATATTTCAGTAATATTATTGTAAGTCTAGACATAGCCTTCTCTTGTTGAAATATTGTGAAATTTCTCCTTGTGTTATTTTCTACCAAAAGCAGTGGATTTATGCCTTGTAGACCCACTGTCTCTTATTCTATTTCATACTCTCTTCTCTTTATAGGTTACAAAATTACCTTTTTTCTACCACATCAGGATTCAATACCCTCATCAGTGTGACAGTGAACTTGACTGAAATCCCTTTTCAGTGATTGTGTGTTTAAGACACCTACCAACCTTATAATCCAAATCATTAAATTGCCTTAGAGCTTAGGATGTGACTAGTCAATCACTTGAAGTAGTCCAATTGTTGATTCCAGTGCTAACATCTTTTGGTGCATCTGTCGGGAGACGAAGGCCTTGAAATGAAGTATTCTCTCGAGTCTCTTATTTTGAATTGTTGACAATCAATTTTTGATGGTGAACAAGAATTGCTGATTTGAATAATACTGCCAATTTGTTCACCTGACGACTCCACAAAGAGGAAGAGGGGTTTCAAGACCTCCTACTACAAGAAGAAATCAGAGATCACCTACTGTGACTCCAGTTGATGACCCAGAGAAGATCATTAAAGATGCAAAAGGAAAACAGAGATCAGTTGAGCCACATCTCAGTCAGTGAAGAAGGTACACAAAAAGTACATTCCAAAGAAAAAGGTACCTTCGTCTACTTTAGAATCAAAAGAAGTTTTAGTTTCAAAATATTCTGCTGAAAAATCTCAATTTGAAACTGCTTCCTTATAAAATAAAATAGATGGTGTTAACCTAGGCTCAGCTGAAATTTTTTCTCATTCATCATTTAGTAAACCTGAGATAAGTACTATTTCAGTCAAAGAGGAAAAAACATAGGTTTTAGTATCAATAAGGAATCCGAAGAGTTTTTGCTGACATAAGGGGATTTAGAACAAGTATTGGCAATTTCACCTTTTCTTGATAGGGATATTTCGAGTGAAAAATATTTTAAAACTATTTTAAATTTCCTTCAAACTCATCCTGAATATCGATCTTTTATTACCCCTCAGCAAGAATATTTTCCTTTGTCTCAAAATCTAGTTGTTGGGTCATCCTTTTCTCATCCACTAGAAGAGAGTCTTCTTAAAGGCCTCACTTTCAACTTATCTGAATTTTTAGCTCAGCAAAATAAATTTGAATTTACCTCATCTCCTCATGAGACAACATTTTAATTTTATTCTTCTGTAGAAGGTAAAGTCAAGACCTCCTATGTTCATCTCTTTGAAAATCCACTGTTTTTAGTCCAAAAACTTGAATAATCGGCCCAATTTTTCCAATTTTCTACTCTCCCAAATTATATTCAAAATCCACAAATTGTGATTCCTAATTCCAAAACAACTACATCAATGAGTCATCCATCAATTGTACATCAGAAAACCATGGCTTAGCCTGCCCTTACTAGGCTACAAAAAATAGTAGCTATAAGATATGCACCACTCACTCTTCCTCAACCTTTGCATCGTCTTTCTCAAGGGGAATACCTGAAATATCTTCCAAAATACACCGAGGAGGGAGAAGGAGTTTCTGCTGAGGAAAATTTTGTTTCTTTCTATAGTTATTCTGATAACTAGAACATTGAACATGAAGATGTCTGGTCAAGAATTTTTTTCAGAGCTTGGATGAAGAAGCTTGTAAATGGTTTAGAAGTCTATCACCAAACTCAATAACAGGAATAAATGAATTGGAGGAAGTATTTTTGAAACAGTGGGGTCATAGGAAAGAATATGTGTACTACCTTACAAAATTTGGAGCTCTAAAAAAGAAGATAGATGAGTCACTGGCTGATTTTACAAAGAAGTTTAATACAATTTATCAGAAAAGAAATTAAGCCTCCTAAGACTACAACTATGATAAATTTTTCCAATGCTTTAGATTCTGACTTTGCTTTATGGTCAAGGGCTGAGAAAGCATAGACATTTATGGATATTCAAGAGGTTTCAATTGGAGTGCAGTCTAATATTATGGCTTCAAATAAATTGAAAATGGAAGAGGAGAAAGCAACAAAAGACAAAAAGAAAATGAAAGAAGAAAAACCTTCTTCTTCCAAAACTCTTACAATAGAAGAAAATATTGATCAAATGTCTAATTTGATCAAGGAACTAGCCTCTAAGATGACAAAATTAGAGTTAGAAAACAAACCAACTATTAGAGCCAACCAAAATTAAGCCAATAGAAATCAATCTCCCTTTAGAAGGCCTTTTCAGCCTCAACAAATTTTACAGCGCCCAAGGAGGAAAGTTGATGATAAAAATGTTCAGCCTCCTTTGTATAATTTTTTTGAAGAAGAGAAGCAAGAACATGAGAAAGAAAATGAAGAAATAAATATTGTAGGAGAAACATCACAATCAACTTATTTGACTTTGCAAGAATATGAAGACCAGTCAAGGATATATTTGTTTTCGAATGATGAGAATGCCCAAATTTATGCACAAAATGATAAAAAATAGCAAGAAGCTCAAAACAGAAATTATCCTTTGAGGTCTAAAGGTCCTGTTTAGAAACCTCAATCAAAAATCACATTCTGATAAACAAGCTTAAAAAAAAAAAGGCCAAATTCAAAGAGGTTTCTCCACCTCAAAATTCTACCCCAATTATCAAAATTTCTGCAGAAAATAAAGAATTAGCTCTAATTTATTTCAGTTTCAAATCGGAACTAAATAAAATTAAAATTATTGTCCCACTTCTGGAATTGTTGAAAAATCCAACATACAAAGATTCTTTCAAAAAGTCTATTACAACCACCTCTCGCTCCTGATTCAATCAATCTTGAGGATGAACATCCTACTATTTATTTAGGATGCCATGTCCAAGACCAAAATGATGATAATTCACCTCCTTTCTATCTTTCACTCAATATACATGAAAAATTGTTGCATAATTTTCTATTAGATTCTGGGGCTTCTCACAATATAATGCCAAAGAAAGTGATGGATGAATTAGGATTAGAAATCACCAAACAATACCATGAACTATACACCTTTGATTCCAAAAAAATCAAAGACTTGGTTATTTCTCTTACCCAACTACCTATGAAAATCTTAGTGATGGACATCGTAGTTGCAGACATACCTTCTAGATTTGAGATGTTTCTTTCCAGATCTTGGTCTAGAAAATTGGGAGGGACCCTTTAGATGCATATGTCATATGCCACAATCCCAGTGTTTGGAGGGGAATTCAGGATGTTGTAGAGGGAAACCAAAATGGCATATATCATCAGTTATCAGCATAATCCTTCAATCATCCTAGAGAAGGAATTGGGGTCATCCATATTACACCTTGCTATTGATGATAACAATTTCTAGCCTGAAATTAGTGAAAAACAATACTTTCAAGATACAAATGAGTAGCCTTTAGAGGGAGGATAGATTTGGAAATTGTACTTCGATGGAGCCTCATCAAGGGAAGGATTGGGAGCTGGTGTAGTTCTCATTTCTCCCACTCATCAAAGGGTAACTATGTCATATAAACTGCAAACTACAATTTTCTACCACTAATAACACTGTTGAATATGAGGCATTTGTTCTTGGTATGAAGGCAGTGAAAGACTTGGGAGTTGAACAACTAGTTGCCTTTGGTGATTCAAAATTGGTGAGGCAAGTGAGAAACAACTACCAAGTAAAAAATTCCAAATTGAAGAATTATATGAATGAAGTGTGGGACTTGATTGAGCATTATTTTTCATCATTTAATGTAAATTTTGTCACTAGAGAGGAAAATCAAATAGCTGATTCACTATCTATTTCTGCTAGTAATTTCAAAGTTCCTCTTGATGTCAAGGGAGCATATGATGTTCAAATTAAAAACAGACCTTCTATTCCTAATAACATCAAATACTGGAAAATATTTGAGGATGACAAGGAAATTCATAAATTTTTGGAGTGTGTCGAAGAGTTTGCAAATATTAAAACTGATGATGAGCAGGACATTGTTGAAAATCAAAACAATAAGCCTTTCAAGAAAACCATGGCTGGGAAGGACATTATAGATCTGGGAAAAAAAAAAAACACTATATTCCTAAAGGCCTAGTCCCTTTAGAAAGATTGTTTGACAATAATGATGTCTTTCCAAAGCCTGAAAATAAAGTTGATGGAGAGAGTACAATTGACTGTAATATTGGTACAGAAGATCAACGAAAATTGGTCAAGGTTTCTAAATCTCTTTCTCTAGAAACTAGAACAAAATGTATCAAGTTGCTGAAACAATATACAGATATTTTCTCATGGTCCTATAGTGAATTGAAGACCTATGATAGGGGTATAATGGAGCACAAAAATCCTTTGAACGCAGATGCAAATCCTGTAGCACAAAAAATAATGCATATCAATCCCATGCTACTCCCTATCATTGAGAAATAAATCAGAAAATTATGGGAAGAAAAAATAATTATGCCTTTAAGATTTTCTAATTGGGTAGCTAATATAGTCCCGATTCGGAAAAAGAATGGCTAACTAAGAATTTGTGTCGATTTTCGCAATCTGAACCGGTGTTCATTAAAGGATAACTATCCATTACCCAAGATGGATTATATTTTGCAGAAACTTTGTAGGCTCCAAAAGATTGTGAATGATAGATGGATTTTCAAGCTATAATAAGATTTTAGTTGACAGACAAGACATAGAAAAGACAAAATTTACTACACCCTAGGGGACATTCATGTACAACATAATGCCATTTGGTTTGATGAGTGTAGGCGCAACATTTCAGCGGACAATGGATATTTCCTCTGCAGGAGAAAAAGACAGATTTGTAGTCATTTACTTGGATGACATTACAGTCTATTCAAGATCTGATAGATAATTTGAAACATTTGAAAAAAAAATTTGACAAATGCAAAAAATTTAGTTTGTCCTTGAACCCAAAGAATTCATCCTTTTATGTTCAAGAAGGAAAATTATTAGGACATTTTGTGACATAATGTGGTATCTGCATTGATCCAGGGAGAGTTGAGGCTATTCAAAAGATTGGTTTGCCAAGGAACAAAAAATAATTGCATTAATTTTTGGGGAAAATCAATTTTCTGAGGCGCTTTGTCCCAAATTTTGTAGAGTTGATCAAACACATAAATTTCTCACTAAAGAAAGATGTAGAATTCAAGTGGAAAGATGAAGCAAAAAAATCTTTTTCAATAATCAAGTCTACTTTGACTAAAGCTCTAGTTTTGATTAGTCCTGATTTTGAAAAATATTTTCTGATTTTTTCATATGCTTAAGTTGTATTGTTACAAAAGAAAGAAGGTTTAGAACAACTTATTTCATTTTTTAGTCGTGCTTTAAGAGATGATGAATTAAAGTATAGCTTGACTGAAAAACAAGCATATGCACTAGTTAAGGCTTTAAATTCTTTTCGAGTTTATGTGTTACATTCAAAAATTGTTTCTTTTGTGCCAAATATCACTGTCAAAGATGTATTCCTGCAACCAGATACAGATGGTAGAATGGGAAGATGGCTAACCAAGATTTTGGAATTTGATATTGAGATCAGACTTGCTAAATTGATAAAAGGACAAGACTTTCCACGCTTGATGGTTTAATCTAACTGCAAGGCTCTAAATCTGAATATCGAGGCAGCTAAAGGAAAAGATGGAGAAGGTATATCTGATTATCCGGAAATATTTCATTCAGATTGGTATAATGATATAGTATATTTTTTTGTTAAATTTCAATTGTCCCCATGAAATGGAGAAGTCAAAAAAGAGATCTTTTAAATTGAAGGCTGTTAAATATTGCATTTTGGAAGACCATATTTATTGGAAAGACCCTATGGGAGTCCTATTGAGATGTGTAAATGAAGCCGAGTCATAGGAAATTATGTCAGAGATACATGCAGAAGTGTGTGGAGGACATTTGTATTGGAAAGCCACTTTAAACAAAATCTTAAGAGCTGGATATTATTTGCCAAATATTTTCTCTAATGTTTTTTCCAAATTTAGGAGTTGTGTCGAATGTCAAAATTTTGCTGGTAAACAGAAGCTGCTTCCATTGCCTCTTATTCCTATTTCCACAGATGTTCCTTTCCAGTAGTGGGGGCTAGAATTCATCAGTGAAATCCATCCGCCTTCATCATGACATCATAGATGGATCCTTACAGCTACAGACTATTTTACTAAGTGGATTGAAGTTATATGGTAATAATCAAATTTCGGTTGGAAAACATTATGTCTAGATTTGGTTTTCCACAAAAATTAGTGACTAATAATGAAATGGCTTTCAATTCTACTAAGATGCATAGCTTCTATCAGCAATATGGTATTTAATTGACTCATTCCAAGCATTATTAACCTCAAGGTAATGGATTAGCTGAGTCATCCAATAAAAGTATTGTGAGAATCATTAAGAAAATTCTCCTTGAAAATAAGAGAATTTGGGACACCCAGCTAGTGCATGCTCTGTACGAAGAGAGGGTAAGTGGTAAAAGATCAATTGGATTGTCTCTCTTTCAGCTTGTATATGATACTGATGTTGTAATGCCTTTGCAATTAGCTCTTCCTATTTTTAAGTTTATGCAAGATGAAGTTGATGATGAAAATCCAATTCAAATGAGAATGCTACAGTTGATAGAAACACATCCAATCAAATAATCACTAATGGACAAAGTACAAAAATATCAGGCTAAAGTCAAATATATTTTTGACAAAAGAGAAAATCAGAAATTATTTCAGGAGAATGATTTGGTGTTGCATTGGGATGTCAGGAGGGAAGACCATGGAAAGCATGGTAAGTTTGACAATTTGTGGTTTGGACCATTTAGAATTTCTCAAGTTTTGGAAAACAATACTTTTCTGCTCAAGCATCTAGATGATGATCAACTAACTGGAGGTCCAGTTAATGGTCATTTTCTTAAAAATTTCTTTTCTTAATAAGTGAGTTAGTCATTCCATTGTAAATATCCGGGGTGATGTGTCAATAAAATTCCATGCCCAATGGTACTTATGTCTGCAGTCAAAGGTTAGTCCTAGTCATAATTTCCATAAGTCTTCTGAATTTTGAAAATTTTAAGGTACTAAGTCTACAGTCCTTGAATCCTCATAGGGAGGATTTAATCCCCAATAGGAGCCACTGTTAGCACTGTAAATTTTAATAGTGTGACCGCCATTGTATCACTGTTTTCAAAATTTTCTTATGTCCTAGCTTATGTTGAAATTTGAGTCATTTTCAATAAAGGTCAAAATAGAGTCTCAAAACCAAAATACTTTTAAGTTTATAGGTGGTATTAGTGTCTTAGGTTCATAAAAGAAGTTAACATAGGTTAGTGTCAAATTATGTTGGTCATTTTGGTAATAAAATTATAGTTGCTCTTTCGAGGATAATAGCTACCTCTGTTTAAGTTTCATTGTTAACACACTGATATAATGGAGGGAAACTATTTCTCCAAATTGAAGGTCACATTGGTAACATAGTGAAAAGTGCGGCTATTTCACTAAAATTTGGTTATATGGAAATACAGAGGTAAAGGCAACTATTTCTCAGGCATAAAGAGCTACAAAGAAGATTTTCAGAGAAAAGATCATTCCTATTTGTAGATGATTGAAGACCTCCTATGTTATAAGCATGATTATTCTTTTTAACAAGATTAATTATTTTTTTGACTTAGGAGAGTTATTATAGATGGATAATTATATTATTAATGCAGCTAACCTGTAGCTACCCTACTAAACTGAAGCATAGATAATGGTACAAGGTATCAATTATTAAATAATGATGTGGAGAGTTATGCGTTATGGGGTGAATTGGAACTTGTATTCAAATTATTTCAAATCGTGCCATTACTTCATACCATGATTAGAGGCATGGAATCATAGGGTTAAGTTCAATTTTCTCTTAACCAAGGTTCTCTGTGCAAACTACAGCTAACAGAAGTCACTTCTTCCAGCAAACAATTTAGCATTTCAAGGCAGGAAAACAGGCTCTGTGTAGAGTTTTGCCTCAAGGATTGAATAGTTGTGTGTTTACAAGCAACCTAGATGTTCAGAAGTATGGGAAAATGTGGGAATGTTAACAGGTCCAATCCAGCAAACAATAGGCTTGTTGATGCTAGGGCCAAACCTCAATTTAAGTCAGTTGGCTGGTATATGTTTTAAAAAAAAAAATCTAGAGAAAATGTGGCTTTAGCTCAGGCCTTTGCCGAGAGCTTTGATGGGGAGAAGTTCAAGCTGGGGAGCAAGACTTTCAAGATCTCTAAAGCCATCATAGCCCGAGATAATCAAACCTCTACCAATGGTGAAATTTGGTTCAAGAATAAAACGCTACCCACAGAAGTAAGTCTCTACCTTAAACCTAAACATGTCAATGTTAAATGGAATCTGATTGCACATATTTCCTATTTTAAGGCTAAATGGAAACATGTGATCACCATTGTGCAAGACTACATTACATGTGAGGGTAGGTTCTCCTCTGTCCACCATTATCAAATGATATTTCTTGCTCATATTTCATGTGATAAACCTATGAAATTGCCCCATTTCCTATACAACTCCTTGCTCAAGATCTCCTTAAAATTGCAGAAGATCCCTAACTATCCTTTGCACAACCTATATCATAGGGGTTTAATTAAAATTTTGACTGTATACCACCTTAAAAATAGGACCACCTGGGATAATTTCCTCACAAAGGAAGGGTTTGGCAGTATCAACTCTAGGAGAAGGGTAGGGAGGCCCAAGAAACGAGATTCTCATGAAAAAACTAGTGCAACTCTTGTGCCAAACAGTTCACAACCAAACCCTATCCATTCATCAACTTTCTTCCAAGTTGAATCTCCCTCCATGTCAATCAGAAGGAAAAATAGAAGCTTGACTAAGAAAGCTAGAGACCCTATACCTATGCCAACATCACAACCAGTCAATGAAGCCCATATCAGCAGTTCACTAGTGATAAGTTCACCTAAGGAACCTCATACTTTAAGGTCATTCAAGGAGGAATATAAAAAGAAATTGAAGCAGAAAGATATTATGCCTCCTAAAAATTTTGTGTCAAAAGGTAGGGAGAATACAACTTCCTCTACAAGAGGAAAACCTGGGAAAAATTTCTTCATGACAGAAGAACTTCCAGCGGAGGTCAACCCCAGAGTTCTAAATTCTAAGCCTGCTTTTCCTCCATAGGAAGTCAACCCTAGAGCAAAGGGATCAAGCCATGTTTCTAAAACAACTCAGCAAACTCAACCAAGAAGTGATACTTCACTCACAAAATCCACTCTCTCACAGGTTTTGCTATCTCTTAAGAAAGGAAAAAATAAAATGTCATAGCTTGTCATAGAGGAAGAGCCTACTTTAGCTCAACTAGTCCCCTCCATTGGCTCTTCAGTCAAGAATAGGAAGAATATTATGATACATTCATATTCCTCTTATAAATATAGCAGTGACACTGAATATATAGAATCAGAGTATGAGGAAGGAGAATCTAGCAAATCCATGCAAGGTGGTAAAAGTTCTAAGTTCATTCCAAATCCCTACATCCAGAGACCTCATACCAGGCCTAAAAATAAACTCATAATAACCAACAAGTTAATTTATAATCCTACATTGAGAGATGAGATTATTAATATTGATAATAGTCCAAAAGATAAAACCAAGAAGAAAAAGACTTAGCCAAAGATTCAAACACAGAGGAAGAGGTGAGACAAGAGATTGACTAAAGTTGAGGCCATCAGGATTTTTGCCTCTATTTTGGACTTCTGAAGAATGAAGGAACAAGACTGCCTTTGAAGAAGCTTTCACTTTTGGGTTAATTTTCTATGTTTTCGGATATAGAAAGTTTTTCAACAGAGGTAGCTGTTATTTTCGAATATTAGTATATGATGAAAAGAAGCTACTTTTGGGTTTATTATCATAATGGTGACATCAAAGCAGGTGAAGTGAGATTTCTATTATGATAGATGCTTCCAGGTGTCATTGATCAAACCTCCTCCTAAATTTCAGGGTTATGTTTTGCACTTTTTGGGGAAAACAACCACATGTCATTTCCAACTTTTGTTTACACTTTTTGTGGAAGGGGTTGCACCAAAATAGAGGAGCAGTATTCCAATAGATTTCCACATCATTCAGCCACTTGAACTTGCTATCCATCATGTTTTTTACTTTATTTATGTTATAGAAATTTGTATTAAATTTTGAAGATAACCCTCATCTTGTGTATGCCATTGCAATAATTTTTTAGAACAAATTCACACCTTTTTGGAGATGTCAGTATAATGTTTTTTGTATATACGTGAGAAAACTCTATGAACAAAAGCTTGGTGGTTTAAGAATATTTTTCTCATATGATCACTGTAATTTTCAGTGAATGAAATTGTAAAATACTTAGGACTTATTACCTACTTGATGTGTGTATTGTTGATTTTCACATGTGTTTCCATATCTCATCTCCTTCAGTTGCAGTTTGTAATTATAGATGTTTTTGTATGTTTTTATCAGTCTCTTGATATGTTTATGTGTTTTTTCAACTTTTATTAGTCCCACATAGTAGGCTTTCTTGATGAAATATAAATAATGATAGTGTAAATAGCATCACTTATAAAAATTACCTTCCATGATATTTCAGTAAGATTATTGTAAGTCTAGACATAGCCTTCTCTTGTTGAAACATTGTCAAATTTCTCCTTGTGTTATTTTTTACCAAAAGCAGTGGATTGTTTCCTTGCAGACCCACTGTATCTTCTTCTATTTCACACTTTCTTCTCTTTATAGGCTAAAAACTTGCCTTTTTTCTACCACATTAGGATTCAATACCCTCATCAGTGTGACAATGAGCTTGATTGAAATCACTTTTCAGTGATTGGGGGTTTAAGCCACCTACCAACCTTATAATCCAAATCATTAAATTTCCTTAGAGCTTAGGATGTTACTGTTCAAGCACTTGGAAGTAGTCCAAGTGCTGATTCCAACGCTAACACACTCTATGATATTATAAAGGAAAAATATTTGTGCGTGGGGATGTCGAAGAGGAATTTCATCATTATTTTTTAGTTTATTTTTTTGTAATAAATTTTAACTTCTTTTTGTAAGCAGAAGTGAAGGTTTTTGTAATTAAGATATAATTATTAAATTTTTTAGTATTGTGTTGATATGAATTAGTTTGTAGGCATATTTCAAGTTCAGGAAAGGCCCCTCAACTCAACGATCATTTTGGTTTTATTGATAGAACATTGTTAGTAGGAAAATATTTAGTTTCCTTTCATATAATTATATTGGATTTCAGATTTTATTTGATGATTTTATTTCAGTTTTCACTAAATTTGTATTTCACACATTATTTTTCTTAGATTTAATACTTTTCTTCCAAATCTATTAGTATAATAGCTTTAATACTTTGTGACAAGACGTGAATTGATTTTCTCAGTTTTAAGAGTTAAATCAATTCTTAGTTTGTTTCTTATCATATTTCAGTACTTAATTTTTGAACCAAAATAGGTATTAGATTCCAATACCAAAAAATTGTAGCCTGTAGTTTAGTACCGAAAATATGTAGCTTGCAGGTTCCTTCTTACATTCAGAACTCAAGTTTTGTACTAGATTGGAGTATTGAAAAGTTTGTAGTGTTAAAATTATGCAACTGTACTCAAATTCCATTTTGGACAGCTCAAATGGTCAATATCATAATTTCATTAGATTCCTCTTTTCAAGAGGACCAAAATTGATCTATATATCGCCCCAATAGGTTAAGTGAACGTTAAATTATGAATTATTTTATTTATTGATGAAAAAGAATGGGTCCGCCTAAGCACATGTGGATTTAGTCAAACCCCCAAGTGGTCCCTCACAAAAGTTATAAATAGAAGCGACTTCAAGCTCATTGTCACACATTCGCTCATGAAATTTTTTTCTTTCTCTCTTTGTCTTTGTTCTTTTATTATGTTTTGGCTTGCATAGGTTTGACAGAAGAAGCTCGTGAAAGGTATAGGATCACAAGCGAGAGGCTCTCTCTAAACTAGGGCTTCTAGGCCATAGCCATAGGCACAAAACTATAGAAATCGGGCTATAGCCATGGACATCACATGGAAAGGTAGCGGCTAAGCTATTATAGCTACAGGCTCAACATTTTAAGGTCACATCTAGGGTTCCTGGGCTAGATTGTGTTGATTAGGACCTCAAAAACGGGCACAACGAGTCTAGGTAGCAGTCAGGGAAGCTTCAGCCACATGCACAATATTTTGAGGTCGCAACTAAGGTTTTTTCTGGGAAGATCTGAGTTGTTCCATATTCAGTTGCTTGTGTAGTGTCTCCAGACATTATTCGCTCAATCACAAATTTTTGCGATCAGTATTTGACAGCATCCTGGATTTAGATCTAGGAATTTTAGATTGATATCACTTGACTTTAGCGATCTATTAGATTCATTTTCTTGATGTTTTAGATATATAGATCTACTCTACATATTTCCACTACAAGATGTATCTATATTTCTCACTCAATATGAGAATTTTTCATCAGTATGATACAACTAGTGTAAGTGCATTTTAGTTCTTAGATTTAGGTTCCTTCAATAGAAGTATATTTATGGTATTATTGTGCATATGCTAGTTGTTTTCTAAATCGTGAAAATATGGATCTATGGATCATTGTACTCTTTTTTTTTGAATCATTTGATGATGATATAAGAAGAATAATTTTCAAGGGTTTTCCCCATAGAGGGTTTTTCCATGGTCTCGGACCAATACGGTGTCTTTATGTGTGCATGATTTTCTTATTATGTTCCTTTATGTTCCACTGCTTAAATGATGATGAAGTTATTTTTATTTATACATAGTTTCATATGTGGATGGTTAATAATGCATATCTGAATAATGATATAATGATGTGGGGTGAACTTAACATGTTATTGAAGAAATGCAACTATCAAAGCTAATGCAACCATATGGCCACAAATACTCAATGCATAGACCCAAAACTTAGTCTGCCCAGATCCCAAGATTTATTCTAACATAAAGTGTGATTTAAATTTTAAACACACCCCACATATTTTCATTAGATCTCTTATGTATATTTTTGAATCCATTTTCTATTATCGAAACCAAATATGTGGCATTTCAGATTAAAACCCAAATACCTTACTTCATCGCCCTTTTCTACTTTTTTCACGTGACCGATACACGTTTACCGACCTTCTCCACATTTTCTTATCACCATATCGCAAATTTAAGATTCATTGCAAATCGGCCCATTGCAATATTGCAATTTTAGGATTTATTGCAAATTAGCCCATCACAGTATTGCAAATTTAAAACTTTAACCTCATCGTGCATCGCACATAACATATATCGCAATGTTTGCGATTTTTTGATTTATCGCATGTTGCACATTTTAACAAATAGTAATAACAAGGCTCTTTCACCCGATTACAATATGCAAATAAAATCTTCAGATGACACATGGCTCCCTATCGTAGTCTCCAGATCCTTTAACGACCTCATTTCTCCAGTTGCGATATGGCTTCTCGGTCGTCCATATTCCACTATATTTTTGCGATGCAATCTTGACCATTCACCTTCCACTTCATTTCTACAATAGGATCTTAACCATCCATCACTCTCGCTTCAGATCTGTGATATGATCTCGTTCATCCATCCAACATGCTTCATTTCTGTGATCTAATCTTGACCATCCATTCCACCATCACACTTTTGCTTATTCTCTGAGATTGATATGCTTCCATTGTGACCTAACTGTGGCATATTTCCATCAAAGGCCTGTCGATACTCTGTTTCACCCAACGATCCAATTCTTCGCCATGCTTCTTCTGGTTTTCTTCAATTTCTCAGTTTCTCTGACACGGTCCACAAGTTCCATTGATAAATCCTTGAAGGATCTAACCAAATTTTGATCCATCCAAAAGCATGCAATTCAACATGTGTTCAACCTAGAATCTGAGCAAGTTGTTTCTCCGTCATGACTCTAATGCGAGATGTGAGAGACTAACATAAAATATAAACCACATTTTACAGGATAACAACCACAGAAATTCAACCCTGAAACATAACTCACAGAGGTTTCTTCTGTAGATCATTTGATCATAGAATAAGTAAATGATATTAATCAATCTCGTCTCGGGCTCAAGGATTCCAATTAAAAAGGTTTCCTTCCTACTTCAAAACCTATAGACAAAGCTTTATTCATCCATAATATAACCTTTCTAACAGATTATAATAGGAATTAACATCACATGTAAAAACTAATATGTAGAGGTCTAATTCCCACACACAAATAGAGAATTTTCAATAAATCTCAGAAACATACATAAGCTATACAAAGCTTCCACATAGCCTGCGTAGGCCTAATCTCATTCCTTTGGCCCTTTTGAGTCTTCGTCCTTAATTGGCCTTTGCACACTTCTTATCACACCAACCTCACTCTATTTTCTTCCTACCTAATCCCCCCTCGAATGTCTTCAAGGCATATAATATTTACAATGAAAGGATTATGAAATAATTTCAGTTCAGAACCTATAAAATCTCCTCACCAAACTCCTAAAATCCCTAACTCAACCTGCAAGAGATATTTCAGCTCCATACAATATGCATGAAACTTGTAACACCTAAGATCTCAAATGTTCTCACACATTCGAGAAAAATAAAAAATTAATCATCATTTTAATAAATTAAACATTTGGGAATCTGTCCCTTCATAAAATAAACCTTCCCCTTAGGTTTCTTCAAAAATGAATTTATGGAGTAGGATGCTCCTGCATCAAAAGAAAAGAACAATGTAGCCCTATGTAAAATTAACATGGTTTCAGAGCTGAGCTAAAGAAAATTCATGAAGATCACCCCCTTAGAGACACCTTTATGGAAGCAAGAAGAGGATAGTAAAGACATAAAATAATTCTAGGGTATGAAGAAAACCCTAGGTAGTTATTGGATAAGGATGTGATAGTGAGAGTTTTAGATAAATCCTGGCTTATGGTAAAGTCTTGAGCTTTGATCTTGGGATAAATTTGACAGATGACCTGGTTGATTGAAGGAAACATTGTTTTATGGTCTATGGATGGATATTGAAGGTTGTTTCAAGAGGGAGATGATCATCTCTCATTTAAGATAAGTATCCCTACTTATGACCTTAATTTTGTTTATACTTATGGATCTGATGATTATTATTTCTAGTCATAGATTTTTGAATGTATATTTGAGTACCTGGATATGTCTAACCTCCTTGACGAGATGTGATGAGTGGGTCCCTCTTGAGGATAGTTTGAAATACATGAAATATTTATAGATATATAAGAGGTAAAGAGGCACTTGAGCACTACAAGATACCTATGTAAAGGTGCATATATAATACCACAAGGTATGCATGGTATATTTCATTACAGTTGTAACATTGATGGATAGGTTAGCCCTATGGTATGTTGAGAATGTCTCCTTCCCAAGTGGCTCTCGCATGTAAAAGTGATATTTGGATTCATGGTGACGAAATGGTGCACCTACTATTGAACATTCTGATCAGGATAATTGATTATATGAGACTTCTTAGTGGTGATCCTTTGATATGAATTCCCTAACGTGATGGATTGACTAGACATAAATGATATTATGTTCATGATCTTTGAAGTGTGATGCCCCACCTGTTCACTAACCTATCATGGAAATTAAACCCCTGATGAAAAGTTGATGTCAAGATGAAAATGTTATGTACTCCAAATCAAGGGATCTCTAACATGTCATGTCATTATAGACTGATTTCCGAAGTTGCTAGAATTGAACATGAAATCAGATGATCACTTGGAAGATGTCAGTTTTGGTATGTGTTGTAGATAACAATAAGATATGTGAGAAGGAAAATTTCATATGTTTGAACCAAACTTGCATTTTCATGTGACCAAGACATTCATATGAATATGTCACAATGTTTTTGGCACAAAATTTTGACATGATTTGGCTAATTGATAAACTGTGTTTGGATATTTTGACATGATGCTTAATGATTGAGATATGTATATAATTATAGATCTTACCATGATCGCACATTTGGATTTGTCATAATTTTATTTGGTGATTGTTTATTTTCATTGATGACAATTCTATGTGGGCATAGTAACCATCAATGTCTATTGTGAGTATTCATAATTATGGTTATGTATTGGCCACCTTGTTCCTAGTATAATGGTTTTTGTAACTCAATATGAATATGGAAAATGGATGAATTAACCTTGATGTATCCACTAGCATCTAGTAACAAAAATGACTTGTAATGGCATGTTTGATGACTAACCTATTTATTTGACAATAAATGAAGTCAAGACTTGATATGAGCTCTACCTATCATTGGTTGAAAGAATTGATACTATGATATCAATGTATTTGATAATAGTTTTTGTCTAGATCCTAAACTCTGATGAAATGATTTTTTTGACACAACAATGATTTATTTAAGGCTGAGTATTTTTAATTAGTAAGACATTATGCTTACAGAGAGCGTTGCATGATGCAAGCTCCCCAATTCAAAATTTTCCATACTTGTTAGTTATATGATGAAGTAAAGATAATGATTTCCAATGTATGGCCTTGATTTTGAGTATACATACTGATGAATTACCCTTGACAGGTGATGAGCCTATAACGATTTTGGTTATATGGATATGGCTTATAAAGCTCGAAATAATGTAGCATGGTATGCTGAATCGATTTCTCAAATTTGAGAAATAAATCCTATATTGCAAATCTATTGATAGAATGTCTGTGTAATGGAAATTTAAATCCTTGGACTCTCTACGTTAAAGTTAAAAAGTTGTTTAACTTGACATGGCATTTAATAGTTTATTGAAGCATTGATGTTCTATTTTGAACATACATCCATATATGATGTGTCTAGAATAGGATTAAACTCATGATTGAGCTGCTTCATTCAAAATTTCTACCAACATCCTTTTTTCAATATCTGCATAAAACGTCTACTTTTAAAGGTTGCGATATTTCTCCCATGACATGTAGCTGCATGAATGAATTTATGATTTTTTAGATTATTATTTATGAGCACATTTGGATGTTTCCTTCATATGATATCTACCATGATATATTAGATGAGAGGTCCAAAGCACGTCCGAGTTTGGGTACAATGTTGCTAGCATGATTCGCTGTGGGGAAGAATGTAGAAGCTCCTTGGAGAGCTGTATAAGCATGATCTAGATAAGACATGGATACACTGTGATGACATATAGTCCCATATATATATAGTTGGGACAGTGATTTCTCCACTTTTTTTGAGATAATGCAGAAAAGCTTAGGCTTGTATTTGACACCTCTATGAGAGGGAGGATTATTATGGTATCTTGTTGTAATTTATATGATTATGTATGTTCTAACATAACATTTGACTTTATTTCATGTATGAACATGAATAAACTGCTATTGAAACAAGCATATACCAGATGTGAGTAAGTTGAGATCAACATTGATCGAGGACACTGAGAAAACTCTTCCTCATTGTTTGAGCTCCTAGGATGAGGAATTGAGATAGAGGGCTCCTGGGGTTGAGGGAACTTTTTACAATAGGGTTTATTCCCTATATTGTACCCATAGGGTTAGATATGATGCTCCCCTATCTTCATAGGATCAGAGAATGTTTCTCCACTAATTGGTCTCTGCATATTATACCCCAGTTAGCATCATACCCACAAGCAAGGCTTTTTGGGAATACCGCTCCTTGTTTGGCCAACGATTTGAGAGTCTTCTTAGGGTGTACAACCCAAGTCGATTATGACGAAGGTATTTTAACACATGACTTTTCAAGCTCATTGATGGGAAGATCAATAGGAAATAGGATGGGTCGAGATAACCCTATGCAGTTCTGGGTTGAGATTGAGCTCTCGATGTGATTTAGGGGTCGATATGGGTTCCCTTGTGTGGATGGATATCCTATTTATAGATATGGGGTTGTAGGGGTATAACTCCCCATTGAGATTTCGGGTCGATATGTGCTCCCTGATGCGGTCAGAGGTTGAGAGGTGCTCCCTCATGATATGCTCTCTAATGATTGATGAAAATATCCTGATTATTAGCCCACTGGCATAGATTCCAAATGATATCCTCGTAAAAAAATGGTGTTAGCCTAAGATACCCTCCGGTGACAAAATATTCTTCTTCTAGATCAGATAATTTTCAACATACGAGAAGTAAAAATTAAGAGATAAGTCGAAATAAGCATGAGAAGTACATTGATGATTTGTAATGAGAAAGGTTCACAACATGACGAATATATAATAGAGATGATCAGTGACAATATTTGATGATGCATGAAGATAACATAATGGAATATTAATCGATGAATAAATATCGACAAGTGGAATTATCCCTTGTTGAAAGGGAGTGTTAAAATAGTGCATTTGTGGTCAAATTCCACTTTGGACAACTCATATGGTCGATATCATAATTGCTTGACATGCCCATTTTGTTGCTACTCGGTTTTGAGTTTCCTACATTCAACATTGGAAGTTAGGAGATATTAAAATCTAGTGGAGTGTAACCTTGTCCAAGGACTTTGATACCTTTTGCAAGGAAACAAGGATCAAGAGGGTGATAATAATGGGGTTGTAGAGTAACAAATCCATCATTGAGATAAATAAAACCATGATCCATGACATGGAGGTACCCATGTGTCTTTAAGCCAAATATTGCAACACAATTGTCTATATATTGAACCGATGTCCTCATAGGATCTTGAAGGGAAAAAACCAAAGAAATATTTTGTTGGTGAGAAGCCTCAAGTATTACATTTTTTTTTGTCCAATCATATATTCATATTCATGATGAGAAAAGGAATGGTCTACCCTTGAACATAAAGGTGATATTTGTTGGATAGAGTAATACATCCAAGGCCTATAGGATCTAAATTAAAGTGCAATTGAAGACATTAGTGAGAAAGGATATTAAGTTTGATGAGGATGAGCAAGGATATGAAGTTTGATGAGGATGAACGGTCCTCAAAATCATAAAAACATCTTATAGTGATTAATGAATTCGAAAATCTTGTTCCAAATTCTATTCTAAAATTGAAAAATAAATCAAAATCATATCAACAAGATTCTAGTAAAGGAACAAAGACCTCATTACTTACTATTCGAAACTGGAAATGCAAAAACAAAAGATTTAATTAAGTTCAAAAACCTTTGAAACCACTATGAATGTAACAAAACAAGATCAGTAAGTCTTGATGAAGACTCCAGTTAGCATGATGGTGATGGATTTTTCATTTTTTCATAAATAAGATTCTCAATAGTTAGTACTCTACTTAAATCCATTCCATACACAGGTTTCCTCTTGAAACACAATGTGTTCAACCATGCTATGGCTACAACCTTTTTTCTTGCCTGCCTTAATCTCTTTTCCTGAAGACCATGTTGGATCTCCTCAAAGATGTTTCTTTTGTGCCTTTGTTCTTTCCTTTAAATATGGTGACCTAATTATTCATATCTTAAATTACCAATCTCTTGAATTAGTGAGGAGAGAGTTGCAATATTTTTCATGTGATCATACTCCCATGAGTTCATCAAAAATTCTAGCTAAGAGAAAATCAGACTCATTCCCACTAAATCAATAGATGAGAATGGTACACCTTTGAGTATGGAGAAACTACCTGAACATACTCATTTCTCAAGTGCCAAAAAATAAAATGAGCATATAAGCAACTACCTTCAAACATATCTAAATGTTTACACAACTTACATAGCTGCATTAAAAAAATAATGTTATCAAGATAATTGAAATGATCCCATGTTGACTATCATTTATGAACTCGCAATAAAATCCTCATACAAGATGCACTATCTTTTTGGCAACTTGCACTATATTACATGTTCATATTTATTTGGAAGTTTTTTCTCCACATCTTGTTTCATGGGATGTAGTATGAAAGGCTTCAATATATTTTGTAAATGATAAAATTATTTTATTTCCTCTCCCCTATTCTAGATATTGGGTTACAAAACTAGTTTTCAAATCATGCTATGACTAAGAGAGATGAAGCATAAAAAAATGCACCATGGACCAAAGTTCCATAAAATCACTCTGAAGCGGACTTCAAATTTTTAATTAGGTGAACCACATATAAAATAATATATTTTCATTTCTTTCGTTTAAAAACATGGGCATCTGGTATCACAAGTCTATATGTTGTGATGTACCATTGTATTCTTTCAAAGCTTGAAATCTCATAAACAACCTTCTCAAGTGTAGTTGTTGCTGCAACAGTTGCCTCAAGCCACAAGATATTATTTCCCCCCTTACTATCTTTGGTTATTTTCTCTTAAGGGCCCTTCGAGCTTCCTTCAATATTATGAAATTTCTCTTGGGCTTCCCTATATGCATCAAAAACCTTCACTTAAACATCTTCTACTGCCTCTATTATCAAATTTACAATAGTTTGGACAGACGTCATCGCACCATGAAAGGATTGCTACACTTTTCATATGAATAGATGAACAAACTCTTAGTGAGACTTCAAACATTGATGATTTTTAAAAATTATTGAGGGGATTTTCCAATACAACACCATACCCAACATATTCATGGTAATCTTGGATGATATTTATGGAATTAATGAGATTGGAAATAGGGCTCTCATAATGGCATCAAATTCAACATATAAACAAATCTATCTAGGTTTATACAATAATTAAACTCATCTAAACGTGGTACAAAAGTCCCTTCAGCTCATCCAAAGCAAGGTATTTCTAATTTCTTCCATCATCTGAGTGAATTTCAGTTCTTTGTGCCCATATTGATCTTAAGTTCTTAATTATCTGAATAAATTCACTAACTTCTGCAATTTACCATAGTCAAACTACATAAGTCACCTATCAGGAAAGAACAACTACCTTCACACAATAACATGTCTAAGAGGTTAAGAAGCACAATGAGCTCTTTTATAAAATTATCTTGTAGGGTTGAACGAAATACAAAATAAAAGTGGTAGAGGTGCTCCTGCAGCTGGAATTACAAAGACGAAATATTTAATTAAGTTCAACAACCTTTGACACCACTATGAATGTAACAAAATAAGATCAGTAAGCCTTGATGAATACTCCATATAGCATGATGGATTTTTCCTTTTATCATAAACAAGATGCTCAACAGTTAGGACTCTCCTTAAATCCATTCCATACATAGGTTTCCTCTTGCAAACTTGTGTGTTAAACCATGCTATGGCTGCAACCCTTACTCTTGCCTTCCTTAATTTCTCTTCTTGGAGAGCATGTTATATCTCCTCAAAGATGTTTCTTCTGTGCCTTGGTTATTTCCTATAAACAAGGTGGCCTAATTCTTCATGTCTTAAATTACCAATCTTCTAAATTAGTGAGGAGAGAGTTGCAATCTTTGTCATGTGATCATACTCCCATGATTTCATCACACATTCTAGCTAAGATAAAACTAGATCCATTCCCACTAAATCAATAGATGAGAATGGTACACCTTTGAGTATGGATAAATTACCTAAACATACTTGTTGCTCAAGTCCCAACAAATAAAATTATAATATACGTGACATTCCTTCAAACATATCTAATTGTTTACACAACTTACATAGCTGCATCAAAACATTAATGTGATCAATAGAGTTGAAATTAGATCACGTTTCATGTGTTTATGCACTTGCAATAAATTCCTCATACAAGTTGCACTATATTTATGACAACTTGAAGTATATTAAATGTTCATATTTATTTTTAAGTTGTTTCTCCACATCTTGTTTCAGGGAATGTAATATGAAAGTATGAAATACATTGTGTAAATTATCAAAAAAATTATTCACTTTTTCTTCCTCATACAAGTTGCACTATATTTATGACAACTTGAAGTATATTACATGTTCATATTTATTTTTAAGTTGTTACATATTGTTTCAGGGAACGTAATATGAAAGTATGAAATACATTGTGTAAATTATCAAAAAAATTATACACTTGTTCTTGTCTCTCCCATATGCCAGATATTGGGTTACAAAACCAATATTTAAATCCTACTAAGGCATAAAAAAATGCAACGAGGACCAAATTTCCATAAGTTCACTCTAAAGTTGACTTTCAATTTTTAATCAGGTGAAGCCCATCTAAAATAAGATATTTTCATTTCTTTTGTTTAAAAACTTGGGAATCTTGTATCACGATTATATATGTTGTGATGTACCACTATATGATTTCAAAGCTTGAACTATCAAAATCAGCCTTCTCAAGTGCAATTGTTGTTGTAATAGCTGCCTGAAGCCACAAGATATTATTTTCCACCTTACTGTCTTTGGTGATTTTCTCTTGGGGCCCTTCAACCTTCTTGCAATCTTATGAAATTTCTCTTGGCATTCCCTATCGACATCAACTACCTTCACTTCAACATCTTCTACTAACTCTATTTTCAAATTTATAATAGTTTGGACAGAGTTCATCGCACCATAAAAGGATTCCATTTGGTCAAACTGTGTTTCATTCGACTGAGAATAAGCTATTACATCTATGATGGTAATTCATTCTTTCTTTCATTCTGGTGTTGATGTATAGTGGAGCCAGAAGCTTCAAGACTGCCACCTTTATATTAAGGATCTTCATCTTTATCGCTGCTATTTACCTCTTTGTCCACCTTTGTTGGGAATAATGTTTGAGTTACCTTAGCATTCTATTTATTTTTCTTTGATTCATCGTCAATACTATATGGTCTCTTTTCCTTATTGCTTTTAAAGTCACGATTACCCTTACTACCCCAGATATTTGAAGGGAATATTTCTTTCAGTGGATTCTTTCAAAGTTGTTTCATATATGGACACTGATGAAGGTCGCAAGTAGGGTTAGTCCAACAATCATTACAATTCCTCATGATTGATTTCTGTTGTGTGCCCATACTTTCATTCTTAATTTCATAGAATTCCTGAAAGGTCAGGGCTGCCCAAGTGCCAATTTTTAGTGATTGATCCTCCCTCCAATAATCTAGATTCCAAAGTATCTTTTTTATGTTTTGGTGGTCCATAATTTGTTATTAGAAATATCTTTAACTAGAAATACCTTTAACTACATATTCACTACTTTCATTGGCACAAATATTGTCTTTTATATCGTCTCTATGGAATTCAAGACAAAAGAAAATGAGATATTTATCCAAGCAACTATTGGCCTTAAATTACCTCCCAAAACATTGGGAAATTTTAGCAAAGAAATGTGAGGTAGCCATGATGAAACTAATATTGATAGAAATGATAACATGCAGCTTGAAGATGTGCCAATGAATGGAATGTTTTATGTTTCGAATATTGGTCACCAAAGAGGAATTTGGACAGACTCCTACACATATTGTTGCATATTACACAACTAAATTTAGGGGAAAAAGGATTCAGAGGGAAAGGGATCACATGCACACATGATGAAAAATGCATTTGAACCAAACGTCCTTTTTCTGAGTAGGAAAAGTTGTCAATCTACAAATTCCATTTAGAAAGAAAGTAGACAAGAGCAAAGGCTTCCATGGGAAGCCATGCAATTTTATTTTAAGGATGGATAATTTTTTCCATTTTTTTGTCTACATCTCTTGCTCTCAATTACTAAATATATATCAAATGGGCCTTTAGATTTAGCCTAGTTTTTGTTGCATGGATAGACTCCATGGAACAAAACTTGTCAATCTACAAATTCCATTTAGAAAGAAAGTAGACAAGAGCAAAGGCTTCCATGGGAAGCCATGCAATTTTATTTTAAGGATGGATAATTTTTTCCATTATTTTTTTTGTCTACATCGCTTGCTCTCATTTATTAAATATATATCCAATGGGCCTTTAGCTTTAGCCTAGTTTGGGTTGCATGGATAGACTCCTGCAACAAATATTGGATGCCTGAATTCACTAGAAAAGGCAGGGAATGAAATGTTTGTGTTTGAAGTGGAAATTTATGTTGAAAGTTAGATGGGAGGATGATAAACAAGACAATCAAAAATTACAAGAAGGATACAATCATATGAGATATCAACTTCAAGTCCTCTGTAATATTGTAAAGGAAAATACCGGCACTAATTTCTAGGACATTATTTGTGCTATAGTGCCATGTGAGTGAATTTATAAGAAACTTGCATCTGAGATGGAAAAATCAATTAATAAGTTCAATGTAGATTTTGGTGGACAATTCATAAATTTTAGAACATATTCATCCTTTGTTAGAGCATGTGCCTCATGTGGAAATGTTTTTCATGATGGCACCAATCATACTACTTGTAACAAGGGATTTTTATGATTAAGAAGGATCCAGACACAATAGGTTGCACTCAATAAAAGACAACGTATAGAAAGGTGGAACCAGACCTGCTACACACCAGGGTTCTTAGCTTATTATAAGGGTATTCCTACACTAGAGTTATATAAACTTGCACAAAATAAAGGATATTCATTAGGTGGTGCAATTTAAATGTTGTAAACTCTTATAATTTTGAGGTTCCTTGGATCATCTTTATCATCAAAAGATGGGGACAATTTTTTAGATCAAATGTATTACCTCTTTGCAACCTATAGTTCGAATGTTTTTGTTAGATATTATGTTAATAAGAAGCAATGACAACATCATTTCAGGACGTATTTCATACTAGAATATTCGGTTCTTCAAAATTGATCACCCACTTGTTTTCAAAATTATCATACACAATAATAAAAAGGTTATTACAATGGATATTTCTACAAATATTGTTCAATGCATGTTGGTAATGGATTTAATGGTGAGTTGATAGTGCAGGTAAATCCAAATCCTAATGAAGAGGAATATTTGGTAGGGCTAGTTCATGTTCATAAGTCTCTTCACATGTTTTCTATATTTTTACCTATAATTGATATCACTAAGAACTTCAACTTGTTTAGAGGAAGGGAACAAAATGGTACATACATAATAGAGGGAAATTTTATTATGACCTCAACAATAGATGCAAGAGAAATATTAACGCAGTCCCTTGAAGTTCATAGGAGTGTATATGGACTATTCCTTGTGGCTGCTTTTGACGTCGATAAAACCTCAACAATGGTCAATGAGGAACACACTCAAGAAAAGAAACAAATACTGTAGAATCCACACGGTAGCACATGGTTCCTTATTTTCCTTCTTATGTTCCTTTTGGTACATTTTTTTCTTTTAGAATTAAGGGAGAAGTTTCACTCACACTCTATGAGATCATACAAGTCTTGATTTCTAAACTATGGAGGAAACTTGACCAAGGGAATGGACGTCATTAAGAAAATGTTATTTGAGCCAAGTGATTCAGTGTAGCATAGTTTTTTATGGCTTATAGAATACGTGGGAATATAGAGTTAGAGAATTATGCAGTAGAATGTTTTGTTGAGTTGGAACCCCATGACTCTGTCACATATGTACCACTTTCAAGCATCTATGTGGTAGCTAACATGTGCGAATATGTTGCAAGGGTAAAAAAAGTGATGAAATACCAGGGCTTGAAAAAGGATCTTGGGAAAAAGTAGACTAATGTAAATAAGTCAAATAACATCGCATATGAATTCATTTTAGATAATAGTTCACATCCCTAGATAGAAGACACATCAAATAATGGAGAGTTTTCTAAATAGATGAGGGATGCAGTATATACACCTAGTACAGATTTTGTGCTACATGATATCAGCAAAAAACTGGAAACAAAAGTTAAGGAGAAAAACTGAAAGGTCTTTGCTTCTTAGCAGATCAAAAAGAAGTTTGCATGAGTTAGAGGTGTGGATATGGAATTCCTCAATCAACAGTTCCACGTGTAGTCACCCAAATACAAGCCAAAATGCAGGGTAACATGATCACCAATCATCAACTTCAAGGCTCATAGGTTGTAGTTGTTGTAAGGAAAATAATACTAAGTTACCATTCAATGATGTCGTCTATAATTTCTTCCTTAAATTCTACAATAGAAAGGGAAACTAAGATGCAGGGCTCTCTCACCCGCTGAACTTGACCTTTTAGTTGAATCAATTACCAAAATTCTTTAGTTTTCTTTAGCAATGGGTGAGAGAAATCATTTCAATAAACAAATTTTGAATTCCAGATTAATGTAGTTTTGGCCTCATACTAGTGAGATACTCTTAACCTTGCAAGTTGCTACCATGTATAAGAGTTTGGGTGAATATAGAAGGTCTGGAACTTTAAACTCTCAAAAAATTCATTCGGGGAGACACCTTGAGAATTTATTCCTTGGATCGAGATTAGCACCAATAATTAGCAGCCACACTATTCAATCGGATATGAAAAACATTGAATCTGCAGTAACTGTGTGAGCCCCAACAACTATGTCATTTCTAATGACGAAGGGCCACACCGCATATCAACACCAATAATATTTATCTAAAGTAAATATTGGAGCTCTAGTTGCAATTCTTCCTAATAAACATAAGAAACAAGTTTCACAACACATTCCTTGGCATGTAGATATTACTCAATCTTGAGGGCATCTTCCCACCACAAGATTTTGAGCTACTACCTAGCAAATTCAATTCTTTTTTTTGGTTGTCAGTATTCTATGAATGTATATCAATGGTGTTCCTTTTGTTTATTCCTTTTAGTTTGAAATGGTTTGTGTGTATTTATGAAGACTAAGTTAATGTTCATGCTAAGGGAAATTTTTTTAATTATTGTTGACCATTTATTTTCAATGATTTTGTGTTGCATGGGTATTTGCAGCAGACCACTTCACATAAAATTTATGGTTATATTTAAGGTATTCCTGTCACTTTATTACTAGTATTTATATAATAAAAATGTTTCCTTTCAAATTTGAAGACATCATATCAATATCTTTATTCTTCCCACATTATTCCTATGTTGGCTATAGGAGAAAGATGAGATTGATAAGCAAGAAGTAGGGGAAGGAGAGAAGGTTAAATATGGAAACTCAACTGATGTAGCAACTAATTCCTCCAATACCTATTGCAACTGTTCATGGAAAAACAAGTGTGTAATATGAGAATGAAACAGATACTCTTGTTAAAACAACCTTGCGAGATGCATACAAGTTAGCTTCCACCACCAATAAAGATATGGGAAAGAATGTTGAAAATGAAAACTTGTATGTATCTAGTTCGATTCACTTAGAATAATCAATCAAATGTACTACAATTAAGATTTTGTTAGTTCAACCTATACATTTATATCCAATCTATTGTTTTGTAATATTGACCATATCTATTAAGCTGCCTTTTCTATCGGAAATACACAAGTTTTTATTTTAACATGAAGTATTCTAAGAAATATTGTACACAATTTTTTATGTACTTTATTGAATTGTCTATCACATAGTAAAACTATATTTTTTTAGTACCAAAATCATTTTATGAAAATCAATGAAATTCATTGCTTCATTTGGAAGGCCTTTGTGCAGCTTCAAAAACCTAAAATATTGAATGAGAAGGATAGCATAAAGCTTCATGGATAGAGAAAATAATTAGGAAGATGAGTTCTCTAGGTATTATTGATATTTGAACAAGACCACTAGTTGCAGTGGATTGTAAATATTTATAGTTGTCTATCAAGCTTCAGAAAAACACTTATCCTTTTTTGATTGATTACTGAATGATGGATTTGTTATTTCTACTTGTTGCTCTTTCTTGAAGTTTTTGTGCTAACTAGTTTGAACTAATTGAGGATCAAACATTGGTGGTATTTTTCTAATATGTTAAATTATTGTTTGTATTGAATCAAGTATTTGTTGTAAAAGATCAATCAATGTGTTATATATTGGAAATTATAAGTATGGTAAATATGGGAAAAATATTGGTTCTTTGCATGTAAATCTGCAAAATAGATCAAAACTACTCTAATTTTATCATTTCATTATAATGATCACTGATGTTTTGAGTTTGAGTAATTGAGGGTGGCCACAAGTGATCCCTTAAATTGGAAGTTTGGTGTTGGAATTCAGTGTGGATTTTTCATTCAGTAATCACATAGAAACTGGAATATAAAAGTTACATTCCAAAATAATCCTATTTGGGGGATTACTAGTGGTGATTGCTACATATTTTCGATGTTGGAAATTTGCTCCAAATCATAGCTAATATATTGTACCACAGGTTAGGAACATAATGGGAAGGGAATTGTCTTTGCAATTTATCCACTTATACTGTATTGATCCATAAATATAAGTAAAACATTATTAATTTGACATACACTAGTTGGCTTATTCATATGTGATAATGGACCCAAATAGTAGCTCTTATTTGAATAAATGCTCATCAAAGTTGGAGATTCTTGATATCATCAACCTTCAGCCCTGGACTTATTCACTTAGCCTTCTACATTATCTGGTTATATACATGTATACAAGGATATCCTATTATTGTATTATTTTTATTTCATTTCATTTTATTCTAGACATAACTTTGGGATTTTCTAGGAGTTTTGTTTTCACTCCCACACTGTATAAGTAATATACAAATTGAGATTTTTAGCATTTAACTTAGTTGGGATGATTGTGTCTAAGCTTTCATTGAAGTTGTATTACTAAGGTGTTATTTTATATGGGGACATTTTATTTTCTTTGTTTATACAGATCATCTAGCCACATAGTGGCCACTATTGGCCAATTGAAGAAAACTTGTTTGAGTTTCTTGCTTTTGTGGGGAAAAATGGCATTCACAATATTTCTTTTTTGAGGTATATATCATATAAATCCTTTACAGTTTACTTTAGTTTATATTCTAGTGTCCATCGTCTTTCATGTCTTATACTTGCATTGTATCTTCTTTCTTTTTCAAAAAGGGAACTCAGTATTTGTTAGCCCAAGTATGTCAGTGATCAAATGACTCTTTCAGTTGTTTTCCATCAAGTCATAGTTCAAAATTTTTACTTTTTCGAACCAGTTCTCAAAAATAATTTTGGTCACTAAAGAGGTCTGAATCATGTTTTCTGCTCCTTCATTCCATTCATTTCTACCATTGTCAAGGCCATCATCATCAGTAGTTTGAAGGTCACCATATTCATCAATACTATTCAATAGGTCTAGGGTTCTGTAATTTCATTCCATTTAGGTCAAGTCTAGGTTCACCCCTTCTTTTGGAAAAATCATCAAATTTTCACTATAAATGGTAGTGGCCCTCCACTTCATCCATAAAACCCTAGTAAAGGAACAGACATGATTTTGAATTTCAAATAAAGCCATCTCTCTTGTTTCATATGGCTCAAATTTCGAGAAAAAGTTTTAAAGCTAGTTTTACTATCTCACTATTTCATGTAATTTAGTTTCATTTTCTTATTCTCTTTTAGAGGATAAAGAAATCATTATCCACTACGAGAGCTCCAAGGAGGTCAATTTGACCTATTGTTCCATTCAAATGCAAAGGGAGTCATTCTTAGTTTTTAAAGACATCTCATCTTGTTTGAAAGGGTCATAATCAATATGAAAGTTCAAAGGTCTTCAAAAGCAATCTCATTGTTTCAGGAAAAAGAGAAAATTTGTCTCAAGGTGACATTTCAGAATTCTTGAGGTCAGCTCAAATTTCAGGGAATGCAAAAGAGGTTAAATTCTGCTCTCTCATCTTACTCCAAGCGCCAAAGAGTCACCTTTCATGACAAAAACTTCAAAGAAATTTTATTCTACTTTCTTCCCTTATATGAGAGAGCAGTGTGTTACTTTCCAAGTTGTTCAAAGTGTCAAAGGGTCATTTGCAAATGTTTAAATGTAAATAGTTTTTCGCAAATTTGAAAAAGAGAATTTCATTTCATCCCACGTGAAGGAGTAAAAGTCATTGTCAAATTTGCAAAAAAAAAAAGGATTTAAAAATGTTTTTGTAAATATTAAAGGGAAAGAAACCTCACCCTTTATTAGTGTTGTTTGTTTATATATGTAAGAGCCACGTTGATTATCCCTTCTCACTCTTGAAATGTCCTCTCACGAAATCTCAAACAGAAAAGCCACAAATCCTACATTACTGTGGTGAGGACAAAATTCGTGTTATGTTTCTGTTGCAAGGCAGAATTCTATTGTTACGCTTCGTAGAGTGGGAGAAAACGCATGTTACGTTTCTGCTTCAAGGTAGAAATCGATTATTACGCTTCTGGGCAATGCGTTTTAGTGTGTTATGCTCCTGGAAAAGCTTAAATTTAGCGTGTTACGCTTCTGGCAGAGTAGAGACAAGTGTGTTACGTTCCTGTATTGGTTGAGTACAACGTTATCATGCTTCTGCAAGGTCAAAGTTTCCGGCATTTTAAAGCTTCAAACGCTCCAAATTTTTTTTTTCAAATCTTGTCATCTCATCTTTGGTGTGGCCTTTAATAACAAGCAGGCCTTCATCCATTCTAGTATTTGGTTTAATGTTGAGGTTTTAAAGGAATTTCATCTTCTTTTCTTTTCCTCTCCATGCTTTTCACTGTCTACATATATTTTTTTTTATATGTTGACAAACCCTAACCTACACTTTTCAACATAAACCCCAACCCATCATCAAAACTATGATTCCTATACCCCCATGCTCCATAATCACAAACCTATCCCCATACATCATCCATAACATGAATAAAACCAACAAAACCTCAATTTCTAGATTATTTTACACAGTCAAAACAGTGAAAATGTTGAAAATAGACATGACTGTGTTTTAGGGTTTAGAAGCGCTTTCACTCACCCATTTTCACCCATTCCACTTGAATTGTGGAGCTAGAGAGTCAGGCTACCTTCACAAATTTTATCAAAAAATTTCTCCAACTCCATAACCCTAAAAAATCAAAACATTCTTTCACTATTTTTTTTCCCACGACCTCATTTGGGAAATGACTGTGTTTTAGACATTTGAAAGCCTTTCACTCATCCATTTGCCTTCATTCCACCTTCAACTTGAAGCTAACACACAACACTAGTCCCTCAAATTTTTTCTAGAATTTTTCCAAGCTGAAAGACTTTCCATTTCATCCACCAAACTTGCACCTCCATACACTCTGTCTTTCAAAATTTTCATTCTCATCCACTCATTTCATTGACATCCCAAAGTTTTCATCATTCCAGTGACCAAAACCATGGAAAGTGACAAGAAGAGCTTCAAAGGAGGGTGCCATCTCAGACTTGATCCATTCACCATGTGTGACATCAATGATTCGCCATTGGCCAGAAAATGCTTTCAAAGAACTCAGGGTTTAAAATTTTGTGAAAGGCTAATGGAAGGAAGGTATCATCTTCAGTTATCTAGTCTTTTTGCAACTAGATACAACATGGGAAAGGTCACACTTGCAAGTATGGAGATCACTTTATCACCTAACCTAATTGCTTTAGCTACAGGTACATGATTTCTAAAGCATCATGTTAGAGATGATTCCTTTACATGGATGGATTTATTTTGATTAGTACATCATAAATTAGTAACCCTCCTCGAATGGCAAGCTACAATTTGGGAGAAAAAGCTGAAAACCCAACTATTTTTCATGTTTCTGCCTCCTTTTTGGACCCTCTGTTACACTTTTGAATGACCCTAGGAGAATGGATTTTTGAAGGCCTCCCCGTGGTCCATTTTGGAAAATTAAAGATGTTCTAGAAACTAGACACATGGGGCTAGTTGATTGTTCTTTAAAAAGTGAATTTGGATATCTCAAAGTGCCTTAAAACCACCTCCAAAGTTCTGTTATTCTTCTGCAGTTTGTTTTTAACTTCTTCATTTAGAATTGTTAGAGATTAGCATTAGATTCCTTTAGTACAACTGTCAAGCTCAGAAATGGTCACAAATTCGAGGCTATGAGTTGTAATTAGAGCTATTAGGTTGGTTTTTGTTTCTTTTTATGACAGAATGTGTAATTAATGTAAGGGATAAACACTCCTAGTTTGTATCTAAATTTCAAGGAATGGTTTCTAACTTGCCTATAAACTAGGAAATGACTCATCTCTTACATTTATGACCCATTTGGGATGGGATTTAGACTTGGTGAGGTGTCATGACCTATATTTTCTATAAGTAGACTACTCTCTTTTTTCATGGTAGAGGTTGGATAGTTGTTATTTGCAGTGGAGCTATTGTACAATCTTTTGCTAATGAAATCAAGGACAATGTTGCAGACATAGTGTTGAGACTCCAGTGGTATGCACTTGAGCATTTGTTTTTCTTTGTAAACTCATGATGTTTAATGTTATGTTACTCATCTTCCACATATATGTTTCTTTATGCTAAATCTTATCAGTTTATTGACATAAAACATGCTTTCCATGCACTGTTTTTAATAATATTTTCATGAAATTGTCTTGCTCTTCTGATTAAAGATTTCATTTAAATGCTCATTATTATTCCCTCATATTTCACTCTATACACAATGGAAAATTAATCATTCTTCTTGGCTTACCTACTCGACCTCACCTTTACCTCTGCAACTAAACCTTTGAAATCAAATCAATACCCTAGACTTAGTCTCCTAACTGCCTTTCCAATCCGGAAAAAATAAAACAAACAAAAAACTTAATCTATTGAGCATCATAACTAGTGTAAAAAATTATATCTAGTCATCCCTTTGAATGTAAAGTGACATAGAGAGAGCCCTCTTTGGTCCAGGTAGGGCTAGCTACCTAGGCTAAAAGTTGGTCTATGGTCACCTTTCTCCAATCCTACTCTCAGCATTAGGAAGTTGGGGAGAGTGATAAAAATTTTGGCATCGTTGCCGGGGACCAATTGCTAAACATTCATTGGGAATATTTATCTAATCCTTTGAAAGTTAGACTTGTAGGTGAAAAGCTCTAGTCTTCAAAATAGGTTGAATTATAAGTCCTGAGCCAAAGTATAAAATTCCTATCTTAAGCTAGCTCCTAAAAGACATACTGGGTCAAATCCAAACACAAATCCATCACCAATTGTTTATGATCCTGAGAGTCTTTTTAGAAAACATAAGACCAAGTCTTGGAAGGTTGGAAGAGTTGTTCCTCCACTTGTCAAATAAAATTCTCTACCTACGAGATTTGTTCCAGAAGATTTGATATATAGTCCAGAATCTGAAAAATATTTGTTTAGAACCAAGTCTGAAACATTCATTTCAGAAGCCACCTTTGATCCTTTTGATTTCGAGTCCTTTGCACCATTTTCTGAATCTTTTGAGTCTGAAATCGATAGTAAATTCTGGTCTAATTTTCATAAACTCACGGGGTTGGTAGAAAAAATTCAAGAAACTTTAGAGAAGGTCTATTTTCAATATCAACAGCAGACCTTTGCTCCACGTTTCATTTCACCTTCTTACGGCTAAATCATCAATCCCTCCTTTCATTCTGTCATTGCCTCTCAAAGTTTTCACTCCTTCAGCACCTCTGCCACCTCCTCCATTAGTCACAGCCATATTTTCTCCATTGATCCTACTTCTTCAGATTACTCAAATACGTCAAAATTATGGTCAGAGGCTTCCTCTTTTCGATGGAACATCAAAGGTTATAGCCTATCAGCATGTTTCGAAAGTGACTGACTTCATAGATCTTGAAGAGATCGATAATGACAATTCCAAGATGTGCATCATTGCACATAGTTTCTCTGGAGAGGTAAAGAAATGGTTTCACTCACTTACAACTGGTTCAATTGTTACACAACATTTGATTGATTTTTTTATGGTGAAATGGGAAGAAAAGAAAAATCCATTGAAGATCCTAACTGAGTATAATGCCCTAAAATGAAATCCCAATGAGTTTGTTCAAGACTTTACAGGTAGATACAATAAAATATATGATTCAATTCCAGAGAATGTTAAGCCTCCTCCAAGCCTTGCTTTACTTCATTATCCTGATGGTTTCGACCCCGACATGGCCTATCAGTTGAGGGAAAGAAACCCATCAAATATTGAATAAATGCAGAGAAATGCAATGAGCGTGGAAGCAAATTTGATCATCAAGAAATATAAAATTAAGACAAAAAAAGAGTCATTATCGAAAGAAGAAACATCCACTTCATCAAAAAGAAAATTAGATACCTTAATCAAGACCATGGAGAAAATCATGGACAAGATGTCCATTGCTAATCGACAAGCTAAACCCTCCATTAGAAATCCCAATTTCATGGGAAAAAATCAGCAGCCCCAATACAGAATCAAGCGAAGGGAACAGAGGTGTCAAGATCCAAAAAATCAACAGAAAATTCACACCCTATTTCAGCAGAATTATACTAAAGGCCTTGATGAAGATGATGAGGAAGAAATTTCTGGCGAGAATCATTTAATTGAGGAAAATTTGCAGCCTATTTTCCTCACTGATAAAGATCAATTTTCTATAGAAATTTGTCCACCGGATGATCAAAAAATTTTCTAGTCTAATGATGACATACTATCAATGCGCATGGAATATTATCAAAGAGGATAGTAGAATGATCTTTCTCAAGTGAAGAGATAGTATGGTTTGAAGAATATGAATGTTCTTATAACCTCTAATCAGAAAAAACAGAACGCTCAAGTAGATGCTCATTACAAAGACGTTGCTACTCCAAATCAAAGTAAAGACAAGGGACCTATTGTTCCTAGTCATGTTAAAGGCAACAAAGCTTCTTCCAACGATCAAAGGAGAGGTAAAGAAGTCCAAGAAGTAAAGAGAACGGACCTGTTTTTCCTAGTCATGTTAAATGCAATGAAGCTTCTTCCAACGATCAAAGGAAAGGTAAAGAGTATTCACACAAATATCAACCCGAGAAAAAATATGCATCATTAAAAGAGGTAGAGAAACATTCCGCTCATTTTTCTCTTGAAAATGAAATTGCCAAGTTGAAAGTCTCCATTCCTCTAACTGAAATAGTTAATAATGATCAGTATAAAGTTCAAGTTGTTAATTTACTTTGAGTTGATCAAATGTCAAACATGGTTAATGTGACTGATGATCATCCTGAGCTTCTTTTCGTTCCTGTTGTTGATGGCGATTTAGAAGATAGTGAAGTTCCTCCATTTTACCTAAGCCTCAAAATCCATGACTTTATCCTTCATAACGCCATGCTTGATTCCAGAGCCTCTCATAACCTTACTCCCAAGGCCATTATGGACAGATTAGGACTGGACATCACAAGACCATATCATGATCTTTACTCATTTGATTCAGGGAGGGTGAAATGTCTTGGCCTCATCAAGGACTTAGTGGTGTCATTAGAAAAAATCCCAGCTAATAATGTCCTTATGGATGTTTTTTTGGTTGATATCTCGCCCAGATATGGAATGCTACTTTCTCGGTCACAGGGAACGAAGCTTAGAGGCACCTTACAACTTGATTTTCTTATGATACCATTCCTATCTTTAGACAAATCAAGAAACTATACCAAGAAAGTAAGATGAAGTATATGATCAACAGCCGAGAAAAGCCAAATAACCATCCTATACATGTTGTTCATACAGATTTAGAGTCTTTTATCTTGTTCAATGATGAATGTTCATCATCTTCCGAAGATTTTATTGAAGAAATTGTGGACAATTGTGAAATTTCAAATTCTGTTTTAGAATTGGAAAATGAAGAAATTTGTAAAAAAGTGTCAAATGGTTTGGAGTTGAGTGAATCACCTCAAAAAAGTAATGAAACAATGAAAAAATCAAAAGTTTTTGGTACAACAGAGGTTTCTCATACAACAAGTAAAGTGCAGCCATATGATTTACACTTTTCGAATGAGGAAAATAGTTTGTGGACTATGGACTTCGATGGAGCTTTGGGCAAAGAAGGGGCTAGAATTGGAGTGTGGATTCACAACCATGTAAATCATTCATTAAACATCCCTCCCAATGTTCAAATGTCCTCCTATAAGTTGGCCTTTGAATCTTCAAACAGTGAAGCTGAGTATGAGGCTTTGATAGCCAGTTTAAAAATTCTCAAGAAGCTGGGTGCAAAGAATATTTATGTATATGTCGACTCTGATTTAGTGATAAAGAAATTCAAAGGGGAATGCCAGGCCAAGCATCCAAGGATGCGAGCTTACCGAAACACAGTGTTAGACATTCTCAAGACATTTTTTGAGTACACTTTATCTTTGATTCTTAGATAAAGCAATTTTATTGCTAATTCTCTAGCCACTTTGGCCAGCATGTTCAAAATTCCAGTATATCATAATAATAATTATGAGATAAATGCAAAACATCACCCTGCTGTCCCAGATAATATTCAGTATTGGCAAGTGTTTCAATATGACAAATAGATGAGCAACAGTTGCAACACTTGAAAACAGTCTTCGAGAGATGCAGAGAGTTTGGCATATCTTTGAATTGAAAGAAGAGTGTTTTCGCTATGGAGGAAGGTAAATTGTTGGGCCATATCATATAAAAATATGGAATTAGGATAAATCCTTCAAGAATTGAAGCAATTAAAACTTTGGATTATTCTAGGAGCAAAAAGGAAATTCATTCATTTAATGGAAAAATCAATTTTTTGAGGAGGTTTGTTCCCAATCATGTTGAACACTTAAGGTAGATTACTGACATGCTGAAGAAAGATAGTGAAGTAAAGTGGTCTAAAGAGGAAAAAAAATCATTCAATCAAGTCAAGTTGGCATTGTCTCATGTTCCTATCCTTATTAGTCTGGATTATACACTTGACTTTATCATTTTTTCATTTGCCTCAGAACATACTCTTGCTGTTGTCCTCATGCAAAAGAAAAATCATAATACAGAACAACCCATCGCCTTCTTCAGTATAACCATAAGAGATGCAACCTTTAAGTATAACATTATTGAGAAAAAATCCTTGGCATTAATCAAATCATTGAAATAATTCCAAGTCTACATTGTACATTCTCATATCATTGCATATGTTCCAAATGTTGTTGTAAAAGATGTGCTTACACAGAATGATCCTGAAGGGAGGCGAGGTAAATGGATTGCTGCTATGTTAGAGTGTGATTTGGAGATAAATCCCACAAAGCTTATTAAAGGACAGGGCCTGGAGAAACTCATGGCAGATTCAAATATTCATGCCTTGGATATCAATTTTATCGCTGCATTATATGAAGAAAAAGATGCTGAAACATTACCTGAGGTAGCTGAAATTTTCTCTTTATCACTTTGGTATGTTGATATAGTACATCTATTGCAACATTTAAATCCTCCTCCCAGCTTGCCAAGTAGTAGAGCTAGATATTTAAAGTTAAAATCTCTTAAGTATTGTATTCTTAATGGTGTCTTATATTGGAAATATTCGAGTGGATTTTCGCTGAATTTTTTGGTTGAAGGAGAAGTTGAAAAAGTCATGACATATTTTCATAAAGGTGTTTGTGGTGGTCATCTTTATTGGAATACTACAGCTAATAAGATCTTGAGGGTGGGCTTCTATTGTCCAAGCTTATTTTCTGATGTTTATAAAATAGTCAAGAGATTTCATGAATGGAAAATATTTTAGGGAAAGAGAAAGATCTTGCATTTACCTCTAAAACCAATTGAAGTGAAAGCACCATTCCAATAGTGGGGACTCGACTTCATTGGCGAGATTCATCCTCCATTGTCAGCTCAAAATAAGTGGATTCTCACTACCATAGATTATTTCACCAAATGGATTGAAGCCATCCCCAAGAGACAAGCTACATACACTGTTATCATTCACTTTCTTGAGAACAATACTCTATCTCGCTTTGGTTGTCCACACAAGATTTTCACTGAAATGTAGTGGTATTCAAGTCTAAGAAGATGATCAACTTTTGTGACAATTATCACATTAGACTTGGTCATTCAACAACATACTATCCTTAGGGAAACGGGCTTGCTGAATCATCAAATAAATCTTTAGTGAACATAATTAAAAAGATGATGCAAGAAAAAAAGAGGAATTGGCACAAGAAACTCACCAATGCTCCATGGGCAAATAGATTTAGCACCAAGAGATCAATCAACATGTCATCTTTCCAGCTCATCTATGGTGTTGACACAATGATCCCTTCTTCTCTAGATGTACCAGTGATGAAAATTCTGCAAGATATTGACAGTGAGCCTAATGACATTCAACGAAGAATCATCCAAATGATTCATCTACAGCAGTCAAGAGATGAAGTGTTTAGTCATACTTCAAAGCTTCATGAGAAAATTAAAAATATTTTTGATAAGAAAACCAAAGCGAATGATTTCAAGCTTGGGGATGTTGTCCAGGATTCCCGGAATGAAGACAAGGGTAAGCATGGGAAGTTCGACAATCTATGGAAAGGACCTTACAATATCGTTGCATTTAGAGGAAACAAAGCATTTGTACTAGATGATCTTGAAGGAAAATAAGTGTTGGGCGGACCAATCAATGGTAGGTTCCTCGAACACTATATAACTTTATCATTAAAGAAGAAGTTCTTTGTCCTTGTACATATAATTTTAAATTTGATGTTCCAGCAAATAAATAAGTTGTTGTGGAAATTTGAAGCCCGAGGAGAAGGCCATGATACTTTTGCAAACAGCTAATGTTTTCTTTCGAAAATTCAAAAAGTTTCAGTCTATTGTCAAGTTAGAGCCAAGTCAGTTGCTTTTAGTCAAAATTTCTAGTTTGTTTAAGTTTCTCAAAGGCCATTTTGACTCCACCGCCTAATGATAAGGCTACCTAATCTACGATGTTCTTGAAACCTCCTAAAGGATCTGCCATCCCCATCTTGAGCCAATGTTAGCCCAGGTATGTCAGTGATCAAATGACTCTTTCAGTTGTTTTCCATCAAGTCATTGTTCAAAATTTTTACTTTTCGAACCAGTTCTCAGAAATAATTTTGGTCAAAAGAAAATCCATGTTACATTTCTTTTGCAAGGTAGAAATCTATTGTTACGCTTTTGTAGAGTGGGAGAAAACGTGTGTTACGTTTCTGTTGCAAGGCAGAAATCGATTGTTACACTTCTGGGCAATGCGAGTTAGTGTGTTATGCTTCTGGAAAAGCTTAAATTTAGTGTGTTATGCTTCAGGGAAAGTAGAGACAAGTGTGTTACATTCCTGTATTGGTTGAGTACAACATTGCGACGCTTCTGCAAGGTCAAAGTTTCTGACGTTTTCAAGCTTCAAACCCTCCAAAAAACCTTCAAATCTTGTCATCTCATCCTTGGTGTGGCCTTTAATAAAAGGTAGGCCTTCATCAATGCTAGTATTTGGTTTAATGTTGAGGTTTTAAAGGTATGTCATCTTCTTTTCTTTTCCTCTCCATGCTTTTCACTGTCTACATATATTTTTTTTATATGTTGACAAACCCTAACCTACACTTTTCAACCTAAACCCTAATCCATCATCTAAAATATGATTCCTATACCCCCATGCTCCATAATCAAAAGCATATCCCCATACATAATCCATAACATGAATCAAACCAACAAAACCCCAATTTCTAGACTATTTTACACAATTAAAGTAGTGAAAATGTTGAAAATAGACATGAATGTGTTTTATGGTTCAGAAGCACTTTAAATCCCCCATTTTCACCCATTCCACTTGCATTGGAGCTAATGAGTCAGGATACCTTCACAAATTTTATCAAAAAAAATTTCCATCTCAATAACCCTAAAAAATCAAAACATTCTTTCACTAGTTTTTTCCCACAACCTCATTTAGGAAATGACTGTGTTTTAGGGTTTTGAGGTACTTCCACTCCTCCATTTCTCTTCATTCCACATTCATTCTGAAGAAAAGACACATCCTTTTTCACTATAATTTTATCAAAATTTTTACTCATCTCCATAATTCCTTTTTCACCTCACAAACTTATCTTACTGTTGCATAGGCTATTCTCACAGTAAAATTTGGGAATTTCCCGTGTTTTAGAGATTTGAAAACCTTACACTCATCCATTTTCCTTCATTCCACCTTCAACTTGAAGCTGACACAGAACACTACTCCCTCATTTTTTTCTAGAATTTTCCAAGATTCAAGACCTTCCATTTCATCCACCAAACTTGCACCTTCATACTTTCAAAAATTTCCATTCTCATCCCTCATTTCATTGACATCCCAAAGTTTTCATCATTCCAATGACCAACACCATATAAAGTGACAAGAAGAGATTCAAAGGAAGGCAACATCTCAGACTTGAGCCATTCACCATGCGTGACATCAACGCTTCACCATTGGCCAAAAGATGCTTTCAAAGAACTCAATGTTTAGCATTTTGCGAAAGGCTAATGGAAGGAGGGTATCATCTTTAGTTATATAGTATTTTTGCAACTAGCTACAACATGGGAAAGGTCAACTCTTACAGTATGGAGATCAATTTATCACCGACCTAATTTCTTCAAATTTCACAGTGTATTCTTCTCGTGGAGAGCAATGGTTCAAGGGTATGGATCTTGACATTGAAAACTACGAGCGCTTTCTAAAGCCTCATGCTAGAGATGATCTAGAATTTATTTTTTCTTTAGAAACCCTAGAAATAAGTATGCTTCGTTGATGATGTTCATAATGAAGTACTTTACATGAAGGAAGATTCTCCATGCTATATAGGTATCACATCGTATTCTCGATGCACTTTACCGCAGTCAAAACACTTGATTTGCCTAATTATTTATACAAGAGCTTGGTTAAGATGGTCGAGAAGGTCTAGAGAAGAAAATATCATCATACTAGTCTCTTTCATCATGGCCTTATCAAGCTCATTGTGATGCATCACTTGTCCTCCATAATCATGACATGGGAAGGCTTCGGAGAGTTTATCGTAAAGAACACTTCCCCGTCTTACCTATTACATCATCACCACAACCAATGGAGATTGCCTCTTCTCCAAGATTCCTATTGAGCTTTCAAATGTCCCTAAGTTTGTGGGATTTTTTCACACATATGAGAGGAGGCAATTTTCAGGTGCCTAAGTCTACCGTATATATTTCTTACATTTGACACCCATGATGAGAAATGTCAATTGAAGAGGGAGAAACCTCTTTTTTCATCACATGATGAGTCCATACCAATGGAGCCTCGAGGTATCGAACATGAGGAGATAAAACTGGAAGTTGAAGACATCATAAAAGAGAAGGATAAAGAAATTTCTGCACTGAAAGAAGCCTTCTCCATTGTCCAATCCCGATTACTTTCCTCAAACGGGAAAATCTTCAATTGAAAACGAATCATCTCCCTTAAAGTAAATACAAAAAAGACATGGAGGCAGAAGAGGTAAAGGAAATAAGATTTTATTGTTGACCAAGTGTAGGAGATAAAGGCTTGGAGTACATGCAAAAGGACCAAGAACAAGAGTCCTAGAAAGGGCATTGAGCAAGGGAAACAAACAAATTCATCAACTCGAAGTATTAACATTTGATGAGCTCATTGCCATGGGAGATCAATGAGAATAAATAACTTTGGCTATCAAGAGTTAATGAGCACCCAGAAAGTATTGAAGAAGGCTGAAAGGGATAACAAGCTACAAAGGCTCATGACAGTCATTATCAACCAAAGGATACCATTTCTCAAGTAAAGATGAAACAAGTCAAAAAGAGGCTTAAAGAGGCACAAATGAAGCTCGTGGAGAAGAAAAAATTGGATTTATTGGCTGAAGCTTCATTAGTTGTATAACCTATCTCTTTCAAGTGTCAAAGAACCAATTTTGAAGGCTTTGGAGCAATTTTGGCATTTTTCATGATTTTTATGCACTTGAAAATTTCCGATCGTAGAAGGGCACGTACACTTATGACTTTTTGATTTGGAGGTAGAAAATTATGATTTATTTACATGGATGGATGTATTTTGATCGCAAATCATAGATCGTAAGAATCCCCCCGGCATGACAATCTGCAATTTTGGAAAAAGTTTAAACCACCAATTTTTCATGTTTCTCGCCTCTCCTTTTAGACCCTCCGTTACACTTTGAGTGACCATGGGAGAATGGATTTCGAAGGTCTTCCCATGGTCCATTTTTGAAAAATTAAAGATGTTCAACTAGACAACAGTATTAGTTGACCATATTTACAAAAGTGAATTTGGACTTCTAAAAATGCCTCAAAAGTGCTCTCCAAAGTTCTATTACACTTCTCAGCTTGTTTTTAAATTCTTCAAATTAGTAATTGTCACAGACTGCCCATTGGATTCCTCAAGTACAATTGTCAAGCTCATAAATGGTCAAAAATTCGATGCTCTAAGTTGTAATTAGAGTTATTGGGTTGGTTTTTTCTTCTGTATAATGGAATTTGTAATTAATGTAAGGGATAAATACTCCTAGTTTGTGGCTAAATTTCAGGAATGGTTTCTAACCTCCCTAGAAACTAGGAAATGACTCGGGCTCTTTGCATTTATGATCCATTTGGGATGGGATTTCGACCTAGTGAGGTGTAATGATCTATATTTTCTATATGTAGACTCCCTCTTTTTTTCATTGTAGATGTTGGATAGTTGTTATTTGTTAAAGGATCTTATTGTACAAGATTTTGCTAATGAAATCAAGGACAATGTTGTAGACATAATGTCGAGACTCAGCAGGCGTTTCCGAGCATTTTTTCTCTCGTAAACTCATGATGTTGAATGTTATGTTATTAATATTCCAATACATGTTATTTTATGCTAATTTTTATCGCCTTATTGACAAGAAAAATTATTTCATGCTCTCGTTTTTCATAAGAATTTCATGAAATTGTCTTTCTCTTCTTATGAATGAATTATTTTTAATGCTCATTATGATTCCTTCTTAGTTCATCTTATACACAACGGAAAATTAATCATGCTTCTTATCTTACCTATCTAGCCTCACCCTTAGCTCGCAACTAAACTCAGAAATCGCATCACACTTTTGACCTAGTCTCCTAACTATCAATCCTATCCAACAAACTAAAAAAAGCAAAAATTAATCTATTAAGCATTATAGCTAGCCTAAAACGTTATATCCGCTCATCCCTTTGATCGCAAAGTGACATAGAGAGAGCCCTATGTTCGGGGTAGGGCTAGCTACCTGGCTAAAAGTCGGGTATGAGTAATAGTTTTCTCTAATCCTATTGCCATCCTAATTAGCAATTTGGAGAAAGTGATAACAAATACCATAGTTGTATCAAACTCTCTATGAATCCAATTTTTCTATGATAGGTCCAAGCATATCCACAACCGATATCACCATCTCATATATCATGTGCATGTGATCATACAGAGTAATATCTGGCGATGAGAATAAGATGCAAATATCTTGACTAAGGTACCGTTAAGAGGCAAATTAGAGTTCCATAGAGGCAATTTTGGGGGTATCTCGATAATCCCTTTCTCGTTGATAAGGAGTGTTAAAAATGGCACCAAGAAATATTTTAATTTAATTTTCCCTTGAATTAAACTAGAAGAAAATTTTAATTCCACATCATATGACAACTTAGATGAGTTAACTAAGTTATTTTGACTTATTTGGTTTAGTTAATTCGAGTTAAGGGTCTAACCTGAGTCATTTAAAGTGGTCCCTACTTTTTAGGAGCCTTGGTTGAGTTTATTTTGAGTTGTAATTAATTAATTCAGCTTTAACTGAGTTAAAGTCAATTAAACTAGTTCCAACCGTTTTAGGAACTAGTGGGAGGTCTAGTAGTGAGTTGTCTAATCGTTGATCAACCAATTAATCGATAAATTAGCCATAAATAACCGATGCATGCAAGATTCACGAGTTACCCAATTTAGATTGGAGTTCAAGGGAAATGTATTATCGGCCCTATAATCATCCAAATTCTACAGTGGTGCATGTAGTCGAAGAATTCCTATGATGTATTGTGTATTTGTGGATGAGTAATTTACCTAATTAATAGGGATAATTCCCAAGGAAAAACACAAGGAAATATGCACTTGGGAAAGTAGAAAAATGGTTACATTTGCCAAGTCTTGTCTAGGAAGCAGTGAGACATAGAAAGATAGTAAGTTGTAGAAGACTCGAGGTCTTAATTGTCTCAACTTCTATTTTGCCGGGAAAACCAAACATTCCGCCACAAAATTTTGAATATCATATTTAAGGTCATCCCAAAAAATTCTTTCTTCACCCCGGGTAAGTTTTTAAGAATTTTGAGTGTCCTCCTAAAGGAGAAGTGTGCAATTCCAAAAGAATCTTTGTTTTAGTTGGGAATTCTTACAAATATATAAGCGATCTTTGTACCATAAGGAATCATTTTTCCAACTAAATGTATTAGATGTACTAGATCTTACCGCAACTTTTGAATGAGTGTTTACACTTCTTCATACTTCTTCCATTCACCCTTGCTTCCTCAGCTTATCCAATATATTGGATAATAGAAATGGCACAAAGAAATGCTTCCACCTCTTCATCTTTTCTTTGAGAGGCATCTGCGACAACATTTAGCTTCCCTTTTTTGTAGATGATTTAAAATTCATAACCCAACATCTTTGTGACCCATTTTTGTTGCTCCGTCGAAGATATTATTTGTTCTAAAAAAATTTTAAGACTATCACATTAGTTTTTACCTTGAAGTGTCTTCCCATTAGGTAAGGTCGTCATTTCTTTAGTGCATGTAGTATTACCAACATTTCCTTCTCATAAATAGATTTTTGTAAATATTTTCGATCGACGGCCCTCAAAAGAAATGGGTCTTCCTCTTCTTACATTAAAACAGCACCAATTCCATTTCCCAAGGCATCACATTCCACAATAAATGTTTTTGTGAAGTCTAACGTAGCTAAGACCGGTGCTAGGTACATTGCCTCTTTAAGATGTTCAAAGGCCTTAGTTGCTTCAGGAGTCCATGAAAATGCATATTTTCAATAATTTTTTGTTAGAGATGTTTTTATTCTCCCATAATTCTTAACAAACTTGCAATAATACCTCGTTAACCCGAGAAATCCTCGCAAATCGCTTTGTGGTTATGGGAACTTTCCATTCCTTAATGGATTTAATTTTTTTAGGGTCTACCTCCAACACCCTCATGAGATATAATATGACCCGTAAATTCCACCTCTCATACTCCAAAAAACATTTGGATGTTTTTGCATATAATTTTCTTCCAATAGTTTGAGCACCTTGTCAACATGTAGAACATGATCCTTCCAAGACCCATTGTATATTAGTATATCATCAAAAAATACTAGCACAAATTTCTAAGGAAGGGTTTGAAAATGGAATTCATCAACCCTTGAAATGTATGTGCATTGGTAAGGCCAAAGGCATGACCAAAAATTTATAATGACCCTCATGAGTTTGAAATGTTGTTTTCGGAATGAGTTCCATCTTCATTCTAATTTGATGATATCCCGAATGAAAATTCAAACTTGTAAAATAAATTTGCTCCATGTAATTCATCTAATAATTCATCAATCACAGGAATGGGAAACTTATCTTTAATAGTGAGTTTATTGAGCTCCTTACAATCCGACATGCGCCATGATCCATCCTTCTTGTGCAACAATACTACCGGAGTAGAGAAAGAACTTTGACTAGGTTGAATTATACCAAATTTCAACATTTCGCAATCATACGTTCAATTTCTCTTTTTGGACATAAGGATATTTGTAAGGCCTGATGTTTGGAGGAACACTTCCCGGAATCAAATGAATAGCATGATCATGATCATGAATAGGTGGGAGTCCTTTGGGAGTTTCAAACACCTTGGAATGATTTTCCAAGACTTTTTGGAGGTCTCGGATAAATTGATGATTTTGATGTTGGAACTTCTAAAGGAGCATAATTGTGCAATTACGCCTCATTGTTCTTTCTTTCGTGCTTTTCCATGACATTAGAGCTTATTATCTTCCGGCTTCCCCGCGATACCCCGTAATTCGACTCCCTTTCCTTCCAAAAAAATTTCAAGAAAATTCTCTTTCAAAATTAAAAGATATTGTCCCCAAATATTGTAACCATCAGACCTCTAGTACAACATCAAGACCTCCCCAATCGAATGGAAAGTATTGGACTATTCAATACATATTCCCCAATGGTTAGTTTGATATTATGACATTTTTCGCAGAAATTATATTTCCTCCATTTGCAACCATCACTTGACATTTTCGAGAGAAATTTATAGTTCCAATTGTTGTGGTGGCAACCTCGTAGGTTGTGGAAGTCTAGGGAGCAGCTTGCGCTCTCCATCTTTATAGATGTAAGTGGCAGGCTTCCTTGTCGCCATAATTTTACATTCAAATTTCTTTCTTGCCAATATGAATGCCTTCTCTAATGAATCAGAGTGTTCCAAAATGTGAACTTCATGTTGGATGTTATCCTTTTTAAAGTCCCTATGAAGACATCAATCCCGTGTTCCTCCGGAATATAAGTTACCCTTGTATTCAATTTTTGGAAGTCCTCAATGTGCTCCACCAATGAACCCTTGTTTGAGATTTACTCAATTGGCTAAAGAAGGTGTTTCTCTCGTATCCTCATAATGTGCTATCATTTCCTCCGTAAAAATCGACTACATGACAATTTTTTTATGGGAGTAAAGCCATCGTATAATGCATACAAATGTATTTTGTTCTAAATGTAAAGTTTCAATGTGCCTTTTGTGTATTTTACACATTATTAAGATCAAAATATTGCTCCAACTTAGTATCCATGTCATGATCTCGCCATCAAACTTCCTCATATCCATCTTTGGAATATGGTGGCTCTTCCATCCAAAATTAGAGCTATGAAATCACGATTAACATTTATTTTTTTCTCTATCATGAGTTTCCTCTACTATTTTCACCATTAGGAAACATTTCTTTAGACAATCCTTGTCGAACCTTCCATGTTCCGTTTCGTATCTTTCTTCATGTTTTCCATTTCTTCTTCCATGTCATCCATCTTAGATTCCATGCCTTCCATGCCATTCTTCAAACCATTCATGCCTTTCTTTCAAGCCATCCATCTTATCTTCCATGCCTTTGTTTAAAACTTCCATTTCATTTTTGTTTCTCTCTATGAGAGTGAATGGTGCACTTTCTCTTGTAATTTTGATATGTCATGTTGTGCTTCTTCATCCTCGTGAGTCATAGTAGAGCCTTTTGAAGAATTAATGGGTGTTGAATTATTTTTAGGAGGCATTTTAGAACCCAACACCGATATATATTCTACAATATGACCTTCGAATCAATTCAAACTTATTCTTCAAACAATACTTATGCAATTCGAAAAAAATACACACCTTTTTCTTGATTTTGGAGGGAGCTCGATATTAAAATTGAATTATCCCCGTGATTTAGGATCTTCAATATCTAAAATTTTGTCACATGTAGTAGCCCTCTAAATCTTCTTTCGAATGCCACAAGTCCGAATCCGATTTGGATTCTTCAAGGTAAGTTAAGTCTAAATCTCCCACAATGATCTAATTATGTGAATTGGGCTTCAAGAGAGTGAACTTGCATGGCTGCGGCCATGTCAATGTCTCTCCTTTAGCTCTAAAATTAATACACGGGAAACTACATTCCATGTACTTCCTACAAATTTTTACATAATTGCAATCCGATGCTCATAGAGAGAGTTATGACAATTTTCCCACTACCTCTTTGGAGATGAAATCAGAGCCTCGCAAACCCTAACTTCCATAGATGATATCTCCGAAAAATATTGTGAACCAAGGTCTAAACGTTTTAAATGAAGTTCCTCAGATGGCGTCTTCTCCAGAAAAATTTAGTCAAACTTCTTATAAAAAATATTATAGCGCAAATTCCAAAATGACCTATTTTAGGCAGAAATTGGAGCCCGAAAAAACCCTAACCACCACAAATCATATCTCTGAAAATATTGCATACCAAGATCTTAAATTTTGACACGACATTCCTCAGACTTCAACTTCACTCGTAAAAATTCCCGTACTCTAACCTTCGTATAAAAAAGGTTATGGCAAAAATTTCACGATGGCATGTTTGGAGCAAGCCGAAACCCTAGAATCCAAAGCTCAAACCAAATGTTATGAACCATCTCCAAAAATAGAAAAAAAGAGAGATCAACACCTTATAAATCAGCCGGGGCCGAGGGGGAAACCTCCAATACATTACATAAAAATGGGTACCCTTGGATGATACAAATGACAAAACCTCCTTCTATATATAGGAGTCCATGGCATCACAATATAACTTCTAACCGACCTAACAATAATAATTTAAGGAACAATAATAACAATATTTGGGTTACAAAGTACAAAAATAATTAATAAGGGGGTTACACTAACAACAATAAAGGACTATACTAGTAATATAGGGATTCAATAATTCAGCTCATCATGTCCTATTTTACAATGAGTACATGTAGGCTTTTCATGCTCTTTCTGATGGTATTCGTTCACTTTCCTTTTTCCTTTCCTTTTGGATTATATTTAGTAGACTTAGATGGCTTCCTTCTGGCTAGAATCATCATGAGAATTCTTCCCTTAAGTATATTCAAGATGAGTAGCTTGAACACATATTTCATCCAAATTAGTAAGGTTGAACATAAGGATGGCATGTCAAAGATAACTATGAAAACCACCAATGTATGACCTCTAATAGGATGTTGGTCTAAGGTTGTCATCGATGTCAATATGAGGATCACTATTCTTGTAAAGACCTAAAAACCTTTGATGGAAAACCTTTGTAGTGATATCATGCACCTCGCATGAAGAGGTCCTCTACCATGATGACAAGTCCTTTCGTTAATAAGGATGTCATTAATGATGCGATGTGCTTACTCTTAATGAAGAATCCCGGAACCAACATGATTTCAAGATGGCAAACATTCTTATGGTTCCAAGTGTCAATCATGTACCTTGTCGGTAACCTAGAAGGCTACACTTTATGATGTCATTCGATGGAGTTTTCTTGGAATGTTTCCTTGAAGAAGAAGTTTTCTTCAAACTTAAGAATAAGAGAAGAAGATGATGGAGATGGATAAGTCTTAGGAGGATCACCAAATTATCTATATTTTATTGATAGTCCACTATCAGATTCTCTCATTTTGCAATACAACTCCTCCACCATGGCCTTCATTTCCATGAATGCTTCGAGGAAAAACTCTTCGAAGCGAAAGGGTTTCCTCCTCTCGGCGATCAATTTTTTCCTTTGTTACACACCAACCAATTTCCAAGTTGAATTCTTCCAACGATCCTTCTTGTTTAATATCGGATTGAATAAGCATCCACAAATTGAAAATATTCTCAAACTTTGCTTTGATACCGAACTTGATCCAAAATATATGACTTGATTTGTATTTTTATAAGTGTGTTTAACTTAATGGGTGAAATAAATATTGAACTTGAAGAAATAAAGGCAAAATAAAAGAGACAAGAAGAAATAATGCAAAAAGAAAAGAGACAAGAAGAAATCAAGTTGTTAACTGAGTTCCGACCCACAGTGGGCTACGACTCCTATCCGGGCCTTCCAATGCGTGACCCTCTATAAAGTGATGAGAAATCAAACTACAATCACTAAGACTTCAATATGCAATGATTCTCATCCTCCATCATGCTATAGAGATGGTGGTTTCCACAAAACAAATTCTACCTCCTTGATAACCAAAACAATGCTCCAAAACCATTATTCCTCCAAACTATACATAGGTTAACATCACAAAAGTACTCTCTTTTACATTCTTTGCACATAAAGCACCTTTGGTGTAGTGGTGAAAGTTTTATGGGTTAATAGTAGAGGTGTCATGTGTTCATCCCCACTATTTCATTGGGACTTTTGGGGCATTTCTTACAATACAATTTAAATACAATATTATGTTGTTTTGTTACAATGAATGATCTTGGAGCATTGGTTACGATGTATTTTCGGTATGGGAAGTTAAAAGTTCAAACCTTTAGACTTTCCATATGTAAGCGCTAGTCTCAATGAAGTTTAAATTTAAAACACATGCTCTGTTCCAAGCATAAAGGTGTTGACATGATGGCTAATTCATTAGGTTGCATACGGATAAAAACTTCAAATAATACTCCTTGTTTTACGCCCTCTTCCTCTCTCTCTTACATGATTCACCATGGTGTAATGGCAAGACTATTGACCATCGCATTCTACCCATCACCATTTTGACCCAAATAGTGGTTTCAAAAAATTTGAAAATAGGTTGTTTCACAACCATTATAATTGTCATTTGGTGCCACACCAGTAATTCACCATTGATCGTGATGAGTTCGATGTTTTAAACCAACCCATCAACCCATTCACAACCATTTAGAAACTCTTATCCAATTGGAGGTTGCCATGTGGATGATTTGATTGTCATGTCATCTAATCATCCTATCACACCATCCTACCAAATCATCTTGTTGGATAATATGCCACATCACCCCACGTCACTAATGCCACATGTCTTGCTCTGTGTTTCCACATTTATGCCTTATCATTAGACCCTCACCACATGTCATACTCCTATCATGTCATCTTTTAACAACTATATTGTTTCAGATACTGATGTCATACTCATATCATGCCACCTTTCACCATCTATATTTTTTGTACTACCACATGTCATACTCATATCATGCCACCTATTAGTAGTTATATTGTTCATACTACCACATTTCCTCATGTATCACCACATGACACACCGCAAATTTCTTGCATGTTTCTTAGAAACATCAAAATGCCGTAATTTCTTCATCGCATGATTAGTTTTAGTGTTCATATACGAAATATCCTGATGAGATATTCTATGATACCTTCTAATAGAATTGAATACTTTAATTTTAATTGGTCATGAGGATCCACCGGATTAAAACTCAAAATAAATCAAACTAAATATAATACAAATCTAGAAGTGATGTGACTCACCGTGATCCGGCATGTGATGGGGTAACATGGATAGTCATATAGGTGGTATTTATGTGTCGGGACAAGTTAGTAATGGTCCTTTGATGTTATAATGATAGCTCAAAATGTGAAAGAATGGGAGAAAATGAGGCTTAAATGGTCCCTACCTCGAATAATTTGTCTCCATGTTAACACTTTTTTTATCTACATGATTATGTTAGTCTCCTTTCCCTTTACCATATCAAAAATTGTTTATAGTGATGAGACTCCTCTTTGATAAAGAAATAGTTCTTCTACCTGTGGTGGAAACATAAGTTAGATTGGAGGTTTCTCAGGAGGCATTTTATCAAATGTAAAACTCGGGACACCAAATAAAGAGTCGTTCTTAGTCTACGTCGAGTCTAAATCAAGACTCGTCATCAGAAATATAAGTTACTAAATTTGCATGGAAGGAGTATGATTTTCTTGGTATGTTTGCATTCGCTAGTGCATATGTGCATAAACTTTCATAATTGCCTCTTGTCCCCCATTACGTGACCATCGAGCTTTGTTTGTGCCTAATCAATGGAGGTATTTGAATTTTGTGGCTTTTAGTCGCAACACTTTCTAATCGACGTCTATTGGATGGGTTGTCTACAACAGGTGGAAAGTGGTTTAATTGAGTCTATTTGAGTTGCATGAGTGATCAATTAATAAGTCAAGATAAGAATTATGAGCCCACTATGTTCGAGACATTTAAATGATCTATGGAAAGTAGCACTGAAGAGTTGATAATGGCCATGTCAAAATGTTGGCCAAGGTTCTCTCGCCATGATTGAACATGGTAAAAAACAAGTAATTTTAATAAGGAGTTGTCTTTAGTGTGACATTTTGGAGTTTCCGTGCTGGAAAAAAATAAAAATAAATAAATAAATAAAATAAAATAAAAATTGAGGTGAAGTCTTTATGTATGTTATTTAAACTCGGTTTTTTTATTGTATATATGGATTTAGCAACCTAAAAACTTTGCACTTCTACCGTGCAAGATTACCCATCAAACTTTTGTTTCTAATGAGTTCTTGCAGGATTTTAAAGAAGTTAATCAAGAAATCCACCGTAAAAGCCTTCAAAAAGTCACACTAAAGACAACTCGTTTTAATAATATATTACAAAATTAATCGACACATGGTGATCGAAATTTTGGGGAATTGTTTTTTTCATAAGGAATATTCATAGCTTGTGTCTAATCGAAAATTTCAATGTATAAGTGTTGTTGTTGCAAAAAACGGTTGTAGTGACTATCTTCATATTTTTTGAGTCAGGATATCATCTTCCTATATTATTTGTGTTTTTGGAACCACTCTTGATTTCTTCTATGGGAAGAGAATTTTATAGCTAGAATGCAATACTTACCTCCTTAGGTTGTATGTTTGTTAAAATTCCTATATATACACTTAATTGTGTTTCAAATACGAGTTTACAAATTTGCACAAATAATTGCATTGATGAATTCGTAATTTTCAACTTGCATTTTTCAAATAACTTCATTAAGACCGACAATAGTTGCTATTAAAAAATTCAATAACAAATGTTTTATTTAATTTCTATTTATTTTATTAATTTCTATAGTAAGAGACACCATTTATGATTTTCAATTATTATTTTCTATGTGCTTAACAGACTCCCGCAGATCGGTGACCGCTACTTCTATGAAATATTTATACCAGGCATATACACCCAAAGGATCACTCTCTCGACTCAACCACAAAAGCCCTGCCCTAAGTGTGTTGAAAGAATTGAATTCGTTACCTATCAATAGCAAAGGTTCTTTAATGAAGTGGACTTATCAATTGATCTAACCCTCGAATTTATGATTTTCTGGCATTACTATAGCTCATAGTGCCATTTTGTTTTCACTATGAGAATTAGTTTCAAATTTTTCTATACGTAGTTATCATTTTTGGTTTTCAAAAGTCGCTATAGCTCTTACATTGCTATTATTGGTTTTCATTGTAATATTTGTTTATTTTTATATCTACTATACACACAATTTAAGAAATGTATGGCCCATTTGGGACCTTAATTAAATTAATACCTTTTGGGACCTTAATTAAATTAATACCTTGTCATTCAAATATTTTTGGGTAAATTCCTCCTTAGATTCATGTTTCTTTTTTGTGGGGCCAACTCTCATCCCAAGTCCACAACTGTATGGCATTTTTTCCTAATATTAATTTTTCTTAACTTTAGCAAAATTTCCATTTTCATGCAAATGCTCAACTTCATTGGGTCCCAACCATCTTTTTTTCATTTTTTCTTTAAAATATTGGAACCATGAGTCATATTACAATACCCAATCTAAAGATGGTTGAAATGATTTATTCTTTATGTATTGGTCATGCCAACAATCCCCGTGTCATTTTATTTATTCTATGTGCTACAAAGCTTGTTGTCTATATCATCCAATCATTAATCTTAGATACTCTTTCCTTCTTATGTCGTTAAAATACTCATCCCTAATTCCATTACTATCATTGGAGTTTTAATTTCAAACACAATAAGTAGTAGTAAAGTTTGACTAAACATTAGTTCATAAGGTTTGAATCTCAAGTTGGAGTTCTCCATGTAGTTCGGTAAGTCCATACTACTTCTAAATAATTTATTTACCCATTACTTCAAAGGGAGAACCAATGCTTTTGTAATTATATTTTATAATTATTTATTACTTACTTTGAATTGTCCATTATTTTGGGGATGGCATGGAGTAGTTAATTGGAGCTTTATTTTTTACAAATTCATGAGGTTCTCCACTAACTTCGACAAATTGTATTCGTTATCCGATGTACCTCCTACCCTATATCTTGTGAATATTTTGTCATAAATGAATTAAATGTAGAAATTTGAATAACTATTGAATTATTCACCGAGATTATCCCGATCACACACTATTTGAGCTTCATGTATAATACATAACCTCTACTATTGATCATTAATTGCGTAAATATAAACAATCGCATGTGCACATTAAAACCATAAACAATCCACACATATAAACACAGTATTTATGGGAAAGCTTAAAGCTGAAAACCCCCAACTATCTGTATATTATAATGATAGAGATCATGTAACAATCATTGTACAAAATCCTCACAAGCTCTCAGTACAATCTCCAATTGTTACACACTACACAAGCTCAGATCTAACAAAACACATGCTCCAATCTGCTCCACCTGTTAGCCTGCCTCTACTGCACAATCCAAGATGAATAATGGCCCAATCTGAGTTCGAATCCACCTGGTATGCACTGCGCAATCCTCATTGGCATCTCCATCAATGTGTGGTGCAAACTCATGCACCAGTATGGTCACAACTGATAGTCACACTTTCTCTTTCACCTACCTCTCCACTGGTCTCCACTGAAACTGTCCATGCACTGAAGTTAACCGATGTATTCTTTAGTTGATTTATGAGTTAATAATTAGTGAATTAATTAATAATTAATTCACACCACTCTCACTAGTGTATCAATCAGTTAGACTAGATACAACTAGCTCAACTATGTTTAACTGAGTTAAACTGAATACAACACCACTAACTTCCTCAATCAACTCCACCAAACTCTGTCACATGAGTTCTAACTAAAGTCTCCATGCAATATCTCCACTTGACCCTCAGGAATAGTGTAATTCCTTCTATCAGCTGCATGTGCCACATTTGTGCACTTAACTGAAGTGCTCCAAGAGGATAAGATAATGTTTAGAGTCCAAATATTATTAAGAGCTAATAATATTCAACATATCTATTTTTAGACTAGCAATCTAAAAATAGATTCTGCACAATATGTCTAAAAATAGAAGTCCATCTATTTTTTCTGACTTGACCAACCATCCACAAATAGCATCTTGCAACTCATAGAACATGATCCATATGTTCCAAAAATAGACATAGTCTACAAATAGACTTTGTGCCAAACACTGCGTCCACTTAGTGAAGGTGACTTCTTTCCACTAAGCTCATCATCTTGTTGCAATCTCAACACTCCCTCTCAACAAGATATGGATTATTTTCAACCCCTATCCTCGCTTCTCGTCGTGGTATTCGACCTGTTTCCGGTGAGCGCTCTTCGTCAAGACACGCATCCTGATCCTCCGTGGGAATGTATGAAAGTAACATGATCTTCCGCCGCACACAATCTATGATATGATGATACCAGATGTCAATGTGTTTAGATCTATCATGAAATACTGGATTAACCGAGAGTTTGATGAAACTCCGATTATCACAATAAATCACAGTAGGATCCAAGTGTGAATCGAACAACCCGACCAGGATCTTCCTCATCCATATAGCCTCACATGCAGCCAAAATTGCTGCCATATACTCGGCCTTGCTGAACTGAGTGCCACGGATCTCTGCTTCCTGCTGTACCAAGAAAATGCTATCGACCCGATACTGAAAATCCCTCCAGATGTGCTCTCCGTCCATCGTCCAGCTCAATTCGCATCCGTGAAGCCACATAGCTTCACCCTCAATCCGACTGTCCGTATCATAATCCATATCCCGATGTGCCTTCCGATATATCTCTACCACATGCTTGCTCGCTCTTCCAACAGAGCTTGCTGGCTTAACCATGCCTTCGTAACGTCGGTTAACAGCATAGCATATGTCGGGTCGTACATTGACCGCATACATAAGCGACCCCACCAATCGTCGATAAAACAACACCAAATTGCCGATAAACAAGGGCGTCCACTACCTCCGCCGAAGTAGCATCCTCCTTCTCCAACCACCAGGAAGAGGAGTATTCCTGCATACTTACCCTGAGAAACAAACAGTCCATCACTGCACTGCCAAATTTCCAATCCCGGGAAATAATGAAGGAGGCCCAAGTCCTTCATCTCAAACTCTTTTGCAAGATCCTCCTTGCATGAGAGTATCAACAGCTCATCACCTGTCAAAATCAAATCATCTACATGAAGTACAATGATCAGCAACTTACCCTCCACCACAATCTGGTATAGGTTAGGATCCGCCTTACTCTTGGAGAATCCAAGTCCGATGAAATAACTGTCTATCCGTGTGTACCAAGCATGAGGTGCTTGTTTCAACCCATACAACGCTCTCTTGAGCCTGCACACATGCGACTCGCTGTTGAAGATCTTGAAACCTTCGGGCTGCTCTATGTACACCTCCTCCTCAATCACCCCGTTGAGGAACGCAGTCTTCACATCCATCTGATGAATGTGCCACCCCATCTGCGCTGAGAGAGAAAGAATCGTCCGTATGGAAGAATACCTTGCGACAGGTGCAAAGGTTTCCTCATAATCGATCCCCTCAATCTGTGAGAAGCCTCGGGCAACAAATCTTGCCTTGTACTTCTCCACACTCCCGTCAGCTTCTTGCTTCACTTTGTATATCCATCTCGAACCCACCACCGATTTCCCTTCCGGCCTTGGGACAATCTCCCATGCACTGTTTTTGACAATCGAATCATACTCTTCCACCATGGCATCTACCCATGCGGGATCCTCCACAGCTTCCTCAAAAGAGGATGGCTCCATCACGATACACTTGCTCATAAGAGCCATGTATCTAGTGTACCGACTGTCTCTGTCTGCAGGTTTCCTCACCGCGCCGTGACGACAGTGCTCCTACAACCTTGTCTACATCTTGGGAGCCGCCTTAAGACAGTAGTGCGCCTTCCGCCCTCTGATGGTTGGCGCTGCCTGAGTGGTCTCTTCCACCCCATGAACCTCATCTTGTGGCTGATCCACATCCTGAGACTCATCCTTAGGAACTAATAGCTCCTCATCTGCATGCAAGTGTGGCTCCCTCTCAAGCGAACACTTCATGGCTTTCTCCTCCTGAAATTTGATATCCCGTCGCACAACAGTCTCGCGACTGTCTGACAAATACACACGATAGTTGTGGGGCGTATCAGTGTACCCCAAAAATATACCAACCTCTGCAGTCGGCTCTAGCTTCTTCCTGGCATCCTTCATCACATGAATGTAAACAGGTGAACCAAAAATCCTCAAATGGGAAATATCAGGCTTATTACTAGAAAACGCCTCCTCAGGTGTACTCATGCCAAGTATCCTGTGAGGACAACGCTTCTGCACATATACTGCAGTATTGCATGCCTCCGCCCACAAGTGAATGGATAGGCCCTGATCATGCAACATCACCTGTGCAACACCCACAATTGTTCTGTTCTTCTGCTCAACAACCCCATTTTGCTGTGGGTTATGAGGTGCTATGAGCTCTCTTCGAATTCCTTCTGCGCTACAAAAGTCCTTGAATTCGCCAGAGATGAATTCACCACCATTGTCGCTCCTAAGAGCCTTGACCTGCTTCCCCGATTCTTTCTCAACTAGTGCCTTAAACTCACAGAACTTTGAGTATGTCTCGCTCTTCTTCTGCATGAAGAAGATCCAACACTTCTAAGAAAAATCATCAAAAAATGTCACATAGTACCTATGCTTTGCTGTCGAAGCTACTGAGAAAGGTCCACACACGTTTGTGTGAATTCTCTCAAGGATCATCGTGGCATGACTATCCTTCTTGTGAAAGGTGGCTTTCACAAAATTTCCCAAGGTACATCCCTTGCACTGATCTGACTGTGCAAGAGTACCCATAGGAACCCCAGTAGAAATCTACTGTAGAATCTTCAAAGCTCCATGGTGAAGGTGGCCCAATCTCCGGTGCCACAACTCGCCATCATCCCAAATCACCACTCCTTCTGCCTTGCCTGCCATTGCTGCATAGCCATCTACCAGTAATTGATAAAGGTTCTTAACTCGAACCCCTATCCTCCGGGTCTCACCAGTTGCCTTACTGCACAAGAAATCCTTTCCCTCGCTAAAGACAACATCATATCCCTTGTATTCTAACATCGCCACAGAGATAAGATTCTTCTTCAATCCTGGAACATGCATCAATTCCTTCAATACGAAGGGTTTACTAGACTCCCTCTCAAAGGAAATGGTACCGATACCGGTCGTACTGTATCTACCATCATCACCCATCTCGATGTGCACTCCAAGATCTTTCTCATCCAGATCAGTAAACAAATCTCAATCTCCTGTCATGTGAAAAGACGCACCACTGTCCAGAAACCACACTGAACCCATCACACTTGAGACCAAGCATGCGATCAGCGAAAAATCCAGCTCAAACTGTGAGGCTAAGGCCTCACCAGCTGCAGATCCAGCAACCTGCTTATTTTTCTTCTTGTGTGGACAATTAGTGGCGTAATGTCCGTGTTGGTGACAGTGAAAGCACTTCACCTTGGACATGTCCTGCTTCTTGCCTTTTGCACTGGATTGAGAAGCTTTCTTGCTCTTCTCTTGAGGTGCTTTGGTAGCTGTGCGAGAGATGCCAGTGGTTCCTATGAAGATCCGTCTGGTACTTCACCCCATTCTCCTTGCACGAGATCCGACCAAAGTCACTCCCATCCTAGCAATTTCTCCTGACCATTGACAGACTCCTGATAGGAGTGCCAACTCTTCGAAAGCCCTAGGAGAGCCAAGCTCACCAAGTCCTCATCATCAATAGTCACCCCCACACTTCCAAGCTCATCCCTGCATTGGATGAACTTCATGAGGTACTTGGGCATACCATCGCCTTTCTCCATCTTTATGTTCCTGAGTTTGTCCTTGAGCGCCAACTTCCTCTCGTCACTCTTGCTTTGGAATAAATCTGTCAAAGCTTTCCGCATCAAGAATGGAGAAGCCTTACCATGAAGGTTTGATACTATGTGATCCTTCACGCCCTCCAAAAGAATCCTTCGACACTTTGCTATCTTATTTTGCCATGCATCAAGTGCGGAAGCATCGCTAGGAGTAGGTTTTTGGACTTCTGCATCTATGAACTCCTTCAACCCATTGATATCCAGCACCACATCCATCCTGTCCTTCCATGCAATATAATTCGAGCTGCCCCCGAAGGGCATACTCCAATCGCAATCCGTTGGAAAGACATCTCAACTTTGACACCAAGAAAACACTACTGCAAATTCGAATTCCACCAGCACAAAACTCAACCACTTCAATGTTTTGCAATTGCTCCAATGATCAATATCGCTCTGATACCATCTAGAAATTTGAATAAATGTTAAATTATTCACCAATATTATCTTGATCACACACTATTTGAGCTTCATTCATAATACATAACCTCTTCTACTATTGATCATTAATTGTGGAAATATAAACAATCACATGCGCACATTAAAACCATAAAAAATCACACATATAAACACAATTTTTATGGGAAATATTAAAGCTGAAAACCCCCAAATATCTATATATTATAATGGTAGAGATCGTGTAACAATCATTGTACAAACTCCTCACAAGCTTTCAGCACAATCTCCAATTGTTACACACTACACAAGCTCAGATCTAACAAAACACATGCTCCAATCTGCTCCACCTGTTAGCCTGCCTCTACTGCGCAATCCAAGATGAATAATGGCCTGACCTGTTGAATCCACCTCAAACAAGTGTTAACCGTGGCATTCTATCAGTGTGGTAAAAACTCATGCACCAATATAGTCACAACTGATAGTCACACTTGCTCTTTCACCTACCTCTTCACTGGTCTTCACTGAAACTGTCCATGCACTGAAGTTAACTAATGTATTCTTTAGTTGATTTATGAGTTTATAATTAGTGAATTAATTAATAATTAATTCACACCACTCTCACTAGTGTATCAATCAGTTAGACTAGATACAACTAGCTCAACAATGTTTAACTGAGTTAAACTAAACACAACTCCATTAACTCCTCAATCAACTCCACCAAACTCTATCACATGAGTTCTAACTGAAGTCTCCATGAAATAGCTCCACTTGACCCTCAGGAATAGCATAATTCCTTCTTTCAGCTGCATGTGCCACATCTGTGCACTTAAATGAAGTGCTCCAAGAGGATAAGATAATGTTTAGAGTCCAAATATTATTAAGAGCTAATAATATTCGACATATCTATTTTTAGACTCGAAATCTAAAACTAAATTCCGCCCAATATGTCTAAAAATAGAAGTCCATCTATTTTTTCCGACTTGACCAACCATCCACAAATAGCATCTTGAAACTCATAGAACATGATCCATATGTCTAAAAATAGACATAGTCTAAAAATAGACTTTGCGCCAAAAATAGCTTGCGGGCCCACTTAGTGAAGGTGACTTCTTTCCACTAAGCTCATCATCTTGTTGCAATCTCAACAC